>VWZS01004650.1:281306-527817 GCA_013397075.1 Rhabdornis inornatus
GGGTCGGGGGGGGCAGCAAAGGCAGGCGGGGGGGAAGGTGCAGGTCAGTCCCTACGTCCTCACTTGGGCCGAAAGAGTCCCGCTCCCGCCAGCCCTCGTATGCAGTCACACGGAAGGGCGACCAGAGTTGCCCCAGCTCTGCGAAAAGAGACTGAGAAGACAAACACCGATTTCTGCGCGGGGAACCCGCCGGGAATGGGCTGGAAGGAAGAACTCGGCTGCTGGGCAGGGGGGAGCAGGGGGAAGGGAGCCGTGACGAGCACTGTCAGGGGTGCGAGCCCACTGCCCGCGGCCTCCCCGACATTCGACCCCGGGACACCGGCAGCCACCCCATCATTTTCTCGGCGCGGCCCAGCGCCCCCCCCGAGCGCGCCTCGGGCCCCGACCCCATTCCCTTCGCTTGCCCACCCGAGCGGCCCGGCCGGGCTCGCCCGCACACACACCCCACGCACACAATGCCCGAGTCCTCCATCTTGCCGGCAGCCCCTACTCGGCTCGGCAGAAGGGGGGAGGAGGAGGAGGAGGAGAAGGCGGTTCTCCATTTTAGCTTGCCGAGCGCCGGGCCCGGCCTGCCCGCGGCCGGCTCTGGGGAGGAGGAAGGGGGCCGGGGCGGGCAGGGGGGCAGCTTTCGGCGCCCTCTGTCTCTCTCACTCGCACTCCGCTCGCCTCCCCCCTCCCCGCCACGGCGCGCCGGGAACGGGGGGTGGGGAAGCGGGGGGCTGGAGTGTTTTCGCGGCTCGGCCCCGCCGTCCTCCATCTTGGTTGCGCGCAGTCCCCGCGGCCAGCCGGCCTGGCGCCCCGCGCGGGCCCGGGGGCCGCGGGCCCCGGCCCGGCCTCTCATCGCCGCCGTGCACCATGATCCCGTATCTCCCCGCCAAACTTCCAGAAGCTTCGCCGCCATTTTCTAACTTACCTTGCCCAGTGTCGGCGTAGGCAGCGAGGAGGCCCCGGCGCACAGCTCCGCTCCCGTAACCCTGGCTCGGCTCGCCGGCTGCGCGCCCGTCCCGGCCGGTGCCGGGCTGTGGACGCGGAGGGGGCGCAGGGCGCGGGCGGGTCGGGGTTATTTAATTTGGCGGCGGCGCTGGGGATTGTTTGGGGTGTTCGCTGCTCGGCGGCTCGCGGGCGAATGGAGGGCGCAGGCGCCACCTGGCGGCCGCCCAGCAGGGCCCGCTCTCCTGGGCGTGGGGCGACACCTGCCGGCCGCCCGCGGCAGCGCCGCGCCGAGCGGGGTAAACAAGGTGCGGCGCATGCGCGGGGCCGCGCGCGGGGCGGGCCCGGACGCGGATCGGGAGCGGGGCCGCGGCACGGCCTAAAAAGGAGCGGCCGCTCGGACATGGGACGCGCCTGCCCGCACGCAGGCCTGGGGCCCTTTGCCGTTGCAGCCCTGCAGTAATTTGACGTAATTGTCCGGCCGAGGCAAAGCTGGGCCTTACCGAAGAGCCCCGCGGAGCCAATGCCGCAGGGCCGCCCTCGCTCCCTGCGTTCTGCCGCCTGGACGCGAAGTCGTGCGCGAGGGAGCCCGTGGCTTGGGAGAGAAACGCATGGTTGCCCATACGGATGCTGGGTGCCTTATCTTGGGAGCTGCAGGACGCGCGCAGAAGCAATGTTTGCTGGCACCGATGGCAGCTAGCGTGGTCGGGAGCGTTCTCTAGAAACACTCTCTGCTTCTGCCCATCGCCCAGTGTGTTCCTAGTTAAATAAGCATTTGTGGGATTCCTTTTATTGTCCCTGCATAAGGATATGAACCTAAAGCGATCTATATAAGCAGTACAGAATTCGTTAAGTAACCAGATACACAGTTTGTGACACCTGGTGTTTTTTCTCTTTATTGTGTAATGCTAAGCACATTGCTCATGCTGAATAGTTCCATGTATGATTATATTTAGGTCAGTCAGCACAATAGTTTTGTCCTGGTAGTTAGTTTCTAATCACCCTCTTTTGTCTATCTACTTATAATTTTGGGGACAGCGTTAGAATAACTAAGCAGTAACCGAGTTACTCTGCCCACCTGCCTATCCTTAAGGACACTTAAGAGTATCCACCAGTTCCAGTCTTCAAAATTAAGATGAGGCATCCCGCAGAGAAAATAATGCTTACAATGGAAACCGTGATCAAATTAGGAGTGTTTAAAATAAAAATAAAAATTAAAAGATTTTAAACAAAAAAGCCAGTGTAATATAAGTTGATGACACCTAGGAATTCTAGATACAATCTGTTGGTATGTGAGACAGGCTTACAAAAATAAATTATGTTCTGTAGCTTCAATTCACATTTCAGGATAGTTTTGCACCTTCTGTCAAGTTCAGGGGAATCAAGAAAGAAAATAAGCAGAAAGACTGCCTTGTAGGGAACACTTTAAAATAGCATCCTGAATTCCCAGTCATACAGCTATGTTCACGGTTTCAATTACAGCTACAGGTGCTGATGATGATCTTTAATGTTAACCTGATAGTGTCCAGAAGTTGTAGAACAATTGTGCATTAAAACAAACTTGCCAAACTTAATGTAAGCCTTAAAAATTACCTATATTGTTATAAAATGACACTTACGAATAGATGGAAAGAAGCTGGATCCATTTGTGCTTTTACCATACAAGTCAACTTCTGACAGCTGCCAGATAGACAACCTTTCCATAAAAATAAACTATAACATTTTGGCTGCACACAGAATTCCAGTAATGTGTTTTCTGCTTGAGATACAATAGAGATAACTTGTATTACAACTCCAATCCAAAACTTTGCAAGATTATAGCAGTTTACTGCAGGAGCTGGCAGGAGCACAAGAGGAGGCAGCTCCAGTCAGCTGTGCATGAAATACATGTACAGGACATTTATTTCATTCTATTCCAAAAGCACTGTAGTTCACACTTGAGCTTACAGCTGAGAGGTTTTAGGTAAATGTGCTTACCTAATGTGAAAAAAAAAAATGGCATCGTTTTTAAGGTGTGGTTTTGAAGGAATGAGTGTGCAAGCACTGACAATACTATTGCAGAGAGTTCAGCCCATTTCCAAAGCTTACTCAGGCCTTGGAAGTCCAGATCCGTAACACTTCTGGGTATCCTGACTTACACGACAGAATTTGGTTTTTTCTGCTTATGATAAAACGTGAAAGCACTCTACAGACCAGACTCCAGGTGCAGCAGCACATTACAAACCCCTGGTCACAGAGCCTGCCTAAGAGGATTTCACACTCTCCAGTTCAATTTCCTCCCTCGCAGTTGTTTCATTCAGCTGTTTGCTCAGCCCTGTCTTAGCAAAACTGTTGCCTTATCAGAGAAGGGGGGAGGGACATTTGTTTTCTAAGGGACTGGTTTGATTCCCCCGCCCCAACCCAGATAATTTCTCTGAGCTGTTCCAGTACAACTGCAGGAGTACTTCAGTCAGCACAGCTGAAGGTGCCGAACACAGCAGTGAGGCCAGGAAAATTTCTGCTCTGCTCCAGTGACCATAAGATAGGAATTTCTCAAGTCAACTGAGCCCTGTGAGGATTCCTCACCTTTAAGAGGGCCAAACTGTCTCACTGAAGAGCTTACCCCTGCATTTTCCTCATGAAAAGATCGTGCTTCTGGGCTGAGCCTTCCAGTTGGTACAACAGGGAAGATGATGAAAAGTAGTTCCTCTGCAAGCACACCACTTCTTTCTAAGCTAGAGTGGGCTTCTACGATCAGTTCAGACTTTGGGAAAAAAAACAAAGACCATCCTGAAGTTTCTGTATAGTTTTAGCACACTAGCATCCTCTCCGATTCAATGAAAAATATAAAACAAAAATAAGTGCTATCTAAGCATTATAAAGAAATAGAGATATTTTAAATTCTGACCTGCCTAGAAAGGATTTATATCTGATAGAAAAGAAGTTCCGTGAAAAACTAGGAGAAAGTATTTCACAGGACTATGTCATCTTTCTCAAAAAAGCTATTTAGGTGCTTCAAATCCCACAATTTCTGATATTGAGCCCAATTTAGAGGGGATTTAACAAAGACTTTATGGGCACTGTTATTATGCTTGATCCAAAGAGAGCTTCATGATCAGTCTCACAGGAAACTGAGCAAGGAGAGGGCAGATACCAATTCTGAATTAATCGCCAGAAGCTCACCACTAGAGAAGATCAGAATAAACTCAAGCTGCCAGATGGCTGATTCATTTTCCCAGGCAGGAGATTCATGCTCATGCTGCTTCCTTTTCTTTTCATGCTTCTTCCTTTTCTTTCTCCTGCAGAATAGGAACCCCCTCTGCAGTCCCATTTCCTCATTTGTATTATTTAAAAAAAAAAAAAATAAACAGCACAAAACAACCAATCAAAACAACAACAACAAAAACGAAAAACTCTACCAACACATCACCCACAATCATTTATTTATTTATTTATTTATTTAAATAATTTTCTTTCGAGAATTGGAAAAAGAAACCAGAATTTGTATACTGGATTCGTCCCAAGGTGAGGTGGTAGCTTTGATGGCCTGTATTGAATAAGCCATACTTTTGTCTGTTGAGATGGGTACAGAGGGAAAAAGCAGTCTTCCCAGTCAAATTTTTTTCCCCAGATTTTTGAATCTGGCTTAGTCACTCCAGGGAAATCTGCTCTAAATCCTTTTGAAGATGAGCTATTACATAAGAAACAAAAATAAAGACCAAAAAATGGGTTACTTTCCCATAATTTGCAGGAGAGAGATTGCACATCAGTAGCTCTTTAGGTCTTTCCCTGTTCTGTGAATAATTTCTTCCTTTTTCCATTTATGTAAGTGTCCCTTGTGTGCCCCTATTTCTCACCAGGTCGTTCCAGAACACCCAACTCATGTCTGAATTTTCTTTGATTTAGTAAGTTTCTGCCTGCTCCTGTGAAGTAGCACAGAATCACAGTTTGTCCCGTACCACTACAAAGGAAGGCATTTTTAACTCCCCTTCATTATCAGCTCTAAAAATGAACAGAATCCCAGTAAGTTGCAGATGCTTTCCTGCTAATTGCATTATGAGTAGCAGCTTTACTCAGTCCTCCGTGCCACTTGTTACCCAAAGTCCCGTGTTCATTCCCCTGTTTGAGTGAGGTGCTCTTTCTAGGTCTCATTATTTGAGATAAAAATCCCTTAGCCAGATTCTAAAGTTCCATCAGCAAACTGTGTAAAGGCCACACCAGTTTTTGGTAGGAAACAATGAAAAGCCCTTCTCCTGACTGCAGTCAGGACAAGTCGCTTTCACTTGAGGCATCACCTCACCCTAGGTACAGGAACAAATGTTAACAATCAGGCCACCTCTCTTGGATTCAGGACACAATGTGCTCCAGTTTCTGGATGTAGGAAAGTTTTGGAAGACACAGACATTTGCAAGACAATATTTGTGTCCTGTAGCTAAGTCCAAGCAGAGGAACCATGAATCAAGGTCCATTTTATGAGTCAGGCACTATGACAGCATCAGTGACAAAGTCTGACGAGGAAGCACAGGAACCAGAGAAACATGTTTCAAGCTGGGTAAGCCAGGTAAGTGGCAGGGCCAGCTTAAAGGCAGCAAAGAACAGTGTGCAACAGAAAAAGGGTTGGGGTGAGAAGCTGACAAGAAGTGAAACAAAGTCAAGCAGGCCAACAGCACAACTGATGCCAAGCAAGGGAAGCAGCTTTAGCTGACAACAGCTAAAACCCAGTGAAACTACATCATACTCTGGATGTGTAGGGCACCTAACTCATGAGGAACACAAAGCAGTTCTCAGCTGGTCAGAGCTCGTAGGGCTCCAGCCTCCTTCAGACTCTGACATGGAGCCAGAGGTTGTCTAAAAAGGGGAGAAAGGAGGCTGGCTTGTGGTTAGGTGAAACTAGAGTGGAACTGAGACAGAAATGGCACTATTCAGCTCAACCTTTGCCCAGAATCATAGAGCAAGACAATTATAAACAATAAAGTCAAATACTTTTGTGTTTAAGCTCCAAAGAAAATCCTCTCTCTTTCAAATGTATGGGACAGCACTCCTCTGTATGTGCAGGCAACCATAAGATCTGGATGATGTACCTTGGCCTTTTCCCCACAAACTACTGAGGCTGGAACTTAGGGGGTTAAAGAGGAAGTCTAGGCAATAGGGGCTTGTTACTGACAGATAAGGTCCAGGAACAGATTACTCTTTCAGATAAACTTGTAAGGTTTTCTGGGGCTGATCTACCACATTCCCAAGGTCCTCTATATATGTCTGTCCCTAACACAAGTTTTCTTTGGTTTAGTTTTTCACCACCAGCTTCAAGATTTCTTTCAGACTGTTTCTCACAAGTCATTCCCCTACTGCCAGTTGTGTCTGGGGCTCAAGGCCTTTTCTGCTGCCTCAACTCTGACACAGCGGGTGGTAGAAGCAAAGCAAAGTGTGATTGTGTCATTAGCTGAGATTAAAGGTTTTTGTAAATTGCACAATGCATAACAAGTAGCAAGGAATACAACAGTTTATGACATGTTGGTAGGTTGCACAGATGTTCAAAACCGTTAAGATAAAAATACTTCTTTTAGAGTATAACTTCCTTTAGTGTGACAGTAGCAGTCCTGCAAAGCCTCGGTGCCAGCAGCTGTGAACAAAGTGTCTTCCCTCCATGGCAAAGGGCACACCTGGGAAGCTCACCATAAACACCGAGGACAGCAATTCCCACTCTCACTCCCCCAAGGAGCCCTCACTTCTCCATTCCTTGTACGTCTGGTTCCAGCTGTAGGCCTAGCAGAAGTGAAGCTTCCAGCCTGGAACATGGGTCTTCCAATTGCCAATTAGGCCTTTAAGAAAGCAACTGTTGACAAAGTTATAAAAGTCCTAAATTGTGATGCAGATGTTAAATTGTTATTTTTGGCACATCTATTTTGCAAAACACCCATTTGAAGCAACAATTACTTTTCTGGGGGCTTGTACCCTGCGGACAGAGCTCCCATCCTGACTGCAGTAACATGACATGGGTCGGTTATGCAGGACACGGAGGTAGAATCAGTCCTGGACTCAGAAGCTTCTCTCTGTAACACATGAGTTAAAAGGAAGAGACGCCTTTGGCTTGATACCCACTTTTGAAAAACTTGTATTCAGAAGATTAACTATTTGGCTTAAGTGATGACTCTCATCATACACTGCAAAATTAAGTTACATAAGATAAATTGTGTCAGGAGATTTACAGCAAAATCAAAAAGACATAACATGAATAAATTTAAATGCTGTCTTGGTAATCTTTGAAGGTTATATTAGTTCACTCTCCAAAATTTGAAGTGACACATTTATACTAAACCTGGCTTGTCAGCAATAAGTCTAATGCTTCTTCTAGATGTTTTCACAGTAGGAATCTGCAAATGTGTTCTTCACTTTTGACAGTAAGCACCATTTTTCAATCTGAGAGCAAAACGAATTCCAGCATCTCTCCAATGCATTTCCAGTAATTATTACTTATCAAGCAACTTATCTCAGACAACACAATAGCTATCCGGGTTATAAAACTGTAAATTAGTAATTATCTAAAGGCAACCAAATAGTTTTCGATCAGCTTTAAATATCATATTCTCACAATATAATTAATACCATTTTGTCCTAGATTTTTCCTGGGGTTTTGTTTATCCAAATCATTCATAAATGAATATATACCATCTTCTTTCCCATCTTAGGAAAAAGAAAGTTTCTTAGTAAGTTAGTCACAGAGCCATGTTCTCTGAGTTAACACTTGTACTGTAATGTTGTTACTATTGCTTAATAGGAATTCATGGTTAAGAAAAAATTAAAGATAAAGTCTGAATTTCAGCACAGGTTATCATCACAAGCCATTTGCCTTCTCACAGAAAGTCACAATATAATTACAGCATATTAATTGCCATACAGCAGCATTGGTAGAGCTCTTGAAGTGACATTGACAGTGGCATTTGCCAAGATGAGAAGGTACTTTCAGCAACCTGAATCAGTGCAAAGCCATGGCAGGAGCAGGGGGGAGGAAAGATTTCCATGATCAAGTTTTCTAGCTACTTAGTAAAACTTAATGCATGTAAACCACAAAAAAAAAACTGGTAAGAGGGGGAGTATACACTCACACTTCAGTTCCATGAGGAATTAAGGTGGATGTGGGTAGACTGGCTCTTCCCATCTGATCCTATGGAGAAGGGGACCAGCACCCTTCATGAGCCACATTCAAGAACTGAGGCCAATCCAGCTGCTCTGCATAAGCCCAACATGGAAAAACCTCAGCAGCTGCACTGGAAACACCTCTCTCAGTCATGCACAACGCAGAGGGTAACAAAGAACATCATGTGACAACTCACTTCAAATCCTCACTGCTGCAGAAACACTGCAAAAGCCAGAAAAATCTCAAGCTCCTCCTTTGCTCTATGAAAAGCTGACCTTCACACATCAGGTGCTTGAACTTGCACACCTTGTAAGGCAGAGCAGATTCTCTTCCAAGTAGCTCTTGAAGAACACAGCAGCAAAGGTCACTGCCCCTGGCAATGCTCCATTCTAGAGAATACCACTTTCAGCTTGATTTCACATGAACACCATATTCGAGGGCCAGCATTAACCTCCCACCCAGTTATAACTAAATTCCAACCACCTACTGTATTTACATTTCTGTTAATTACAATAAAAACAGATAGAAAAGGTAACTTTAAAACCCATGCTGATTAACAGTAACACTTTGAAAACTTTTACACACTATTTGTCCTGTAGCTTCAGATTGCACATACAGCTAACAAAAAAACCCACTGAAGAGCTGTGGTCAAAATTAACCAGACAATGTTAAAATGAATATTTAAATACTCTAATCAAAACAAAACAAAAAAGAAAAACCACACACTAACAAAAAAAACACAAAAAAACAAACAAAAAACAAATGAACAAAAAGAACCCCCAAAACTCAAAAAACAACAACAAAAAAACCCCAACAACCAATTCCCAAGCTATAATACTTCAAGAAATTTTCATTGTATTATGAGCTTAAGATCAAGTCTCAATACAAATTTTAAAGAAGTCCAGACAGCTCCAAGCTGTAGAGACACAAGCTGTGGCAATCAGCTAAGTTTGTGTCTTCCAGATCCCACATTTCAAGGCAGTGAGAAAAAGCTTCACACACAACAAAAACATTGACTCTTTGCGTTCTCCTTATTTTAGCCTTCTGTTTCTAAATAAGCTATGCACTTCCCATGCTTTCTAAGCAACACACTTCCAGGACCTTATTGAAAACCCTTATAAATTTCTCATGCATCCAGAGTAGCAAGTAGTTCTGCTGCTACAAATAACACCAAAGAAAGATAGTATACAGAAGCCACTAGAAGAAAGTTACTGGATACTAATACTTGAACATATTGCACACAGCTCCCAGGTAACTCATAAAAGTCAACTCCCAGGGCATCTGCATCCTGCTGCTAACCTCCTTTTCAAAGCCCCTGTGCTTCCACTCCATTTATTTGCATCCTTCATTTTGTCTCTTTAAACACTCAGCGCAGTATTAGAGGCCATGGAATTTCTTCTGTTTCTTTAAGATACTGAAAATCAAAGTAAATTGAAAAAAAATCTTCCTAATTCAAGCTGTCAAAATTTGATAACTACGCTAATTATTTTTTCACATTTAGTTTGAATAGAACTCTGATTATAGGGTTTTTTTTAAAAAAACCCTAAACCTACAGAGCAGTTATTTTGTCATCTCACTAATAGGCTTTTAACCCTTTAATGTCCCAAAGTGATTACAATTTGAATTGCTATACAGTTGTATCTTTTATAATATTGATGAAAAAGATGCAGTAAGGGATATGTCTATAAAAGTATAAAAGTATACCTTTAAAAAATTAACAAGCTTTACCATGAAGCAATCATGTAATGTAGGACAACGCTTGCTCTCCATTGCAGTGTAGCAGGTTCTGTGTGTGACCTACATCCCAGCTTTTCTCGGACAACTTACATACTACATTTACACCCCAAATCACCTCCTTGCTGAGATTTAGTTTTGTAACTGTTTAGGTTAAATTTGGTCCATCTCTTTCGCAGACAGGACTTTGAGCTCCTTGCCAGGTTCTGCAGCCTGTGAGCTGGATCCAGCTGATCCAAACAGCCTCTCACATGACTCAGGTCAAGCTTAGGTAACCAACCATCTGCTTAAACAAGTCAGCACCTCATGGAGTGCAGCCTTAACTAAACAAGCTATTTCAGGCAAGATACACCAGCTCAAGGCTAACAACCCCCCTTCGATTTCCCTTGATGTGGACAGAAAACCTTCCCTGTAAGGGATAAGAGGTGCTAGAAACAAGGCTGTCAGGATTGCCAGTCCATATCTGTCCTGAAAAATCCCTGTAAGCATGAATTATCTGAATTGCTAAACTCCTCACAAAGGCACAGAAAGACAAAATAAAACTGAATTCTTCATTAATTTCTAGTCATCATCTATTCCCAAGACCATATTCAACCACAAAAAATAGCAAAACTAACGTTAGATGTACAATTAACAAACTTTAATCTATACAAACAATGTATTTTATTTCCTCTCTGATTAAAATATATTCATTATCCTTAATAACATTCAGGTTAAATTAATAATTTAATTACAAAAAAAAAAATCAACAGAAAGCAGGCGGCTGGTTTTTTTTTAATGTGAGAATCAAATACACTGATCAAGGAACATCTGGGCTGTACTTTATTTTAAATACTCATGCCATTACACAGAACAGATTTAAAAAAACCAAAAAAGGTAGATAACACATTTCTGTGTATTCAAAACTTTCATAATGTGAAAAACTATGTTCTGTACATTCTATATTCTAAACCTTAGTGTGTAGAATTCAAAAATATATATACAAAGATGTCAGTAGTTCCACAAAATAAGGAAGTGACATAATTAAGCAGTCATCATAAAACAGCTGTACTTAAATACAAAGCTGTGATACTTTCAAAATCAGAAATGGAGGATCAGTCCAGTAAGAAACAGTTTAAGTATTTCAAGGTAGCTCTCATTAGAATAGTTCTTAACTTTTAAATTTAAATGTTGCAAATTGACATGAACAAAAATGAAAGATTTCTAACATTGCTATTGAGATTTCTAGCACTGCTTTTTTAAAAAGGCATTTTCTAGGAGAGAAAGTTTCATCTTCTCCTATGAAAATATAAAATATAAAATATGAAGCAGTGCAAAGTATTAGCAGATAAATCAGGTAGGATGATGCTGTGTTAAAAAGAAAAAAAGAAAAATGTCAAACTGAACATCTTTTTGTGTAGGGGCAAATTTAAAATGAGCCTACTCTCATGACAGGTACAGGGTACATAAAATCTCCTTAATTTCTCTTGAATTCTCTTAATTAATAAAATTAATGTACATTTTATATAAAGATGGATCTCTGTGAAAAACAGATGGCTAAAACCAGTTTACTGAAGACAATTTATACATCTGAACTAGAAAAATAGATAGGAAGACAGGAATGAAATTAAAACATACAAATCTACAAAGTAGCAGAAGTAACCATAATGTTACAGCAGCAGGTTTATGTGTATTGTCTGAATTTTGTCGCAACCAAAGTTACAGAAAAAAGAGACTATTTTCAATCCTACATAATTTTTAAAAAGCTAAAATCTCAGGTATAATATACATGTGTACAATTATATTTTGAATTAACTTATTTACAAATTTTGTACAGGGACAGGCTCTTTGTACAACTCTATTTGCACAAGCTTCAGTCATACAGAGTCCTACCAAAGTGAAGCAAAGGAATGATCACATAAATAAAGGTTTACATTACTTGGGCTTTCCCATATCAGGTTTATGAACTGAAGTTACAAAATATACATATTTGCCTTTCATACATACTGCTATTACATACAAAAAATTAACTCAAAGGAAAATAATTTGTAAAGTGTTACAATGGGTAGAGTTTGACAGCAGAAAAATCTAAATCCTGCCATATGGTTACATTCTGGAATTAACTGCATTTTTTACTTTATGTTACACATTTTTAAAGTAATAAAACAGGTAACATTTGCATCCATAGAGCTGTGTATTTCACTAATACATAAAAATTTCCTGTATTTTCATAATATCTGTACGACATAGAGGGCATTCATTAAGTAATTGAGCACATTCCTTACAGGCGACTAGGTGACCACAGGGAATGAAGACAACTGACACGTCCTTAGCCATACAGATTTTACAGAGCTTTTCTTCCTGCAGACGTCTTAACTTCTCTTCAGTACTGAGGTCTAAGGAAAATAAACACATAAAAAGAAGTTAACATACTTACTACCACGGAATCACGTTATTTTTATTTCTCTATACACACAAGGATAAGGTTTTCTTCATATGATTTAAAGATCACACCCTTAAAAAGAACAAAGAAAAACTACAAGAGAAAGGAATCCTAGCTGCAGCATGGAATCCTCTATTTCCCCTTCTATCCCATGACATCTCCCAGGCTAATGCAAGCGTATAAATGCATCTGTTTGCATTTATAAGAGCTTGAAATACCTTTAGAATTTAGGATATGCATATTTCAATCAGAAACCATTCTTTTCATAGAGCTCTCGCTAACAAAATTTCCCTAAAATTTGATCAGAAGGTGAAAGAAAGGCTCCTTGCTATTGCTTAAGTCACTTGGATTTTTTTTTTCTGAGTTTTCCCAATGAGAAAAATGAGGATGTGACCTCCTTCCCTGCCCCCATTTCCAAAATGCCCATATTTCAAAAAACTTAAAATCTGTAACACAGAAAGAGTCAATCTGGCATTGTACATGAGTTCTTTATTATTCCAATATGCCCTATTCGAAAATACAAAATTCCCTGCCACTTAGGGGAAGCTCTTAACAGCCAACCACCAAAATAAGGTCCAGCTGCACTGCAAGTTCTTCTTGCCCCACAATGTCCTATTAAAAATCTTATTAAAAGGAGTGGGTTGGTAAGATTTCTGCTTATCATGCCAACCAGATGGTCTTTGGCCTCCCTATGAATTCACCCATATGCTTGCCTTAAATTACAAGTCTCCCGAATCAGAACTCCTGGGTTTGGTCTATTTGCAGAGTACACCACAAGGGCTTTCTGAACACGACTTGCATGTCCCAGCAAAGCTGGAACATAAATAACTGAATAGAAACACCGTTTAGATGCACTTGTTCTTATTGGCCAAAAACAAAAATACTTCTACCCCAAGCAAAATTAGATACTGCAAAATAAATGCCCCCCCCACTGTGACTTTTTCGTATTGAATACACTGAATATGAGTGTGTCTCTGTTTCTATTTCATTTTGCCACATCTATAGTTTGTCTATAACTATATTCCTGTAGTTATTATTGCTTTTATTTTTCAATATAATCGTCACAACAATTTTGGCTTTTTTTGTTAGCATGTACAACCTTTCCCAGAAGTACACTAGACAGTCAGTGTCTGACTGACTGTCACCTCTGGGATACCAATACTACTTATTTTAGAAATGATATTTATAAATGCTGCTACACTCAAATATTTTAACACCCTGTTTGTTCAGGATTTTTTTTTTAATGTCCCAAACCAAATGTCTTTAATTTTAACTTACAATACTGTAAGTTTACCATAGGTAAGACTGGGATCAGAGGGTAGAATAAACAGATAACATTAAAAAATATTTCACAGACTAACGAACTGATATGAAAGTACACACAGAGGTTTTGTAACTGAATAAGTTCATCTTGCTCAACTGGGATTTCATTTGGTTCTTCTTCCCTTGTATTTTCTTTATGAGCACTTAAGTCTGCTACCAGATCCTCAACAGATGTGTGACTTTCTCCAGTCATCTGCAATCTCTTTTCCATGGTGTTCCTAATCTCAGACAAACTGAAACCCATGGCTATGGCACTTTGTACCAAAGGATTCTGTAAGAGATCATCTAAAACAAGAAATTAAAAACAAAAACACTTTAAGAAAGATGAATCTGATTTTCTGACAGTATTGACTAATACTCTAAGACACATATTTGCAAACCAATATGTAGCCAAAGGAACCATATTTACAATTTGAGAATTTTACTTACTGTAAAGACTGCAGATTTGAGTTTTCTTCTATCCTAGCTTTCTCCTCTCATCTATTTATATTACAGAAA
This sequence comes from Rhabdornis inornatus, assembly GCA_013397075.1. Lineage (NCBI taxonomy): Eukaryota > Metazoa > Chordata > Aves > Passeriformes > Rhabdornithidae > Rhabdornis > Rhabdornis inornatus. The sequence goes on from VWZS01004650.1 coordinate 295,328, forward strand.
TCCTCCTAGATTTGCTGTTCAAATCAACTACTTCAAATTAAATAACATGTCTCATATAACTAACATCACAAATTATGTAGCTGAATGTTAAATGAAATTCATCCAAAATTACAAGTCACAATGGATAAAGAACATTACATCAATTTTAATTTGGTTCAGGGAAGAAAAAAACTTCATACATATGTTGAGAGAAAACAACAAGTAGTTTGAATTTATAAAACCAAAACACAGCACCATCAACAAGCAAGCAGGTCTATCCATGGTAAGACACAACACCACTTGGGGAAACCATTATTCAGTCTGTTGGACCTTCCTCTTCCTTCTACTTATTAACATTGTTCCAACAGCAAAATATTTCAATTTTTAATTTTTAAAAAGTAAGACTTGTTTTTTTTAAAAAAGGTTCTTTTATTTTAACTCTCATAAATAAGCAGTATGGGAGAGATTTCTAAGCAGGTTTTCTGTAGCCATTTTTACTAGCAATAGCTCCCATTCCCTGGCATGAAGCTGCTCCTCTGGCCTCCTATTACCCCTTTAATTGTTTTGTATTTTTATTGCTTGGTATTTGTAAAAAGCATTGCAAGAATTTGTAATACTGGATCATATAATAAACTACTTCAGCTTGCTCAGCTTTCTAGTCCTCGCCATTGGACAGACCAACTCTTCCTGCCCCATGAAAAAGGGATGTTTCTGTTCAGTATTCTTTAACATCCATCCCATAGCACTACAAACTCAATATCTGATGCACACTCACTAGCTATAAGACTGCATCCTATACAGACTTCTTCCATAGTTCACTACCTTTACTTTACAATATTTACCAAACTACAATTATATTTCCTCTAAGAGAAATAAAATACTTTCTGCAGTTCTTTAAAAGCAATGAAGCAATGAAAATCATCCAACAATTTGCCTGTTGTGCTTTATTTTAAAATGTAATAGGGTTATTTTCAAAATTAACCATTCCCGCCCCTATACATTCAAATACGGATATTCCAAAATGGGGGGGAGGCTGTTTGTTTTAAACAGATACCTTTAGGAAGTATTGTCACTTCAGCAGCTTCTGTCTAGAAGTGAAATATAAAGAAACAAAATTACAATTCTGGAGAAAGTAGAAGGAAATGCATACAGTTACAAAACAAAAAAAATAGCTAAGTTATTTTAGTGACAAACTATTTAATCTGCTCCAAACAAAATTATCAGTATTTTGTTATGATTTTAACCCATGTCTGCAATATTCATACGTACATGATTCTTAGTCTACAAAATTCTAAAACATTATCCGTTTTACATTTTATTGATTACACACAAGTTTTACAATGCTCTACTAACAAGAAAAGAAATTGTATCTGCTATTATTCATCATAAATCTCAGGTTTCCAGGCTATAAAAAAAATGGCACTTGTTCAGTATCCAATATACAACATTCAATACAAGGTGCCCGGGCTGTGATGCATAACCCAGCTAAGGAGAACTAGGAGATGGGTACACTCTGATTGACAGAACCAAAACATACTGCAATTCTTTCACTTTCTGCCAATGAAAGTAGCAGCAGACGGATTAAATGATAGGCACACAATTAAAAGGTAACTTCATACAAAAACTATGTTGATTCTTTCTATTTTAACAAAATGATTAATAAGCAAGAAACTTACCGCTGAATCCCTACATCCATCTCTTAAGTGAACATTATTTATAAATTCTATCCCCTTTTCCTTGCTCAAAAATCTGCACCTAAAAATAAGAATATTTAGATTTAATAGAACTGGATTAGCAGCAAAAATCAGTTATGTAGCTATGGAAGCTTTGATAAATTTCCTCCATCATACAGACTGCCTGCTTTTAAAATCTCTAAATGTTTAGTCAGCATCCGTGATGTCACTGCAATATTTCTAAGAACATCTTGAACACTTAAGCAGTACTTATCTTTCCCATATTTTTGGTGAAAAAGAGAGCTCAAGAGTTGTTGGCCAAGACAGCTCATGACACAGATTTCTAAAAGTAAAAGCCTGCTCAAATGAAAAACAAACATTATGTTAAAATACTGGTTCTTTTAGTCTTTCACAATCAAAGCAAACAGTCACTGGTCAGACAGGTGCCTTCCGTGCTTTCTTTCATTATTTTCCAGCCAGTCTTGGCCACTGGGCAGAGCTCTTCCCTACCAGAAGATTTAGTGAATGCCATAACTCCTTGACAAGAGTTCTCCAGCTCTAACAGTCACTTCACCTTCAGGAATAGATAGCTGCTGTGAGAGTGACGCACTGCCACTGAGGCTAATGCACAAAAAATAAAAAAACCAACAAAAAAAGACTCTTCATGATCTGAGAGGAAGTAATCAAACCTGACATTATTTAAGCATCCTAAACCAAAAATCAAACCCATAAAAGAGGAGTGAAATGTAGCAAGAAAACATTCCTTAACTACTAACTTCACCACACTAAAAACTTGGAATCATGTCTCTTTCAAGTCATAGAAGCTAATCATTAAAATCTGCCTGTACCACTAAAAAAAAGGAACAGCTAATGCATAAATACCTATCTCCAACTTCCAGAGTCTTTCACCACAGCAGAGAAATTTGGGAGTTAATGCATAAAAGACACTAATTTTATCAATATTATACAAGTAACTAAGTCTTTGTATTTGGATGGCTTCCGTCCACTCGTGAGAACTACTGAGTCATACCTTTCCTCAAAACAGATTTTAGACAACGTTGGCAGTCTTTCTAAAGACTACTTCTCGTACTACTAGTACTACACTATTGTCTGGAATCCTTAATGCTTTCAAATTAGAGAGAGCTATGTTTTATATTCCATGCCACTACCGACCTCTTCAGTCATGTTTGCTCTGTGGCAGCTGTTTAGTCATTTTGTATCTTGGTATAAGTTACAAAGTTTTACATGTACCAAGCTATTAAAACAACCATTACAATGTAGCACTTGGATAACAAGAAAAAACCCTCAGATACATATTGACAAAACTACACAATTCTTGTTGCTGAGAAAGCAAGCCTCAGTTAAATCCAGACACAGGTATCTGCCCTTTAATAACACCACAAATAAGACAACATAAAATTATTTGCATAAATCTAAACAGTGTTAAGACATAATCAATCTTCTCAAGCCTTTATTAGTATGCACTGTCATTAAAATGCAATATACTGTAAATAAGACTCAGACACACACTAAGAAAATACTAAGAGATACCTTACCCAGGAAACCATTTGGCATGTTGATCCCAAGGGTCTTCATTTTCCTTCCATTCTTGCAATCCTCCACCACAGTGGAAACACACAACGTGATCACCTTTACCTGAGGAAACACACAAGAAAAAAGTTACATACTTTGTGCAGGCATAATACCAAGTTTTCAACTAAAATGTTGTGTTAAGAAAAGAAGTATTTATTTTGCTGATTTACAATTTCAACTGAAAACAACTCCATTTTAATAGAGGACAACATGCACAATTTGAAACAAATATTCAGGTGAGAATTAAGCTTAGAGAAACACAAAACAAGAGAAACAAGTCTCCTGAATTTTATTTTTGTAAGTAATTGTACAGATAAAAAACAGAAGCTGAAAATAATCTGTTATCATGGAACTCAATCCAATGGCAAACAAGGCCTGAAGATGTCTGCCACAAAGAATGAGGGATGTTTACATGGCTTTGTGATCCTCCATTTCCCATTAATATCAACAGGCCCTACCCAGCAATAGCAAAACCAGCCGAGAACATCGTCTTCTCTGTTCTAGCACTGTGCCTACTGTGATCTAAGACTGCCCCAGAAATTGATCAATATTGTTTTTATTGGAATGAGAGGAGATATGGATAGTGTTTCCCTAGGGATTTAAATTCTTCTCAGGCCACAGGGAACCGTTTTCACAGAAGTCACCTAGAGAGCCATTGGTCTGATAAGCTGGTGCCCAGTTAGCGCAACTCCACCATACAGATCTTTCAGCACTTTTATGAACCCAAGAAGAAATCAATAAAATAGTTCTGCTGGGCACAAATATTGCCCATTTATAACCCATACAGGAATATAGCAAAGATTTTATTTTATGGCCATTTTATTTATTAAGTAAAATAGACGGAATTCTACTATAAAGTTCTGAGACCTACTAAGAGAGAAGTCAAGTAAGATGAGAGCAAGAAATTACCCCAGATAATCCCCTTTTCCTTGTGACCAAGTAACAGCAACACTTTGCATTTGTACAGTATCTCTCAGTGGGGAATTTCAAAGGTCATTAACGGTACTGTGCAATTCCATCTAACTGAGAAACCAATGCACAGAGATGGTGTCTTATCTAAATCAAACACTACATGTCTAAGAGTAAAAGCTCCTCCACTGGTACCACTGTCTTCATAAAGTAGGCAGTAGTGGTATTTGATAGTTTTGTGTGTCCACATGCCATGATAATGCAAACTCATGTTAACTACGTAAAATAGCACACAGCCTGGATTGTCTTGTTCACAGGTTTTTGTGCATTCCTTACACCTGAGGTCTGGAGGACAGCACTTTGTTTCTTAAAAAATATTAAATCAAATAATTGTCATTGTGAAAGATGTATTATAAAGGTTTTAACGGGCAAGAAAAATACTTGGCTGTTCTACTGCTAAGAATAAATTTATGATCAAGTCTATGCTTTGCAAGTAAGCATACATGATATAATGTATGCAATTTTACATAAGAACTGTGGAAAGTAGTTTACAGAGTAGAGATTCTGGCAAATTGTTCCATATAAAAAAAATTTAAATTGGGTTTTTTTTCATAACAAGACACTTCCTCATGTACAATTTCTTCGTAAAAGGTATTAGTTATTTCAAGGTCTGGCTTACCTACGCTATAGAATCCAGCTTCTGCAAGCTGCTCCTTGTCAACAGGATATATCCAAGACAAAAATGTCTGTAAACGCTTTCCATATTTTGACATAGAGGGATTTCTTGGGTGCTGTGCATTGCTCAGACCACTCATTCCAAGCCCAGCAGAAATAGATTCAGTTGAAACATTTCCAACATCCTGGCCCAGGACAAAAAGGCATTTGGGAAAATGCCTCCTGTGTTCTGACCAAGCTCTGTCAGCGGGTTCCCAGTTCTTCAGTTTTCCACCGCAACAAAAACATGCCACTTGGTCACCAACACCTGTATAATAAAATCCAGCATTAGCTAATTCCTGTGGTGTCAACTGGTCATTGAGGGGCCAGTTGTGAAAAGACTTTAATCTTGTTTCTTCACTCCACATAGCAGGGTTTTTAGGATACAGACTATCTGACATATCCACAACCTGCCTAGTTCTCAAAAGATAATCTGCCTCCACATCAGGGTCATCTAGAGCACATGGAAGGGCTGAATTGCTGGTACCATTTTCAGTTCTATTCTGGTAGTTCTGGGCAACACGATCCATGTTACTTTCCAGATACGCATATTCAGTAATAAACTTGCAGTTGGGGGCAAGCTCCTTGTGTCTCTCAACTGCAGAATCCCCAGGCACCCATCCTTCAATAGTTGTATGGCAACTGAAGCACTTCACTTTGTCACCTTCTCCAGTATAAATAAAGCCAGCTTGTGCTAGAGCTAATACGGAAATGGGACAGCCCTGAGGAAATCCAACAAAAGTTCTCTGTCGGTCGTGTTCCTGTGCCCATTCCTGGGCACCATCAGTGTCTGCAGAGGCACAAGCTTCTGAGTTCTGTGGGACATTACACATCATTTCTTCATAGGCAGGGCTCCTCCTTAGATTTCCTAAACACAGAATATATGTTTTAATTTCCAAGACAGAAAGGATAGATCATACCCATATACAACCCTGGAAGCTGGCTAAATTCAAGTACCATCCTTTATGCATTAAAATAACAACTCTTCCTCTTCTCCCCCATTTCACCCTTGCCTGCATTACCTGCCATACAGAGGCAAACACCAAGGTATGAAAACCAAAATAATAAAAAAGTTGTAAAGAAAAGCAGAAAGATCAAGATGTCTTAGAGGCCTATAAACATTTACCTTGAGAACACACAGGTTTATAGCTTTAAAAGTATGTTCTACTTCTTAATAAAGATTGCAAGAATGAAATCAACAAAATACTAATAAAGTTCTGGCCAAAACCCTGCCAAAAGGCTTCTGAACCTGAAATACAAAGTTACTAAATTTAAAATACCAATCTGAGCCAGACCATAGTTGCAAAATTTTAGAGCTCATTTCTCAAACACAACTATATGTTATCCTCATATGAAGGTCATGACCTCCATGCCCATTACAGGTGGGCAGCAACTGGTAAAATTGTCATCAAAAAGAAAAAAACTTTTTTACTTGTGTTATATTGTAAAGACACACCTCAATTTATATTTTAGCAAAATATCTTGTAAAATAAACTATCAGATATTTCACTGGGGCATTTTACCAAAGTGCTGGGCATTACTTTTAAGATCAGTGTGTTGGGACTACCCAGCACTAGTGTTCATGTCCAGCATACTGCTTCCACTTTTCCACGCCCTGCCTACACCCTCTACAAAAATTCCTGTGCCTCTGCCATCATCCTACTCCCTGAAGGAATGTCATTCTTAGCATTTATCACACATTCCTACCCCTATCTATACTTTTCCAGGGTGAGTACCAACTACCAGTTCTGCTTTGAGTCCCTTCTGTGCTAGAAGGCTGCTAAGAGCACTCAAACAAGCCCCATCTTTGCTGAGGATGAAACAAAGCAACTTGGCTACAGCAGGTCTTGTGCAAGAACCACAAATTGACAGTCATCACCTTCATCCCAACACAGATGAAGTCAAAGCACAGTAAACATTCATCTATTTTCCAGACAAGTGCAGTGATACTATTAACTTAAAAAGTCTTGGCTATTGCTGATACACATCTTAAAGTGGTAAATTAAATTATAATGAGACTGCCCAAATAAACTTCTTAGCACAAAGCAGTAATAGTTCAGCAATTAGAAAAAGAAAGGCATAGAATGAAGAATAGAATATGTACTTAACAATTGTTCATCTACATTTTCTATAGGAATCCTGAAATATATCTATTTCCATTCTATATATTTCTATTATAAGGTAGGCCAGTAGACAAAATAGCTTCCTCAAGAACCTGCATTAATATTGATTATACATTCTGTAATGTCAATGCAGATGTTACAATGATTACTTCTGTAACACCAGATTTACCTTCTACAAAACCTTTTTTAGGGGTCAGAAGGGCAGAGGAAAATTAAAATGCCTATGTATTGCAGGACTGCTGCATCCTCTGCCAAGATAACAAACATAATTAAGCTATAAGCAGGTGGAGGAAATGTGACGTCAGACACCTGGCATGGGTGCTTCATGTAATAATGGATACAAGGCCTCTGAGCACCAGCTTTAATTCCTTCTGTCCATTAGTTCATGACTAATGTAATAATACTAGAAATTATACTGTGGCTTTCTGTTTTAGCTTAGCAAATTCAAAAATAGCATCTGAATAAACTGCATTGACTGACCTACAAATCTGACGTACATGCTTGTTTTGACTTTGAAGGGCAAAAATCCCCAAACCAGTAATTACATTCAGTAATGTGAAAGTTGTCATAAAACATGTATTTTTATACATATGTATATACATATATTGAAAATAATTGTTTTTATAATGAAAGCTTAAAAGCTTTTATATTTATTTCCTTATAAAACCTCACTTCAAAGCCTCTAGAAATGTTCCTGTAAAGATCTCAAGTGATCTTAAGCATCTATCACTACCCTACTGCATTCATGTAAGAAGTGGTATTACTCAAAACCAGTTACCTGCATTATCTGCGTGCCTGAAAGACTTTCGACAAGAACACAAACAAAGCCTACCTCACATCCTTCAGGACTCCTTCTCAAACTGTCCATTGGGAAAAAAAAAACCAAATGTATATGGCTTTTGCTGTATAAATAGCAGTATACTTTTATTTCTATTGTATTTATATAGAAATGAGTTCAGAAACAGTGAAAAAAATCTTCCTATTTAAATGTTTTACATTTTAGTTTTTTATTTTATGTACATTGTGGAAAAAACTAATGCTATGAATACTTCAAAAATCCTGTTAACATGGTGAATAAAAAGAAATTATGCCCTCCCCATGGTGATAATGAAAATATTTGCCACATCTGGATTTTCTGGAGTCAATCCTCACAATCAAAACAGTATGAAAAGCACGTATCAAGAGAGCAAGTACTGACACAAAAGGTACAATCACACCAGATCAATTCTTTAATAATATGAACTAGCTTTTTCAAATTATATCAACCACATAATTTAATCATGATCACTTGGAGCAGAAAGGTTTAACTATCATTCTAAAAGGTTCTCAAAGCCAAGTCTAACCACTGCAATGACAGAAGTAGGACCAGTCCCTCCCAGGCAGAGACAAGGCTTAACAATGCTCCAGCCACTATGAAGCCCTTCCCTTAAAACAGCCCCTCGAAACATGGCTGGTTTACATTTCACTATAGTTTTATCTATGAGAAACATCTTCATCAAGCGTTGAGGCAAACTCCTTGCCTGTGTAAGTACTGTTTTACATACAACACTAGCACTACTTTAAATAAAGTATCATGTTCAATTATTTCTATTTCAAACAACTGTTAGAAGTGTAAAAGTGTAAAATTACAGCTAGCTTAGGAAGAGTATTTTTCTGCACAGGTTTTTTAGCAGTTGCCTAACTCCAGTTAGTTGGAATAATGACTTAGAACAGTCTCTGTCATCATAACAGCACTCAGACAGATATTAACTGCAGCAGAAAAATGAGTGAGGGTAAATTTTTGAACAGTTTACAGCTAAGAAACACAAATTCGCAAAAATCTGCCACCTAAGATGAGCACACAAGACTTTACAATATATGCCAGTAGCCATCCTGAGGTCAGAGTATACTCTGTATATACAAAAGTTGATTAAGCCATTTTGCATAGGCTTTAATTAACCACATATGAATTAAAGGTTAAAGGTCCAGAAACGTTAAAGATCATCTTCGCTTATAAAACCCAGATATTTTAACTATTATTGAAGCATTATACATCTTTTCATACAGTGAGTAAACAAAGTCTATTTTAGCCTGAAAGGCTTCCAGAAGCTGAGCCAAGTTTAATCCCACTTTTAAACATCTGAAGGCTATTTGCCACAAGACATCATCCTCTTTCAACCTGAATTACCAATTTATATAGCCTACTGATTATGTTTCAGAAGAAAAAGTAGAGACAAAAATATGTAGCAAAAATGTTAACTTATTCAAAATGCAAAATTGTACACTGTGGATCTGCAAAACAAACATGTTTAATTCTTTAAAAATATTGACAGGTATTGATTTTATGCAAAAATACAACATGATCATGTTGTCTAGATCTGGAAAGCTTCAAAGGAAAAGTACAAAACTCACTTTTCCCTTTCAAGTATATTTTACTAGATATGATTATTTCCATACTTAACCCCAAACTATATTGGCATTATAAGGAGTTATCTTTAATTCTTTTATATGACTAGCATGGCAGTAACCTCCAAGCCAGAAATATACTTGCACAGCCTCATGTTCCTGACCAAAGGGTACATGTTAGTGTTTATTGTTGACTGAATTTTGAAATGTGAGTAGTGCACCAAGTAAATATCAAACAGAACATACTGTACCAGCTGACACACAGATTATGCATATGTCACTTCAATGAACTTCAGTTTCTGCTTGCTCAGCTGCAATTAGATCAAGGAAGGTGCATGCTCCTAACTGAAAATCTACTTACAAAGATTAAAACGACCACAAACATGATATATTTAAACAGCGATTGCAAATTTCAGCATATTTGCATCTAATTATCAACAGCCATTTTTTAAAAAAGTTCTGGTTAGATCTATTTGATTTATTTTAGAAAGAGGGTATGTATCTACAGAACGCTTCCTGATTCAGTGCCAAAGCTTACACAACCCTATCAGCTCAGCTTTGTCTGTTCTTCCAACAGGTCCTACTTAGCTTCCCATCAGGGTTTGTCATCACAGGAAGACAGTCAGCTGATTAGGGTTATAGTAGGATATTACATCCTCCTAATTTTTGACTTAAGTCACAAAGACTTTTATGCTCTCCCCGTCTTCAAAATGTACATAACCAGGCCAAAAGAAACATACCATTTTGAGAAGTATTTTCACACTGCATTTTTCTTCATGAAGTCACATGGGTATGGAATAGAGAAACAAACAAAAAAAAAAAGGATTCATGGCTACTAATGGCAGACAAAAAAATCCTTTTTGAGAACTTCCAAGTTAAACATCATCAGAACTTTAGCTGTATGTATGAGAAGGAAGGAGTAAATACAGGGTGCTATAGGAAAAACTGGCATGCTGTAGCCCAAGTAAAATACTGCTCCTGTGGCTACTAAGAAACAAAAAAAAAAATTACTGAGTCAACAGGGGTTATTAAAAAGAACAGTCAGTAGTAAAAAATGCCTACTAAAATCTGCAGCGCCCTGAGATGCATCTTCTTTCCTGAGTATGACCTGTGCTTCAGCTTCTAGTGCTACATCCTTCTTTCACAAATAATTTAAACTTCTAGTTGAAGAAAAAAATATGGAAAAGGAGGGTGTTTTTCATCTGGGAGATATTGTGATAAGAAACTTCAGCTACAGCAACATGATTCATGCCACAGCAAAACTGCTGAATCTTCTGTATTCTAAGGCATAGTTGGAGAAGCACTGGACCGGCACCTCCTGCCTCACCTACTGGCTAGGGCGTTCCCTGCCCCTCCAGTGCTCCTCCCCACAGCAGCCACGCTGAACTCATCACAGACACTCACCTGCAGCCTGAGAGACCTGAGCATCCTGATACTTTCTGGTGTCACAGCATGAATGTTTTGCTATTAAAGAATGGGAAGAATCTGCTTATATACACATTCATATTTATATATAAAGTGTGTGTACTTACACACACATCCCTCATTATCCTGTAAACTTGGAAATCTCTCTTGGATTATCCTTTATATTTTATTTTTGTCAGAAAATAGGGATGACGTGGCAACGAATTCTAATATTTTACCAAAAACGAAACATGAAAATTGAAAATACTCTGCTTGCCTTTCTATTTATAAGAAACTCTCCAAATCATTGAAGGGGAAGGACAATGATCTGCAAGACATGTGCAGCTTCATTTTACATCTTATATGATAGGAGTGACACTCAATTCAAGCTTTGCAGCATGCCTTCTTCATCTTAACAGCCTTTCAGTCTTCACACACAGCTATATTATTCATGTTTAAAAATCTTGTGGTTTCTCAAGCCTGACTTTAAATCATCATGCTCAGAATATTTTGGATGACAACTCTGTAAAAAAGACCCCAAGCTATGAAAAATAAAAAGCAGCAAAGGACTGTACACTACTAAAGAAAACAACACAAAAGGTACTTTAAACAGTTTACCCTAAGGAATTAGTATCCAATCAGATCAAGTATAGCAATGGATTAATCAAAGCAGATACCGGCTTCATTGTTATTTCCCACCAATCTTTGGAACAAATTCCAATATCTACATTCCTGCTGGTGAAAAAAAAAAAAAAGAGGCTAAAAACATTTTTCAGCATTGTTTATGAAGCCACAACTTCAAACCTATGACCAAAAAACCCCATTTTTAAATTCTCTCCCTTGGCCAAGAAATCCAAATTAAAATATAATCTAAAGCTGAAAGAGTCTGAGGTCAGGGAAAGTCTGAAATGTAGATGTTTTACTAAAACTAGCAAGGGATATAAATTGGGGATACTCCAGAACATCCAAAGACAACAAAACAAAATCCTGGAATTAAAAACTAGAGGGCAGCAAAAAGGAGAAAGAATGTATAGCAGACAGAATTAAATCCCATGATCCAGACTTCTCTCTCCTAGGAAATTCTATATCTGATTTTAAATTGGATTTCTGGAACTCTTCAGCTCCCTGCAGCTGTACCACCCACCCTGGGAGGACAGCAACAAAGGGAAGTCCTATCACACGTACACAAGGCTTGAAATGAAATCCATTTTCATGCTTCCAAAATTGAGATATGAACATATATTTCCTTACTCTTCTAATAACAAATGCAAGTCTATCTCGTATCAGTGGGAGCAGTCAAAGAAACCCACAATCAACCCTCCTCATCAGCATTCTTTCACTTTTGCTGCTGATTGCAAAGGGCAAGGTCAGGGGAGGTGCAGAACAATCATTAACTTATTCCTTTGCCCTTCGTGGCCAGTGCTGTAGGTACCAAGCTTTTCATAAAAGTAAGTAGCTGGGGATTCCTTAAAGGACCTCAAAGAAAACTGCAAACCAATCAAGTAGATAGCAAAAGAAAGCAATTAAGAAAATGAAAAAAATCCAAATAAAAGCTTACCCAACCAATCCATCACACAAAAACTTGCTTTGTTAGAAACAATACTTTAGTGTTGTCTTCTCTGTTACATGGTGATTTACTTCAGGATAAACAATGAGTAAATAAGTTAATCTGCATCCTACTGCTCTTTGTCCAGGTATTAGGTTAAAAAAAACCAAAAAGGGTAAAAGAGGGTTTTTCCATGCAGTTGGTTGCTTTTCCTTCAAAACTGGTCTATTGTAAGATCTTGTAGTTCCTATATATTAATTCAGGAAACTAAATTCTCCCAGTTAGCTACATGAAGTATTAGCACTAAAATTGCAATGTAAGACTGTAGCAGTGAAGGGTAATGAAAGTAATGCGGCAAAGACAATTGTATTTTGCAGCAGATGCAGATTAAAAACAGTGCAAAAACTGCCCAAACCACAATGCATACTTATACACTATTTATAGGGCTTTAAGCAGGAAGACAGAAGCATCAGACAAGTAGTACAGAAGCAGAAATAGTTAATGTTAAAGAGAAATATATAAGCATACAATCCTACGATCGTGTGAATTTAGCACATTGTGCAAAAGAGAACTGCTTGAACTTAAATTACCGCTGAAAAAATTACTTTGAGTGAACTTTTGCCTATAGAATTCTTAATAACTACTGTAATCGAACAAAACTGCACTTTTACTAACAAGAAGCAGTTCTAGAAAGTGATGGGCCTAATAAAAATAATAAGAGTGGGCAAGGAGAGATAATATTCAAATATGTCAAAAGAACCACAGAGACCACAAAGGCGCTTATTAGCATAGAAAATTTTTCATCCACTTTTGCAAAGAGCAGCACTGAAGTTCGATCCGCGGCACGGCTCGGGACGGGGTCTGGGCTCCGAGGGAGCAGCCCCGGCCCGGCCCGGCCCGGCGTTCCCGCAGGCGGCGGCGCGCCCGTCCCCATGGCAACGCCCCACCGGCCGGGGTCAGCGGTGGCCGCACCGACCCTCGGCATCCCCGGCACCGCCGTAAGGGTGGGGGTAGAGCTGAGAGACCGAGCCCCCCGCTCCACGCGGAGAGCCCCGCAGAGCCGCCCGGGGCAGCGAGAGCCGCAGCGAGAGCCCCAGCGCGGGTAGCCGGGGAACCCGGCCCGCCTCCGGGTCCCGCCGCCTCCCCGGTCCCGCCGCTGCCGCAGGCACTCACCAGACCCATCCCGTCCTTCCGGTTCCCGGCGCCAGAGCTGCTCTCGGCAGCGCTCTCCGAGAAGATGGCGGCTCCCGGCAGCCTCAGCGCCGCCCTGGAGCAGCGCCCCCTGGCGGCACGGCGGGCGGGCTCCCGCCGGCGGAGGGCGGCGCGTGGCGGCAGCGGGAGGGAAGCGCAGAGCGCGCCCTCAGCCCCTTCGATCCCCACAGCCCCGCTGCCCGTTCCCCTCATCCCACTCATCCCCCTCAGCCCCTTCGGTCCCCACAGCCCCGCTTCTCATCCCTCTCAGCCCGCTCAGCCGCCACGACCCATTCAGTTTCCTCGGTCCTCTCGGCCCCACTCCTCAGCTCCTTTCGCTTCTCCGTTCGTTTAGTGCCTCGCCTCCCACTGCTCACGGCTCCGTGCCGGCCTCGCCTCCCCTCCCTCAGCACCTCTAGCAGCCCCTTCATGTAACACCATCTTCTCCAGACGGTTTCATGACTGGAAAATGTTCACCCCAACGCTCTCCTTGTTCTCACCTCTTGTCCCCGCAAAATTACAGCTTGTAATGATTAAAGTCTGTTAAACCAGAATTTTTTTGGGACTTGAATTTTCCAAATCAAACAGAAATCTCAGGCTATTTTCTTTCGTAGTTGCAGCCAAAAACCATCTAATCATTCTCATGACTAAGACTAAGATGGTCCTGAACATTAAAATTTTACTTTAACGTTTTTCTCTTTTTTAAAATCTCAGGTGACTTCATTGTTGACCAGCACATTTAATGTAGCCAGGGCACTTGGTTGTATGTTCGGGACTTGCTTTCTGCTAACCTCAGGAAAACTCAGCTACTTGGAATAATGTTCTCAAAGGTCTTTGGTTTTCCTCTTGTGCATGTCAACAGTAGCGACTAACTTTTTTCAGACCATGTATCTCCAAAGACTTGTGGCAGATAGTGCAGACAATTTCAGGAGAAGCAGTGTAATTATGTAATGTATCAGAATGTTTGCAGATTCCAGGGCTGACACTGAAAGCCCTTTTGAGAAAGGATTGCTTCTCACGTCGTTGTCCAGTACCTACTAAGACCTCAGTTTGATTCAAAGCTTCTAGTTATTACAAGTAACTACAGTATACAGTAAGTAATGAAATAGTAATAAACTCACATTGGTTAGAAAAAACATATAATGATTATTCAGTAATCAACAACAATAATCAATAACTTTGGATGCAATTCCACATACCACTTGGTCTTTGTTCAGAAAAGAATGACCTGCAATCATAATATTTAGTGATGCAGCACAATGCTGGTGCTGAGCGTGTAAGAAATAAACAGCTCTATTGCAGTACTTTTTATTAAAGCATCTTTGGCACAATAAGAAGTTTGCACCTTAACACTGCAATGTGAACATGAATATTTAATCTTCTAAGTCCTTGTCATACCACATTATTAATACATTCATTAGCAGTGATTTTCACAAAGGCCCTTGCTCTGTTGAGGTTTGATACTTCTCCAAATGAAGCAGATGTTTTTCAGAGGTGTAACGATCCACCAACACAGGGCAGGGGTCGTAATGGTTCATTTTTGGATCTCAGAGGTGCAAAAGGCAAACAGCAGGGGACAAACCAGTTTACTCACAGCAATGCATTTTTATTGAATGCTAACAACTCAGTTGCGATAGAGGAGAGAAATATAGGAAACAAAATACAGAGAGAAAAAGAGGGGGATGGGGGAATAGCTACCAACAGATGAGACGGATACCCTCGTGGTCCTCAGCTAATACATGGGTCTTCATCTGTGGGGAGTATTCAAAAGCTTCTCCAGAGAGTCACTTTTTTATAGTACTTTTCCAAAGCGAGTGGCTTCTGGCCAAGAGGTGGGAAGATTTATGGACCTTTGTGAGGGCTGCTCTGAGAAACAGGTATACAGAACTTGCTGCTCCAGCTAGTGCCTGCTCTAGAGCAGTGTACCATGAAGCACAGCGAGCACCTGCAAACAGTCCCTTGGCAAGCATCCACCTTGACCAGGCCAGAACTGTGTGGGGGTCCTTGGGGTCTTCTTGCGATGGTTGTGAGGTAAATAAGGGAAACTCCGGACCAACTCTTACAAGAGGTCGCAAAGTGATTTTGCAAAGACCCACTTTCAGGTATTTATGTCTAAATCAAGAACTATGGTAAAAGTTTAAATTGAAAAGTTCTCACCCCTGGGGGAGGTTGGATTAGATCGCCTCCCAAAAACCTTTCCATCAAAAAATATGAGATAAAACTGAAAAAATCAGATCATATCAAAAGTACAATCTCTTTGAAATTTTCTTTACACAATTGTGTTAAAATTTTCAATCAGTTACAAACTAAGTCAGATAAACATAAACTGGACTTAGCACACAGTTCTTTGACATAAACTGTTTAGTCAACAATGGTTCAAGAGTCACAGAGGTTCATATGGGAAACTGTGTTTGCTGATATAATGCCTAAGAAATTAATGTAATTTATTTCCTACTCATCTCATTGACTTTATCAATTGTACCAGATTCATTAGTACCAGATTAATGAATGGATTAAAAAAAGCTATGCAATCCAGAGCTGGGATTTCAGAGGCACAGCAAAGAAGAAAATCAAATATGGAAAAATTTGGCAACTTGACAAGGAAGATTTTCTCATGAATATGACAATAGAAAATCGAATAACTAATAAGTAACAGATGTCTGAAAGCTGTCTTTTCCCTTGAATTATATCCAGTGCTTTCATTACCATTGGAAGAAGAGATGCAGTCATTTGATGGGAAAGCCATGCATTTGTATGCTGGTCCACAGAATATCAAATCTAATTCTCTCTTCCAAAACAGCAGGACACTCCTTGTCTATAGCATTTACTATTACAGCATATTCATTCTTTCTTTTTGCTGCAAGCAGGTGAGAAATGTCATTCTTGCTACATTTTCACAAAAGCAGTGGAGGAGTCTGAAGGGAAGTTTGAGAAAAACAGAGACATAATTATAGCACAGAAACAGGAAAAGCTGAAAAAAAACTGATGAGCCTTTTCAACTTCAACAATGAAATCTTATGCAGGACAAACATTCCTATAACTCCCAAATCCATTGTTGATCAGACAATGACCTTCTCATTAAAACTAAAACCATCAAATAATGGCAACAGTAGTGAACTTGATAATACATGCCCTGTGGGAAAGTTAACATCTAAACATGTAAAAACTGAATCTTCCTTTGATGACAGTATGCTGCTGCTGAAACTACTTCTAAGTTCACTTCAGTGTGATGTCAAATCAGAGACAAACTGTTTACATTCTTTCACAATTCACTGAGCAGACAAGCTAAGATAAATGCCAAACGAAGAGGAAAATGCAACTAGTGATTTATCTTAGTACTGTTTGAACTGGTTAATGCAAGAAATAATTATCTAGAGCCAGGACCTTGGACTTAGCAAGCATGTGACATACGACTACATACATGGTTTTCTATTCATACTTCCTTCATGCTGGAATATTAGTACTGGAACACAGGTACTATGTAAGTCTGATACAATAAGTAGAAAAATGGCAAATTCAAGGCAATGCTTGCCTATTCCCTGCATGCTTCAACATGTATGCCCTGACAGGAGAAAAGAGACAGAGAGGAGCAAAGAGGAATGATGTGGTTAACAACCACATTCCTTTAACTGATCACTTCGGTCATTAATTATACCCCATCAACATCCTGTTAACAATGTCTGAGAGTTATTATATATGTGGGCAACTCAACATGATCATCCAAATCTTAGCAGAATAAGCTTATTAAATGTTTTATATTGCTGTAGAAGCTTAAAAAGGATATTCTTCATATGTCAAAGGCAGGTGTATTTAATTAAGTATCCTCCAACCTTGAACTTACACAAGCTACCAGAAAGAGATGCAGCAGCAGAACATGGAGCAATGGACAAGGAGCCCCAGACTGCTTTCCAGGCTGAGATCAAGAATGAGGAATCCCAACTGAGAGTTCCAGAAATAGCTTCTTTGACTCCTAACAGTCTGCCAACCTTAAGTTTAGGTAGGGGTTCAGAATTTCTCTGATGTGATAATCATTAGCCACAGACATATTTTCACTTTAACATACTTGGTATCTGGGTACACAACCCCAACAAGGGCGAGGACTGTGTTGGGAAGAGCCTGATTTACCAAATTCAGGTTTTACCTTCAAACCTTTGTATTCTCTCATTATCAATGCACTAATACTGTTAACCCCTCACAATAAACCAGCACCAGGCATCTATGCCATGGCATAAATGCCTGCCAACTTCACTAACAGCCACACCAATAGCTCTGGCAAACTGCAAGTACTTCCCACCCACTGGTAAGTGTTGACTGTTTGCAAATGTTGGCTTCCTACACTTCCTGCATCACCAGCACCCAGCCAATCCTCCCCAGAGGCTCCAGCCACCTGGAGCTTCTCTGCATACAGGCCAGAGGAGAGGGGAGGAAGGACAAACTGTAAGCTGCAGAGCTGTTGGGACACCAGCATGGGCTGCCTGGCTCACCCAACACTGTACAGACTCTGCTAGGGAGCTGATACAACAAACCCTTAGCGTGTGTAATCACAGGCTCATTACAGTTCAAAGTTCCAAAAGGGATTTTGTCAGCAGAGCACAGTAAGTCATTCCATTTTCTGTGGGATATGTGTAATCCAGGAGGTGTAATGATACAGAACCATCCTGAAGAATATCCAGCTATTAGATCAATGACTGAATGATGAGTCATGAGCCCAGGAACATCTGCTTTACAAGTTTTACTCTGCCTTTCTGCATTAGTGGATTTAGAAAGCACTACAAGACTCCAAATTACACTGCCAATGACATTGTCACTGCTCAGCTTGGAAGATATGCAAAATTCATATTTTTTTTAAATTTTCACATTTTACATACTCTTACCCTGATGTCCCAGTAACTGACTTTGATACGGAATTTTCAAGGAAGGTGCATGCAATGGAAGACAAAATGTTGCTTAATTAATTTATTGATTTTTTATTGTGCCATCATTCTTTAGAGCAGGCAAGCAGGCATTGTCAATGCAATGGTTCCAGCACAGGCTGGGAGTAAGGCCCATTAGATCAGCTTGTCTTCATTCTTCAAATAAATCCCAGCAGCAAGTGCCTTACAGATCTCTACTTCTGCACTAACATTTTGCCATTTGGTTGATACTGTGATTAAAGAAATAATTTTCTTTTTCCCTGCTTTTGTAGGTTTCTCCATTGTTCAAAGCTGCTGCTGAAACAGATTTTGTGGGGGGTCTTTTTGTCTTTCCTTGTCAATGATAATCAGAAAAAAAACCCAACACGATTCTTTAGAGCTATATGCTCTGATGGGAGAAAAACACACATTGAAGTAGCGAAACATATTGTCCAGAAAATAACGGATCTGCTTCCTACCAAATGCTGTTCCAATCACTTTACTCTAGGCATTGCTTCCAGCACCATTTTTAACAAAGCCCCTTCTTCACAAACATTATGCAGAAGAGTTTAATTAGTCTTTCTACCTTTCACTATTCACCAGCAGGTTGCATAAACGTACACAGAAGCCTTGACCAGAAGATATCAGGTCAATCAGGTTTGGAAATAGAAGCTAAATCTACAGTTGGCTCTTGGCTGTGTTGGCAAGTGGTAAGAAAAGCAAACAACTCTGACTGAAACAACACTGATTTCTGTGAACTGAAAACAAGCAAAGCTCTCCAAAATGGTGTGATCCTCCACAATCACTGATCTTAATTAAATCTGGGACATTTTATACCTCAGGATGATGCAGTGACACTGAGTTTAGCTATGAAAAAACCCAAAAGTTGCAAGACGTGTTTGACAATCACTGTCTGAGAATGTTTCTCATTTCAGTTGTCCAGATGAATGGAAACAGCTGGTGTTAGCTAATGTTTAGGATTCTTACTCCCCTAAACAGCATTTACCAAATGGAAATCATTTGAATAATGTCGAATCATGTCTGCTTTGTACCTTTATTTCTTCTGTGTGAGAATTTAGTAAATGTCTACAGAAAAAAAAAACCAGGAGCAATCATGAAACAATTACTGTTCAAAAATTTTTTAAAAGAGGGAATTCAGGACAATTAATTCTTACATGGACATGATACAAAAGCCAAATAATAAAAGACATTTTATTCCAAAAGGTCATTCTTAATTGTCTGTGCAGAAAAAGTAACGCACTTAAATTGTTTAACCCTCAGAGCAGATAATAAAGTTGTGCCTTGTCCCATGAGTTCCATGGAGCTGGTTAATACAGAGGAAATGAGCTGTTGGATGTCTAATTTCTTCTGCTTTTGTATATTTCCAGCTCTCTCAATGGATGTCTGTAGTATTTATTTAGAAAACCAGGAATAAATATATTTTTTAAAGATCAAATTACCACTTATATTTTTCTAGCTATGTATTTGCTGGATAATGTACTACACCATTGAAAACCTTGTATTTACTGTTCACCTAAATAACTTCCTGCTGCTATCCAGCTGTTACCATAGTGGTGACACAGGCATTTCCTTTCATGAAGCTGGGCTAAAGCCTTCAGTATACTTCTTTATTCAGGCAGGAAGCACAGTAGGTGACTTAAGACTGTGTTGTGACATATCCTGCCTTTGCAGGCATCATTTTTCCTTATTTTCAAAATTTCATTTTATTCCATTGATTAGAAAGGTGACGGTCAACCTGTAGAAATAACAGAAGAAAGCTTCTTCTGAAGAAGAAGCTTCTGTTATTTTCAGAATAAAACTGTGCTGGCTTTTAACAAGGTTCTCTGACTTGTTTATACAAATCTTAGGATGCCCAGGATGGTTTTTCTAGCACACAAAAGCCTAATGAAAAGATGAAGAATAAAGTATAAAGGCTGTTTTATAGAACTAAAATATAAATCTTATTTTATAACCTAGGAATTCCTCACAATTCGGCTAACATCAGGTGGTACTAAGAAAGACCTTTCACTACATAAAGATGTCCACATCTTGCAAAAAAAGCAAGGATAGGTCAAAACTGAATATGACTTTATAGCCTGGAACAAAGACAACTCTGTATCAAAAATATATTATTCTGAAGAGGAATTGGTACATACTTATTTTTAAAATGTTTTGCTTTGCCTACACTACTTTATTAAAATGCATGACTCTGTTTTAGAGCTTATATGTAATATATAAAATGCACATTAATTAAGTGGAGTATATTTAATATAAATTCTACCACTAAATGTTTTATATGGTACCATAGAAATATTGTGGAATCAGACTCTTCTCAGAGTAGATTTTAAAAGTGTTTCTGTCACATGTATTTCTATACTGCATGTACTATCTTTTATTTTCAGCCTGTCCCAGTCTGTTACTAATATACTTCAAGAAAGAAGTGGTTTAGATTCTATAAGTAAATTTGGGATTTAACCTGTTTGTCCTGCAATGATTTTATGGCTTTATTCTACTACATTTCTCCACAACTGACTCTTCCTCCTCATCAAGAAGGAAAAATCTCACATTTTTACATTCAGACCTTACATAGCTGTTCTTCAATACATCCTTGCACCTGATATATTTTGCTAGATTCTTGTTTTCTGTTTATGTATCTCTTAGGCTTATCTTCTGAACAGATTTGTTGCATTTGCATATAACACCCTCTGATGTTATTCCTTAGGCCTGCAATTCTGTGCCTCCTATCATCCACACATATGTCTTAAATATATTCATTTAACTTTTTTTTTTTAAATAACCTATCATTAATAGATTAGACACTTGTAAACGGAGTGTATCTTCTATCACACTGCATGCTATGCTTGGAATGTGGTTGTATCTAATTTAAAACATAAATATGAAAAGCAGAGAATTTGCCTCCTTTATTACTTGTGTTAGTGCAGAGTTTAGGGGCTCTAAAGGATTCCCTTGTAGTAGGTGCTGTTCAGAGGGCCCAAGAATAGCAGCATTCTGCACAATATACAGCTTGCAGGAACTGGCTGAGAATAGTAATGGAAACAACACTATCCCCCCTCTCAGGCAGAGTTACAGAGACTTGCTGAAATGCTAGACTTTCTGATCAGAGCTATTCTGCAAGTGGAAAACTGTTACACCAAGGGTTGCCAAGCTGTACATTTCAGTCCAGCATGGAGAACACAGTACAAGGCAGAGAGCACAGCAGTGCTGGCACTGATACAGGTACAGGAGCACTGAGGCCTCAACTTTTGATTTTGCTTCAAATTCCCCGTTTTCTGATATTCCATCGTATTTGTGAAACAATTTACACTACAGAGAGGAGGAAGCATGTACGAGACTGAGAAAGCGCACGTGATACTGGGTGAAATAAATAGAGGAAAGAGAAATGCCTGGAAAGACTAAAAATACGTGATGCCTGATTAAATAGAGTATTTTAACCCTTATATCTCAATTAGCAACTGAGGGGAACACAGAACAACTAGAGGTAACTTAATGGAGACGAGTGACATGTAATAAAATAGGCACATTTATTAGGGGTGACACTCGGAATACGACGTCCATACTACTGTTTGTCCTAAGTGCTTGTATCGGAAAGATAATTTGCATGCGCCACAGTACGTTTTACACAAATCCTTTTTTAACCGTTCATTTATCCATACAGTTTACCGTTCTCGCCATTTCTGCGAGCAGACATCACGCACCGTCACCCTACCCGACGCTGGCGGCGCCCAACACACAAGCGCAGGCCACGGCGCCCCGCGACTGCAATGCACATGCGCAGGTGCGTCTCGCTCTACCAACGCACACGCGCCACGCGCGGCGCCTCGCCCCACACCTCTGGCGCGCACACCGCGGTTCCAACGCACGCACAGCACACCACAGCACGGTTCACAACGCGCACCACACCACAACACAGCTGTAACGCCCGCACAGGACATCACAACACAGCTCTAGCGCGCACCGCACCGCACCACGCCACATCACGGCCCTAGCGCGAGCACACAACGCGGACCGCCCCCCGAGCTTCAGCGCGCACGCGCAGGAAACACCGCGCCCCGCCCCGCTCCGCCGTTCTAACGCACGCGCGGTCGTGGCACCGCCCCGCGGCCCCCGCGCGCAGGCGCAGTCCGCCTCGCCACCTCCCCGCACGGCGCGGCCGTGTCCCGCGGTTTCTCGCGGCCCGTCTGTCCCCTCTGACCCGGCGCCGCCGCTGCTCCATCCGGGCCCTTGGCGCTACACAGGGAAGATGGCGGCGCTGCTCCCGACTGAGTGGATAAAGAACTGGGAGAAAGGCGGCAAGAGCGAGTTGTGAGTGTGGGGCCTTGTCGTGGGGAGGGATGGGGCGCTGCGGCCTGCGGGAGAGAGGCGGGGGCGGCCGGGCCGGAGGCTTGGGGGCGGCGGACAGGACGTCGGTCGGGGCTTCGTCTTTGCTGCTGAGCGTAGGGTAGAAACCGTGGTCGGGAGGAGGGCCTGGGCCGCCCTCCCGTCCGGTTCGGCCGAGTGCTGCCGCCCTTCGCCGACGCTCGGCCCCCGTAGCTAGGCCCAACCTTCCCGGCGCCCCGAGCGCCCCCTTCCAGACTCTGGGCCAGCTTTGTCGGGGGTCGGGCTCATCTTCAGCAGCTCCCCGTGGTAATACAGACCCTGAAGCGTTTCTATGTCGCTAGCTCTACGTTACTGACCTTTCTGGCAGAGGCCTCAGCCGCCGTTCCCACCTTTTTACCGATTCCGATGGGACTGGCCCCGTATTATTTGACTCAGGCAAAATATGATCAGGTAGTCGTGCTTGTTCTATCCTACAAAGTAATCTTTGTGCACGGAGGGGTCCGGTTGCAACCTCTCAAATTAATCCAGGTGTGCCAGGAGCTTTCCATTCTTGGCCTGTGTCTGTTTTATGCCATTTTAATGTGGCAGGTTCACTAAATGTTGTGTTTCAAGGAGTACAGTTCTTCAGGGGGTGATTCACCAGTTTGGTAATTTCACGTTTCTCTGTTAGTTTAAACAGGGGTGTCCTGTGCACTAACTATATGTTTTTTATATGGTCTTATTTTAATTCTTCCATGTGCTTTTGTTTTTTGTTGTAAGTAAAAAACCTGCAGGTTTAAATAGGGATATTTAAGGGATCACTTAGAGAAACACTTCCTGATAGTTACTAATTTTATTATTTTCTTTTGTTCATATTTTCTGAAAGGTTTTGCAGCTTTGGCAATGAATCTTCCTTGTGCGTGAAGGAAACGGCAGTGGGTTGGAGATTAGAGAATGTAGAGAATCCCTGCACAAAACACTGTTCTTTCCAGAGCCACCATTTTGTAGTGAAGGGGGCCCCCTTAATAGCCATGTAATTTTTGGTTTGGATTATGCTAGAACCATTATCGTGTTAATACGCAAGCTGAACATGTTGAGAGGTTATATGGAGTTTGCAAGAGGACAGACATTTCATAGCTGATCATGTAATGGCAGTTGTACTGTTCTCACTGGATTCTCAGCACTGAGCTTTTTAAAAGACAATTTACCTCAGCTTTTGACCATGATAAAACATTTTAGGATTCTTCTCTCCCCTCAGAGCAGTACTTTTTAAACATGATGGGAAGAAAGTGTTCATCTGCTGTGGGACCAGTAAAACAAAATGATTAGCTAGATTTCTGTATTTGTGGTACTCACACTTTATTTGGAATACTGCTTAAATGATGTTCCAGGCACGACTTAAAGAGCAGTTTGCAGATGAGGCCATATGTTTTAAAAGAAATGTAATTTTGTCTGAATAACAGTTGTCAGGTTTTGCAGTGGTAGCTTTATAAATCCGAGGAATATGCATGAACTTATTTTCTATAATCTAAAGTATACACCTGTAGACAATATGTAGAGAACTTTTTAAGAAGCCAGCTTTATTGGAAGGGTCTTCAGTGTGTAACTTTTTGTTTCTTTTTTCCAAAACTTCCTATCTCCTGATTTACTAGAGGAAAACAGAGGTAGGATGCTATCTTTTCAGAATGGAGCACATGAAATGTTTTTAAACATGAAAGTAAAAAGGGAATAAATGCAATAACACCACTTATTTTTATTGAATGATTTATCTAATAGCAGTATGCCCCAGAATAAAAATTAGGTCTAGGCCTAAGTTCACTCTTGGTGTTTGTCGTTCAAAGTGAGGACAACTCATTATAATAATGTTAGAAAAGTGGGAAGGGGAAGGATGCTGCAGAAGGACAAAACCGACATTACTAGCAAATAGAAGAATTACAGAAATTTTGAAGGTTTTTTGTAGGTATTTTAAGGGGACAAAAACACTTCATAATTAGTAGAAAAGATTAGTTGCTATTGAAAAAATATTTACTTGCTGGAACATGAAATGGCTTACATAATCTGCCTAGATCAGTTGAGATAGTGTTTTGGCAGTTAGTAGTTACCTAAATGAAAACACATTTCTATGTTTTAGGGGAATATGAAACTATATTGAGAGAAATAAATGGTTTGTTTTCACTTGGCATTTCAACTTCTACTGGGATTAATAATGGATGCTTAAGATAAATGTATTTTTCTTTTTTCAATGGTGTGATATTTTTCATTGTGTGATCATCTTGTCATGATTTAACAGTACTATCGAGAAATCAGAAGGTAAGGATTTTGTGTGTCTTAAAGTGTCAGAATGTTAGTTAGTAATGCAGCAGTGACCTTTTGCTTCCAAGACATTGTTCAGAGACATTGGTCAAAACTGTACAAGCTTTGCATTAAATTAATCATGCTACTGATGTGTAATAGTATCTAATGAAAATACATAAATATGGTAGTTTCAAGTGTATATACTTGCCAAAACTACATCGGTTAGGCTGTAATCATCTTACATGTTGGTTTTTTATTCAGATTGTTCTCTATCTAAGTACAGTTTACTAAATTATGTTCATTTATTTGCTACTGCCAGATACTGGTGTGCAGATGAAGTCTGAGGGTGACTACTTATGCTGCTCAGTCTGGACTCCTTGTAGATCTACTTGTGTGTACTGTCTTTGCAGGAAAATTGTGTTTTCCACAACGAAACGCTGGTCTATGACTGCAGCCTACATGGGCATTTATAACACTCATAGTAACTGGTACCTTACCTTGTTTTTTGAGAGATTCAACACATCAAGGAGCCTTTAGCAGGGATGGAGGGCTTCAATAAACTACCTGCCTCAGTATGCCTGGCAGTTTATGCAATGTGTTAAGCCTCAAGATAAACTGAAGAAACTTAACATTCTGCAAATGTGAAATTTTGAGACTCAATCTTTCAGGCACTTCCACCTTGTTTGTTACTTTAACTCAACACTAACAGTGCTCATGCAAGTGAAGGGCCGAGAATCAGGAAAAGAGAGTTTGGTTGTAGTTGTGCCTTCGTAACTGCAAAATGCAGTTGATTGTACTTCATCTCAACTAAAGAACTACCTGCATCAGTTGAATTATGCATATAACTTAAATGCTAGCAGGATCGTGCACTTTGTGATAATTACTGCTTTAATCCATGTGTGGGAGTGAAATGGAGGTTATAGGACATGGTGTATCAGTTGCTAGGACTCAGTTCCGGTGCTCCCTCTGCGGTGCAAACTTGCTCACACCACTTCAGAATTTGCGTTTTAAGCAAATCTATTCCATCATAGTCCAAAATAAGTTTTAATTTTGAAACTGTGGTTTTCAAAAGTGATTCTTTGTGTTTTTTTAAAAATACTTTTTCTTTCTAGGTTATCCTATTTTTTAATCATATTCTACACACATTACACAGTTTTACTTTCAGATGAAGAGATGTAGGTTTTAGTAGAGCAGGAAAATTCTCCATCCTAAGCTTGCAGCAATGAGCTACCAGGTCAGACTAATAAGTCAAATGAACATGTACCAGATTGTGTCTTGTGAAGGTGCAACTGTTTTGATTTTAATTTCATGCACTTAGCTGTAACTAGGTGAACTAGTCTCTCAGCTGCTTGTTACTGGAAAGGAGAGCTTCTGCCTTGTCTTCAGTCACTGGAGTGCCTCAGTGGCCTCCTGGTAAGTGCTTCAACTTCTAGAGATGGCTGAAGACTTGGGTTTTGACCAGTTTTCTGCCAGGTTTGTCGGTTGCACTGATGTAACTGATGGGAGAACTAAAACTATGCTGCTGAGAAGGGAGGAAGTGTTTGTGAGTGTGTTCCATTTCTGCAGCAACAAGCCATTAAATCAGTGCAGCTGTACTGCCTTGCTGCACCTACAGGAAAGGTGGTCTTCCTTTGAGAGAATGCCTCCAGAAAAGAATAGAATAATAAAAAGAAATATTTTTGCCGCCTTTTTTTTCCCTCCAATTTAATAATTCGGGGGTTCTAATTACAAATACTAAACATGTTGTTTTGCAGATTAA
Source organism: Rhabdornis inornatus (assembly GCA_013397075.1). NCBI lineage: Eukaryota > Metazoa > Chordata > Aves > Passeriformes > Rhabdornithidae > Rhabdornis > Rhabdornis inornatus. The sequence continues at coordinate 322,108 of VWZS01004650.1, forward strand.
TCTTAGAGTCTTTTACTGTATGGATCAAACAGATTAATGTCCTAAAGTAATGTGATTTTGTTTATACTGTTCTGATACTGGTAGAAAGGGAATGGGAAAGGGTTGAAACTGGTTTTGCATTAAGATGTACTTAAAAGAACTCATCAATTCAAGCAGACAGGGTTGTTGCTCTTGTAACCTGGTTGAAGATACCATCTTAGGACATAGGGGCCAAAGTGTGTATCTCAGATTCTTTTTTTTGGAATCTGATGTTTCATTTTACTGTTCTTTGTATACAGAACCTAGAAATGAGTGCTTATAGGGTACCTTCTTTATGAAGGAGTAATTAAAATTTAAGAAAATTGATTTTTGCTTAATTGATGCATTTTTTTGGGGGACAGCTGGGGGAAAATCTGTTCTTTTAAAAAAAACATTTACTTACTATTAATGAAAAATAAAATACCTATTCCCATGTTTTGTTTTCGCTTTTCTGGTTATTTCCAAATATGTTGCATTTTCTTCAATAGCATTTATGATGTCTTAGCCATACCTTTGCTTTTTGATGAAGTTCTATGTTTCTGCTGATTGTTAGGTGTGAAACTCCCTAGTTCCCAGTTGTCTAAAGGGTGTGTATACCTTACATTTGCTAATTATAATTCTTTGATTACTGAAATAGCTGTTTAGTTCTGCTAGAGAAGTGGTAATCTATATAGGATTCAAACAACATGAGTAATGGATTGCTACAGAACTATTTTTACTGTTATTTTTCATGATAAACCTCTAATAATTGTATATATCTGTCTTATTTGAGACAGCTTAAAATGGTTCCCACAGCAAACTGTGGTCTTGCCATCTTATGGAGGAATGAGACATAGCTCTCATACCCTCCTCAGTTTCTGCACACGAAAGATGCTTTGAAAAATACATGACCTTTTGGTTGAAAATGTGCAAATGTGACAAAAGTTCTTAAAATATTCCCTGATGTCTGTTGTGATAAAGATAAATTACTACCCTTTTAAAATACTGTCACTTTTAAATATGAAACTCCTTTTGAAACCCCATGCTGGGATGACAGTAGTGGTAGAGAAGAAGGAAGATCCTTGTGTCTTGGAAACATGTCCATTTCTAAGTTGTCAGGGTAGTGAAGAAGCCTGCTTTTTAAGCATTCGTTTTCTAACACACAGAACTATTAATTTATCTCATGTAACAGTACTCTAGAATGCTTTTTGCATATGGCTATTTGGTTGAGGGAACCCTGGGAGCACCCAATGATGATGCAACATGACAGGTTTTTGCTTCCTATAGTGGATTTTTTTAGGGACTAGAATAAAGAAAGATTCTGTCTTACTCTTGGTAAAACATTGCATGAGGAAATCATGCACATAATTTAGTGTTAAAAGTTTTTTACGAGCAGGAGTTTGAAAACTGCCATAGTCATAGTAATTCTATGAGAAGCATTTCCTCATTCAATAATGGCAGTAGGTTATTGCTAGGACTTCCATGCTTCCACATTGCCTCATAATCTTACTTTTCTCAAGGAGTCGTAATGTCAGGAAGAATATTTATATGTGTATAAGATCTATTGGGAGTCTTGTGTTTCTTTGCTCTCTAAGTTCTTTGAATTAGGGTTAACTTCAGAAAAATTGTCATCATCTGTATAAACTGCCCATATCTAAAGTTGTTTTAGCCAGGGCATCAACCAAAAAAGAACCCTTAAACATGTATGCTGATATCTAATGATTTTTTAAAAAATGTGTTTTGTTTTAGCGTGCAGCTGTGTCGTGCTCTCAGTGAAAACAAAAACCATGATGTGGGTTTCAGAGGTAAGTTGTGTGGTTTGTTTGTTTTAGTTAAATTAAAAACAAGCCTGGAAGCAGTTCATTTTTGTACCTTTGCATGTATGTGCATGGAACATTCATGTATGGTGACCATTAGTGTGTGCTAAAGGTGAATACTACAAACATCCGCTACAAGGATTGCTTTCAGACGTCCATGGATTTCTTTGTAGTGGGTCGTGGCAGCATTGTCCGGTATTTGATCTGTCCCGTAGAAAATGGAATTCTATTTTGCGGACTCAACATACAACTAGATTTTGTTTTAAAAGTTAAAGATATGAATCCTAACGTGTGCAGGTGTGAAATTATCCTGTCTATTTAAAAAATAAATTGTTTTAATTCACCCACAGTTGTCTGTAGTTGCCACATTACTGACTACATGATTTAAGGCATTAAGATCTATATAGCTTGTTAATGAATATAGTTTATTGACCAAACCATGTGGTAAAAGTGCAGGGTGAAAGCATGAGGTTTTGTTATTTTTCATATAGTAAAAACATAAAAAAATTATGTATTATTTAAGAACCTTACAGGTTTCTCACAGCTGGTTTTTCAACCACCATGTTTACATTGAAAGGTTTTTTCTCAAGTGGAATACCTCTGTTTAGTGCTTCAGCTTATTACAAGCATCTGTAAGGTTGCATTCTTGAGTTATAGGAGACTTTCTTAAAAAATGAAATTAAAAATAATCCTTATCAAGACTTTTTTCTCCAATTAAATCTTACTTTCTTCTAGAGAAATGGGTTTTGAAGGCATATCTGTGATGAGACATGACTAGGAAAGTACTGTAATGTTTTCTATGTATGTATAATATGATATTTATGTGAATTAGAAGGTGTCTTTGTTAAGCCAACTATCAAGACTCAAGTTACTATATACAGGATGGTAATTTTTCTTCCCATTTTATTGTTATTCCATGAACTCTCCAGAGAAAGTGGATCATTGCTCACTTTATGCTTGTGTGAATTCTTAGATATTGTTCATCCATTTTAATCTATCGGCAATAACAAAGTAATCCCCTTTATTGGTGAGGGAAGCATATCCCCTTTGCTTGTCTGCTGTCTGAAGTCTGCAGCATTACTGTAAACGTTGCTTTAACAGTTAGAGGATTAGCTAATATGTTCCTTAGTCATCTCTTGTCTTTCAACAGATATTCAGCAGGCGTTGTATGAGCTTGCTTACCACGTTGTAAGAGGAAACTTAAAGCATGATCAAGCTTCTAATGTTCTTGGTGATGTCATAGTAAGTATACATTTGCAATAATTGCATACGTAGTAAAATCTTTCTTGGAAAAGCCCAAATGAAATCCAAGCAGGAGAATATTCAAGAGATTTTTCTTTGTGTCTAGAAAGTAATTTTTTTAAAATTTGTCATTTTTGTACACTTGATATATATGTAAACGGGCAGGGTTTCATTTTTTATGCTTTTCGTGGTGAGGAATAGACGTTTCAGTGCAAATTAAATAAGTCACTTTTTAAGGGCACATGAAGACTGAAGTTGTTAATAAATGCTAGAAATAAATGTCACTTGCTCATGCAGCACATCTGTGATGCCACCTACTGGCTTTTATAACTGTGTGACAATGTGCCATTTTACTGTTGGGATGTCCAAGTTCTGTGATGGCCCTTGAAATAATGCATTAGACTTATTTTTTGTTTGAAAAAGAATTTTCTTAACATGTTCTGAATAAGTAGGGAAAATAGGGAAAAGAGTAATTTCCTCTAAACTTCTAAGCTTACCAAATATTGCTGTTCCTTAAAAAAGCAAACAAGGAAAAATGCATTGAAAGTCTTTTAGAAATTATTTCTTATTTTTGGTAAGTTGCTGTTTTGACGTGTATGGAACACTAGGAAAAATGTGTTGCAATAATCTAGTGTAACCTTTTTAGGTTTTTTTGAACTTGAGCACTGGTGTTGAGGGGGAAGGCAAGGCAGTAGGGCACCTTGCTGTTGGGGTGGCATGTGAAATGTTGGATCTTTGGTTGCTGTAGGAAATCGTAATCTGTTTGGTATCTGAGAAACTGCAGGTCACTTTCTGGGCTCCTGCTCCTCACACAGGGCTAAAGAGATGGAGGGACTAAGCAATGGGTTTTGTCCCTGGTCACAAAATACACTTAAATTATATTTCAAGGTTATGAGGTTTCACTACATATCAGTAATTAGATAGCAGTTACATTAGATATTAGTCAGTAATTAAGCAACTTCATCATTAATATTAATTATTAATAATATAAATAATATGCATTACTAATTAATCTGAACTTTGTGGTGAAGCATTATTTTATATAATGCAAAAATTTTCTAAGCATGCATATTGGAATTTCTGTGTTCATTAAATGGGATCTTATTTCTTCTTAGGAATTCCGAGAAGACATGCCATCTATCCTAGCTGATGTATTCTGCATATTAGGTAAGTTGGGTTCCCTTCCTTTCAGCATTGCAATAGATGTAGAGAAATTCATGTTTTGTGTATCTGCTTGTTAGTTTCTTCAGGAAATTTTATTAAATCTGTGAAGCCTGATTTCTCTTTACAAAGCATGTGTTGATTCTTCCTCAGTGTATCTGTACCTCACTTGTTAATGTCTTTTCATTCTGCTTTGTTCTGTTATAGTTTCCAGAAGTTTGCCTATTAAAGGCAGTGGAAGTTGATCTGCCAAGAATAGTTAAAGGAACTAGCTTGTAAGAATGTTGGATGTTAGCTAATGGAATCAGTGACTTAGTGATATTATCATTCTTAAATATTTTAAATAAGAGTTTACTTACTGGTAGGTAGATCCTTTCTCCTTAGAATGTGTTCTGTAAATATTTTTGTCTGTACAGTCACTGTTAGTGTAATGGAGCTTATGCTAATTGTCCAGAAATCTAAAGGCAAATGGCGTTGAGTCACTGTCTGCCAGTTGAGCAGGCTTTAAAGATGTGCACGTCTTATTCTGGTGATAACTTCTGGATTTTTACTTTGTAATATTGATCGAAAGCTGTTGCTCTCATGTCTTCCATCTCTAACTGCCTTCAGTTTCTGTCCTGCTCCATGTCTGTGTTTTTCAGCAAATTTCAGAAAATTCTTTTGCTGGTCTACTTATCACAGATCCTGTGTGTTTTCTGTATTGAAGGACTGAGGCATCTTCTATGCTCTGCTTGCCTGTGAAGAGAGGCACCTCATTAAGTTTGCATATGCAGCCTTGGTTTTATACATCTGAACAATAATTTTTATCATTTATTATTGACTTCACTTTATTCATACTGTTCCATTCTGTGTACTTGTATCATCATTTTATAATAACTAGTTTTCATAATGCAGGATTACACTGATGTCCTTTTCTTTTAAAATCTGCATTAGAAGACTTGAATTAAATGCTTCTTGAACTACTTGAATAACTGAAACTAGTGTATCTGTCTGCCTTTTTCTATTTATTTTTCTTTTCCCCCTTTCCTTTAGTGTGTAGCCAAGTGCCATACTTTCACTAGTAGCAGTTAATAGTATGGCTGAGGAGCTAGTTTTCAAACTTTGCGACAAAGGACATTTGACAATTTCTTGCTTGTTTCCTCTAACTCCTTTTTTTACTCTAATCAGTATTTGCTACTATTTGCTACTAGGATTTTTTTCCGATTGTTTGTGTTTCAGTATATGAGAATTTTCATTTGTCCACTCATCCACATACCCTGAAAAATTGTTTTTACTGCAGCCTGTTCTTTGGCTGGGAGTCTTGGCCTGTGGACCTTGGCTAAGGTCCACACAGATCTGGCTGGTCTGTTGCCTCCACTTCTACCCTGCTATGTCACTGGTTTTCAGTCTCTTTAGGGTCTTATTTCTCACTTTTTTGTTGCTGATGTTTTCTCTGTGGGTCTGATTTAATATGGGTACGTGTGGTGGGTTTTTTGTTTGTTTATTGTAACGTCTGCCTTTCATTCTTCTATGGAGTTTTCTACTCGTTTTGCAGCTCACTTCTTGTAATGATGTGCTTTTTAAAAACTGCTTTAGAAGGTTTGCTTCCCTGGCCAGTGTTCCATAGCCTGTCTTCCTATAGGAGCGAATTGCTTTCAGTAGTAGACAATGCAGAAGAAATGAATGGTAATACAGAAACATAGCTGGTAAAAGACTGCAGGCAGACAGTAAATGGTAGTTCTCTGAAGTCATGGGGAAAAAGGTTAGAACATTACCTTAAGGCCGGGATCACGCAGTGCTCTTCAGTGGTTTGTATTTCTGTTTTTGTGCTTATTATTGGTATGTAATGCTTGCCATAAGTGTTACTGCAGCCAAGAGAATGGCAAGAAAAATTATTGCAGCATTCCTCTGGTTTCTGTTTTACCTTTTCATTAGACTTGTGAATTTGTGGGAATTGTTGTCAAAATATTACATGAAACCCACTGGGGATGAGTGGGTGGGAAGTGGCAAGAAGCTGCCACGTTATCAGTAAGTTTCTTTGCCTTGTGTTATCATTAGTATTTATCAGAATAGTTACTAAAAGAAAAAGCTCTCAAAATTTAACAAGTAAAAATTGCTTTTTTTCCCCCCCATCTTCTTTTGTAGATATTGAAACAAGTTGTTTAGAAGAAAAAAATAAGAGGGATAATTTTACACAATTGGTATTGGCCTGTTTGGTAAGTTGCACCTAGGATGACTTTTGGCAAAATTGCATGTCGAAATTTGGCAAGAAAGATAAGAGTGTTGAAGCTTGATTATTTTTTTTTCTCCAGAAAAGACTATTAAGAGTGTTTTCCAAATGCCCAAATAATTTAAAAATTTGTCTCCGTAGTGTTGCGATAGAAGAATATAGTACAGCTCCTCCTTGAGTTCTTTAAAGAGTTTTGAGAGAACTTAATTTTTTTCCACCTGCAAGTTCACCAGAAATTTTGCTTGTGAAGTATGCTTTGGGTTACACTTCTTTATGTAACCTCCTCTTATGTTTAGAAGAAGCGTTCCTAAAATGCTAATAATAATAAGCTTGATTTGTAGAAAAGTCCAGCATATGAAAATATAAAGAGTAAGAATTTAAAAAAAAATAAAATTTAAAAAAAAAATTTGTTTACAAAAAATAAAGAATAAGCTTTGTAAATATGCAGTTCTTGGTAGTAATGTCCCTGGATGCTATGCTATGTATACTTAGTAACCAGCAATTAGACTCTAAGGCTTGTTTCTTCAAGGTACTCTTGTACATAAAATCTACTGCTGCAAAATTCCAGTTTCAGTTAATAGTGTGTCAGTTTTGTCTGCTTTTGTGTTTGAAGCAAAATGCAGACTTTTTTATGTTGTGGTCAGAATGCACATATAGCATAAACTAATACTTGTGTGGTTTCTAGGTCTTCGTAATTGACAAATTTGGTGTGTGTTTTTGGTGTTTTTTAGTATCTTGTATCTGACACTGTCCTAAAGGAGCGTTTAGATCCCGAGACGCTGGAGTCATTGGGACTCATCAAGCAGTCTCAACAGTTCAATCAAAAATCTGTTAAAATAAAGACAAAACTATTGTAAGTTTTGGGGCAAGGGTTGTTTGGGGAGTGGGTGGGGAGGGGCAATTATGATTAGTCTGGTAACAATTGTTTTCTACCAAATACCCAGTTTTCTTTGGGAAATATGTTTTGTTGCACTTTACTTTGCCATTGACTGAAGAATTTCGTTAGCCCTTAGTTTTCAAACTCTTGAGAAGTATAAAATCTTTCTCATGTTAGCTGTGGCTTTTGCTACAGTGATTCCATATACGCGATTAATTTTTATTTGTTATATGTGAATTTACTAAGTATAACAAACTAATTATTGCTCTTATATCAGTTAAGAATAGGTTTTGTTTTCATAACTAGGCAAATATATTAGTTTGGGTAACATGTGTTATGTTTTTTGGTATATGTTTTGTTTCTGTCTCTGCATCCGATGTTTCAGCGTGAAAGAACATCTCTTGGAACAAGAATAGGTTCTTAAGCGTGGACTGCCACAGAGCAGTTCTCCAGAGTAGTGTGTAGACCAAGCTTTCCTGTTAAGTGCAACTCTGATCTTTTTAATTGTCTGCGTTTGAAATAAGAGCTGAATTTGTTTGGAGAGTGCTTGCTACCTTATAGGTATTCATACGCTGCATTTAATAGTTTTTGCAACAGCTCAGGTAAATAATAAGTTCTTAAAAATGTCTTCAAAATTAGCATTTTGTATAACAAAATTGCTAAGAGCATAAATAAGCTTCACTGGATGCGTGTTACACAACAGTATTTAATTTCCCCTTATTTGCAGTTATAAGCAACAGAAGTTTAATTTGCTAAGAGAGGAGAATGAAGGTTATGCAAAGCTCATTGCAGAACTGGGTCAAGACTTATCTGGAAATATCACTAGTGATTTAATCCTTGAAAATATCAAATCTTTAATAGGTAAGGAATTCATTGAAAGAATATGGGTGTTGGTTTTCCTTTATGTTCTTATGACTACAGAAAGTAGATCTCCTTGGATAGAATTACGGTGTCTTGAAGTTTCCGTTTCTGTGGAAAAATTAATTTTCGGAACACTGTGTAGGTATAGTTAACTTAAATACTGAATTTATGGTATAGCCTCAGATATGCATGCTGTGATTTTAACATCTTTTGAAGATGTGCTTGTCAGGCAGATTAAAGCATAACAAAATAATGCTTTTTGCTACTGAATGTATCAGTTCAGTGCATGAACATTCTTTTATTCTTGAAGATATTGAATGGGTGATTCCTTGTGAAGAGAAATGAGAAGTAGTAAATGTTCTTCTTTTATCTTGTTATTTTAGTGATTTTTCTATATTTCTAAGTTGAGTCATGATGAGAATTCACAGTCAAAGTGGAAAATGTTAAAAACAGGCAGTACCTGTAATTACCCTTTCTTTTTGAAGAAAGGGTAATTACAGGTGATTTTAAATACCTGTAATTGCACTTTCTTTTTGAATAAAGAATTTTGTACAATATATTGATGTTTGTACTAGCGCCTGTCTCATACGGTGCCAGTGCAGTAATGGGCAAAAGGCTGTGCTGCCATTTTGTAGAAAAAAACAAACTTCATTTATCAAAGTGTTTTGCATGAGTGTCAAATGTCTGTAACAATAATACTTATTTGGGAGAGATCAAGAGAATAGGATAGTTTTGCTACTTATTACAGTGAAAAAATCCACTCATTTTGAGGAATTTTGTGATAAAACGTTTTTCTCTCTGGAATTTTAGGAATTGCAAAAAGACTTCCTACAATATGTCAATTCTTTTAAAGTACTAACTTGCAGTAGGTTCTGGTGTAATTGAAGTGGCTTATGGGAAAGAAAGACTGATGCAGTTATATATCTGCATAGTGGATGTGCCTGGATAAAACATGTCGTGGCACAATGAAGAACATAGTCTAGATGTGGATTTTTTGGATAAAAGTAATATTTCTGCCTCAAGTATGTCTCCTGGAGTTTTGGTGGAAAAGTTTATATAGTAAAATACAGGTATGATTTCAGCATTAACTTACCTGATCTGTATCTTTTCTCTTGCTCCCCTTCAAATAAAGGAACTTCTCTCTTCTGCTGGTAATAATGCTGAATTGACAGGGCAGTACCACCAGGAGGATCAGGATCTAGCTCAAACCAGAACAGTTTTTGGGGTGTAAAATAATTACTAGCTGACTGATTTGTGTGACTGAATGAATATGTGTAGCAGCACAAGGGAAGAAGCAGCAGCCCCTGCCTTTTGCTGGCCCTGGTGTTGGCAAGGTCAGGTTTTTAACTATTAAATGTTCCCTTTAAGGTGTTAATTTCTACTTTTGCTGTAATCTGCATTGGAAGTCCTGTTCAGTATTTTTGCATTGTTCAGTATTCAGCAAATCAAAATGATTAGTGCTGTACTTACAGATGATCCAGATTATTTTGCTATTGATAAATCAGATTCAAGTTTAACTGAAAAGAATTAATTTTAAAAGTTAATGCATTTGTGTTTTAGAAACAGAATGAAGGTGAAAATTGGCAAACTTTTCTGCTTAACTTTTCTGCTTAGTTCTGTTAAACTTTTCTGTTCTCTTCTCCCCACTAGGCTGTTTCAATCTTGATCCTAACAGAGTTTTGGATATCATCCTAGAAGTCTATGAGTGCAGGCCTGAGTATGATGATTTCTTTGTACCGCTGATAGAGTCTTACATGTACATGTGCGAACCTCAGACTCTATGCCATATCCTTGGGTTCAAATTCAAATTTTATCAGGTAATGTATTTCCATTCTTAATTTTTGAGTTTTGTGGTTGGTGGTTGAACTGAAGTCAGTAATAACAGATTTTCTGCAGGTGGTTGGTTTGTTTGTTTGTGGGTTTGTTTTTGTTTTTACACGTAGAAATTAGTTTTTAAGTCGTAAAATTCTGGTATTAAAAGCAATAATTTCATTATTTGAGTGGGGGTCTCTTACCATATTTTGCAGGAGAATGCTTAATATTCTCTTAAAAGAGCTGAAAACAATCTTGATACCTTCCATGTGAACTTGTAGAGTTATGTAAGGACTGGCATGAACAAAGAGACTGTACATTATAAACAAGACTTACCCTCAGGAGTGAGGAGCATATTTGCTGGGGAGTCATGGTTGATATTTGATAATATGCACAAGGGTTTGTTTTTTTTTTTTAAATGTGTAGTTAGGAATTGCATACAAGAACCGTAGGGTGTGAAGATAAAGTTTTTGTTTCTGAAAATACTGAATGTGTATTCCAGTTAAGTCTAGTGAGTTGGAAGTAATAGCAGTTAAATAACATGGTAACAAGGAGAACTGTGCGTTAATATGTTTCATCTGAGCAGAAATTGAGTGGTTCCTGTTTTATAACCTTCTGCTGTGGTCTCATTGCTTTTTTCTTAAATTTCTAATGTTGTCCATTTTAGGATCCAAGTGGTGAGACCCCTTCCTCCTTATACAGAGTTGCTGCTGTCCTTTTGCAACATAATCTTATAGATTTGGAAGATCTTTACGTTCATGTAAGTGACAGTTCTACTCTGCTAGATGCCAAAGCTGAAGGACATTTAAAAAAAAGAAAATCAGATACTTTACCCTATTTCTAAATTTTCAGATTCATGATAGTCTGTGTAATACCTATAGGTGAACAATATATTTAGTGACTCATAAAATTTTCAGTGCTTAATGCCACGTATTCAAATAAACACACATTGAAATATGAATGCTGATAAACTTTATTTGAATTATCTGCGTACCATCCTTCAGATTGTTTACATTCTGGCAGAGTAGGAAGTTGGAGGTAAGTAACCTTCCTTAAGAGTTAGACCTGTCGAGTTTTGCTTTACGGGATCCGTTTTTGAGAAAAGTGGTAGGACAATCAGCTCCAAACATTCTTTTAGTTTACTAGTTGGGTTATTTTTTTTAAATGCTTGCATGTTCCTGGGTAGGCCTCTCATTCTCTACAAGAATTCTGACCATTTGTTAGGTTGAAGGAAGGAAATGGACTTATGTATTCAGATATAATCAGAGACTTTCTGTGGTCTGCCAGGCTTATCAACCAACCAGCATTCCGGTTTGATGACTGGTTAACAGAATGTTGCAGTTATCAAATGAATTTTACATTATACAAGAATTTTTAATTTCAGCATATCCATAGAGAGTCTTAAGATAAAAAAAAATTAAGATTCAACTCTTCCACTGAAATCAAGGAAATCTAGTTACATCTGTGGCAGGTTTGGAAGGTGGTCCTGCCATTAATTTGTGGGGCATTTCATAGCCTTAGTCACAATCTCATCAATATTGACTCGTCAATAACTGTCACTGGCTTCATAGGAGTATTTTGACTGAAAATGTGTTGGGTGGAGCAAGAGTAGGAGTGCAGGTCTCAGATAAATGGTGTGGAGTGAGGAATGTGTGATGATAATGCTTGTTTTTAAGAGAATGTTTGTAAGCTTACAAAACGTGCTCAGACTTGGAGTTACCGTTGCCTGTGCAATCTCAGCTCAGACTTGTGCAGGTATGGGCATGTTTTCTGCCAGTCTCATGGCTAGAGGTCCCTGCAGTCATTTGCACTGTTTACCTGCATGATGTTAATTCTCAGTCTCATTCCAGAATCTCTCTGCCAGTCTCTGCTTTGCATGTTTGGGACGGTATATTTTTTTTTAGTATCCTTTCAATTCAGGCTTAATTTAACTTGCTATGAAAGTTTATATCAAATAATTAGCATGTAGGTGTTGAGTCTGGAGGGGTGTTCATTGTGTGGCTCCCATATGAGAGCACTGCCATATCACTCATATTAAGAATGTTCTCTCCACCTCTGCCCTCCCTGCCCTTCCAAGCCTGTCAAACCTGTTCTCAATCAGTGTGTGTATACACAGAGCCATATAGAATGTATGGCATCCTAAAGATACGATTTACCCGTTGAAATTCCACACTAGGTGCTTCTTGGTGAAGCTTAGTAGTTTTCCTGTGTTTTCAAATGGGAAAAATGCAGCTCCTTAGACCTTTTACCTTTCCAAGTGGGATTTGTTCTTCCCCAAATTTCTATGAAACGGAGGAATTCTTTCCTCCTTCAGTGATCAGTTTGGGCAAAGAAAAACCAATGAAATTCTTCTCTTGTTAAAAACATTAGAAGAAAAGATGAGTATATCAAAGAGGTCATGACTTTGCAGTAAGTTCTGATTGCTTACTTGCGGGGAAAGTGTGATCTTTGTTTCAGGAGCTAAATTGAAGTTTGGCTTTATCAGAAAAAGAGCTTTTCTTTTGTCTCACAACTTGGCCTTTTAATTTCTGAGTGTATGTTTATATTCCTCACCCTAATTATTCTCAAGTACAAGACTATGCTGAGGTTTTTTTCATGCCAGGTACTTTATCTAAGATAATTTTGAATGAACAGATGTTACATGTGTTTAACCCACATTGCTCATAAATGAAAAATTGGGTAAGCTTTGGATGGTATTTCTTTAAAATGAAGGTGCAAAGTGTGTGGCTAAGTAGGTTACCTGGTTTTCCTTGGTGATTAAATTTTTCTTCCCTTTAGATGAGCAATATTTTGAATTCACTTCGATTAAAGGTGCTGAGTTGTGTTAATGTTACCATGGAGTATGTATATAATTGTCACCATAAAGCTACAGCTGAATGGTAAATTGGAGGGCACGGGAGGCTCAGACAACAACTAGTTGTGAAGAAGTAGAGTGGTATTATTTCTCATGAGTCCCTGATTTCAGACTGGTGTGCTATTAGTGTAATTCCCTATTTGGGATGATGGCAGCAAGGAAAAGAAACTGATTCCCCAAAAGACTGTCAGATTAGTAACCAGAAAGCACAAAGTTCGTCTCCAAGCTCACGTGATCCACAGTAGCAGTTGGTCATTTCAATTTTCAGATAAAGTGTTCTGTTTTTTCAGCTTCTACCAGGGGATAATGCCATCATCGAGGAACACAAGCGAGAGATAGTGGAAGCTAAACAAATTGTCAGAAAACTTACAATGGTCGTCTTATCATCTGAAAAGACTGAGGAAAAAGAGAAAGAAAAGGAAAAAGAGGAGGAGAAAACTGAAAAGGTGTGACTGAGTAGCTTTCTTTTCAGTAACATTATTTTAATGAAAATTTATTGTTATAAAAACATACTTGTATTTATTTGAAAAACAGTTGTATACTTCTTGAATGGCTTGTATTTGTCTTCTGACTGTACTTCTGTTATATCCAGTGTGCAAAAATGCTTGGTTTGGGATTTCTTCTCGATTTCTGTACGTGAAATATTCTTGGTTCAATGAGTAATTGATTTCTTCTGTCCTTTTTGTTGTATTGGCTCCACTAATTATGCCCCAGCACTTATACACTTCACGGCCTTTAGCAACTGCCCTTCTAGGATTCATGATAGTATAATCCTAGTTGATTTCCTAAAAATAAGGACATTAGTTCTCTCAATCAAGAATTGGGACATAAAGAATTGCCAGACTTAGGAGTGTTGGTATAATTATCCTGCATTGTAGAAAAAGCTTATAACTGAAGATTTTTAGTTGTAACTGCTCTCTCTCTGCTTTTCTTTAAGCCTGTATCTCCATATGTGTAAATTTGTACTCTTCATTTAAGTTCCTACTATGGTAGATTCATGTTGCCCTGGGTCTAATTTGATTTAGTGTGTCCAAGCCTTTTTTAGAAACAAAATTATTTGATCTCTTAGAGGCCATTCTGTTGTCATCTTCATTTGAGTGCTTAAGTACTTCCTAAACACTTTATTTAAAACAAAAACAAACGAAAAAAAGAAAAATAAATGCTTGATATATGCATTTTTAAGTTGCATGCTGGAGTGGGGGGAGGAATTCATCAGTCCTGATGGCTTCTTTTTTTGAATTTCTGTATCCTGCTGTATTCCTTATCAACCTGGTTTGTCTACCTATTCCTACTTCTTCTACTTCACCTTGATTCTGTTAGTCTCTGAGCTTCCTTCCTACTTTCATTTTTCTTTCCTAGCTTGAAAAATCTAATTCCATTTTCTTCCCTCGGGCACCTGATACAATCACTACCTTCTGACTCTTGACTGCTGCCATAGCTGCTGCTTAAACAGATTCTTTTCACTCACTTTAAATTTTTGATCTCTCTCCCTTTTGCTTACACCGCATTGCTTTGGCCCACCTTCTCTGCTGTCAGATGGGGCTGCCCAGAATTTTCTGAAGCATGGTTGTCACTTTGTTATGATGGAAAAATAAACTCTTGAACGTGGGGAGTGTATGCATTGCAAGTAATGTCAGAAGAATTAAGACAGCTTTCATGGCTAAGCATTAGAATTAAGAACTAGGGAATTTTAAGCTCTAGCAGAAACTGCAGCATTTTTCTGAAGGATAAAAATCTGAGCCTGTGTGATGGGAAAACTAAGAGCTGTACTTAACAGAAACCAATCTCTATGGCTGCACACACTGTTACGCAGTGTGTGCTGTGTCTTGAAAAGCTCATTTCTGTTCTAAAAATATTTTTGTATGTGCTTAGCTGTGCATTTCACAGCAGTTAGGGGAGTAACTACATGTGAAAGCTGTTGTTAGCCTAAGTTTAGGCACATTGTATCCAGCATGTCATTTTAATGTACTATTTTTGATACAGTAAGTATCATGGAATAAATACCTGCAGAAGGAAAGCAGTGTTTAAAAATTATTGACCTGACTTTTCTTTTAAATCCACAAAATGCTTATTTTGTGTGGTTAAAATTCCTTATTATCTCATGACTGTAATATGAATAATTTAGTCTTGACAAGTGTGCTACCTACTTCAGCGTTTTTAGATGCATTTGCCTTAACTGTGTGGTAGGACATCCAGACAGGTCAGAGTGTGGGTAGCAGGAATGGGTTTGACAGCAATTCCAGACTGACCCCTCTGTGCTGCACATGTCTTGGCTTTTGGAGAGCTCATGTCAGACCTTGCTTACCCAAAAGTCAAGCAGCATGTGAGCTCCGTAAGTTCAGGATGAATAGAGACCTTGCTTGGTTTTGCTATGGAGCTTTCCTCTGCATTTTACCATGTGCTATGCCCACAAACTGTAGAACCACAGGAGTGTCTTTTTGTAATTAATTATTGTTCTTGTCAGTTGGCTGTCTCTGCTTGTGTGATCTAAATAAAATTATATTTTGCTCTAAAATAATAACATTTTGTCCTAGGCTTATAGTCTTCCTTCCATGGATGTAAACATCATCTTAGGCTTGTAGTTATTTACAGCTAGTTTTCCTTACTGTTCATCACTTAAGAATAGACTTTTACCTTGGGGGCCAGGGAAAACAAATTTATAACAATAAAATATATCAATACCATGTCCCTGAAAAAGTGCTTCAAGGCATGACCTTAATTGTAGACTCCTCTTTTCTCTTATGCCTGTATTGCAAAGGGAATCTCTGGAAAACTTTATGTAGACTTGCGCTTAAAGTCTAGAGTCTCCTAGAACAGATCCTAATGTGGAACTTAATGTACAGGCACGCTAGGACAGAGGAAGGGTTTGAGTGTGGCTTAGCTTTTTTTTTCTTTTTTCCTAATCTGCTTTTGCAAGAGACATTTGTGTTTTTAAACCCAGGAAAACACAGAGCATAAATTATTCTTAAGTACTTGCGTTGTGCTTAAAATGTCCTGTAAGGAAATAAGCTGCAGTAGCTTGTGACAGTTTGAAAAATACGTGATCAGGCAACTTTATAAATTTCTGGGGTTTTTTTTTGACTTTCATACAGATGTTAAATTCTACATGGACTAGTTTATAATTTCTTTTGAGGTTTGCTGATTGTCTGAATGTCTAGCTAAGTTTTATTTTGCATATGTTTTTATTACATGGTTGATATACAAGGCTTTTTTTCTCTACCTGTGGATTGCAGCTGCTTAAGGAGAAGTATTAAGGAGACATTATGAACGCACTTTTTCTTTATTATCTTGCAGCCTCCTGATAATCAAAAACTTGGCTTATTGGAAGCCTTATTAAAAATTGGTGACTGGCACCATGCACAAAGTATCATGGATCAGATGCCTCCATTTTACTCTACTTCGCACAAGCCGATTGCGATCGCACTTTGCCAGCTTGTCCACGTGACAGTTGAGCCTCTGTACCGCAGGTGAAGTTACAGCCACAGTTCTGCTGCTACTCAAAGGAAAACCAATTTCTTTATAGCGTGGATTCATTAATAAGCCTAGTTATAGATACATTTCTAAAATTTTCACTCCTATTTCATGTGAAATGCTGCACATTTTATTTTTCAGAGTTGGTGTACCTAAGGGAGCTAAAGGGTCACCGGTTTCATCTTTGCCAAACAAGAGAGCACCGAAACAAGCAGAGAGCTTTGAGGAATTGAGAAAGGAAGTGTTCAACATGCTTTGTTACCTTGGTCCTCATCTGTCCCATGATCCCATTTTATTTGCAAAAGTAGTGCGCCTTGGAAAAGCATTTATGAAAGAGGTTGGTATGACACAACAGCTGGTCAAAATGTGAAAAATACCAATTACTCTGATATAAAGAAATGCTTGTCTTGCTAATTGTGTGATAGTCAAATGCTGAAACAAAAGCAAATTTTGACTAATGACAGACTCGGATAATCTTATTTAAATTTTTGATCTATTTTTGATCTATTTTATGATCTGTAAACATCTTTATGAACAACTTAAGGTACTTCAGGTTTATAACCATGGATATTTAGTGATATCTAATTTCCCGTTATGGTATTCATATTTTAAAATATCATATCCGTGTGTATAATTAAAAAACCCAACGGACGTATGGTACTGACTGCCTGCAAGCTTTTACATTGTTATAGCTACAATGTCATAAACAAGGATTGATAACCTAATACACATACAGTACAAATAATTTCAGCTTTCTGTTCCAGCTGTTAGGTTACTTGGGAAGCAGGGGAATGTTGTATCCTTTTATTTCATGTTTTTTCCCCCCTGTTCTGCCTAGTTAAAATGCTGCTGCTGTTGATCTTGTGTCAGTGACAAGTCTTTAGATGCTGCTAAGGATGAGTTTGATGTGGAAATTGCTTCAAGTTGACAACTTGAGAAGTTAACTGGTCTCTTGAGATGGGTTACTGTCTTTTGACCATATCTTTACCATGTGTCTATTGAAGGATTGGCAGTATGACCTGTTTTAAAAGGCTTTAAGTTGAATTTTTATCCTGAACTCTCTTAACATGTACTCGGTAGTTCAGATTGAGCCTAATGATTTCTTCTGCTGCTTTTCTGGCAATTTGGCAGTTTGGGTTTGTTCTCAAGTTAACAATAGGGGTTTAATTTTTTTTTCAGCTCAGAGAAACTTTGGAATAAAAAAAATTTAAATTGCTGTTATTATAAATGAACAACCAGTCCACCTCCCCAAAACTTAAAAATCATGGATTTTGTTACCCAGCATTTTATTTTAACTTATGACAGAAAATTGGAGAGGTTGATTGATCCAAGTGGCACTGGAGGGGAAGTTTTCAATTTTATAGCTTCTTTTTCTTAAAAGTATTTTTATTTGAACTGCAATTACCAAATATTGGAATGCTTATAATTTATATACCACCTAAGGAGAGGCTTTCATGTCCAGCTGTATCTGATGATGCAGAGCTAAGAACACAGATAATTCTTGGGATTGAAGATCTTTTTGTTGAAAATAGGAGATTTTGTCAAGAGAATTCGTTCTTGTTAGGTTCCAGGATGCAGTGGTAGAGTGAGAGACCTAAATTTTGGGTTCCAGGTAGTCTTTGTAATAAAATCATGGAAACTTCAACTATTGCCCTACTTCCAGAATGGTAAGATTTCCCAGTGGTAAATACTCTGACTTTATAGCATGCTCATTTCTTGCTGAAGAAGACTGAGAAGACTGATACCACTTCAGTGATGGCTGTTTTGCACTGACAGTGCAGTTAAGTTGGAAATTATAATTTTAAGGGACTAATGCATTTTATTGCTGTCGGCAGACTATTAGGACTACTTTGTCATTGAAGTACTGAAGGTTTGTGAGAAAGCACTGTTTCTGAGGATATGTACACTGAAATGGAGATTGCTTGGTTATGGAATCTCTTACGCAGGTTTACTGTAAATATATAACAGTTTAATGTGTTTCTGACAAGAATGAGCAACATTTTAGCTATTTGCTCTAGGTTGGAACTGTGAAGAAATTCGTCAGTGACAGAGTGGCTAAGGTAACATAGGGAAAGCTATTTTTAATGCATTGTTGCCGTCAGCATGTTCTAGTTGTGAAACTACATTTAACACACAGTAGAAATACTTGTAACTGAGGGTAATTTGACTCTAAGTTAACCCATACAGTAGTTTAAAAGTTAGACTACTAACATTGCACTACAGCTTTCATGCTAAAGTGTACCTTTAAAATAATTGTGCACTTACTGTTGTGATAGCTTAATATGCTTTTCATGGTGAGTGGAGCAAGCAGAGAGAGTAATTTAATAACGAAAACTAAAAGCTTAAGAGGGTGTTACTCTGAGCGAAAGATGGGAAATAATCTATGGCTGTTGGTAACTGCATTGGAAGTCCTCAGATTTTTTAGGTAGAAGGTGGTTAGGTAGAATGCTTAGGCATTGATTTTCATCTCCAGTAAGAAAATTCAGTATTTCATATGTAATAGCAAGTTTCCTTGTAGCTTTAGCTTTTATTTCTTTTTGGACAAAATGGTACAAAGCCTCTTTTTATGTAAGGAATGCATTTCATCCATGCATTTGAATTTCTGTTTAAAAATACTTTAATGCTGACAGATGTGGCAAATTAAACATGGAAGAGATGCTTGGCCCTTCAGGTTTATGCTTTTGCTGAGATAGCCCTGTGCTGAAACTGTAACTGTTACAGTAACTGTGCTATGCTTAACATGGTTGTCTTTGTTATAGTTTCAGTCTGATGGAAGCAAACAGGAAGATAAAGAGAAAATGGTGAGTTTATTTTGGAGGAAGGTGTTTTTATGCAAGATTGTAATGGTGACCAAATGTGCATTTTACTTCTTATTTGCTTGGAATCAACTGGAAATCTCCAGCTATTTATTCTATAAATACACTTCACGGTGGGGGAAAAGCATAGAGAAAAGACAAATTGGAAGTAGGGGAGGTGCTTATTGGTACAATGATGTTTTTTTAATTGCTCAATTTATTTACTTCAAAATTTTCTAATTTGTTATCTGGGTTGTTCACAATGAAATCCAAGTATCATGTAGAAATCTAACTTATAAAAATTAGTTTTTTAACATTATTTGTGATGGGAGATACTTCTAGGTCCTATTACATTTTTGTTCTGGAAGTCTTAATCTTGTGGTGTACTTGTTGTTTTTTTTTTTTTTTAAAATCAAATTTTCCATTTGTGCATTGCATGTATGACCCTGCTTCTGAGGCACGTCCTCATAGTTGCCTTGGGGTTTTGTCTTTATCTCAGGAGACCCTGTTCAGCTGTTTGTTGAGTATTACTGATCAAGTCTTGCTTCCATCTCTTTCCTTGATGGACTGCAATGCATGCATGTCTGAGGAATTATGGGGAATGTTCAAAACCTTTCCATACCAATACCGGTGAGTAGAAGGATTTGTTTCCGTCCTTTCGAATGGGCTGTTGTACTGTCAGTTCTGAAATTCCTTTCCCTGTATAACTTTTCCAGGTACCGTCTCTATGGGCAATGGAAGAATGAAACATACAATAGTCACCCACTTCTTGTGAAAGTTAAAGCTCAAACCATAGACCGAGCCAAATACATTATGAAGTAAGTAGTTTATTGCCATAAATAATTATGAACTGTAGTACAGTGTATTGCATATCACCAGCTGGAGAAAAAAAACTTGGCAAATACATTCCCTGTCTAATGACTTAGTAATTTTCAAAATAGTCTTTGTTCATAAAGTATTTAATGTATTGTGGTTAAAAACCATCAAATAAGCAAGGATACAGACAAATTTGTCACCAATAGGGATATATAATCTCTGAAAAATGTCCCATTAAATGATCTAAAACCTTTTCCATGGGTAAGGTTTTTGATAAATTGCTTTGCTTATGAAATGTATACATGCTACATGAGACTCTCCAAAGAGTCTCAAGAATCTTGTTATGTTCTTTGTAGATTTGAATGTATGGCAGTAAGTTGAACAGAATGATTTATTCTCATCCTCAAGTGGGTCACAGCAATTTCAGATTTACCTCACATTTGATGTCACTGCCGGGGAATTAAGTTCTCCATTTTCCAAAAGCAAGTGGTGTGGTTACAATGCGGATTATCAGAACTTTTCCATATAGGCAAGACAGTAATTGTTTCTAGATGAAAGACTTTGGACTCAGAGCTGTGAAAGTTAGGAACAGTTGTTTTGATTCCCTTCTGACTTGCTCCATACACCATAAACCTTTTCCCCCTTCCTCTGTACAATGGATTACAGTTGGGCAGATTAACCACAGTGCTGTCAGTTGTTGAAGAATGCTACGTGTATAATTTACTGTCAACTTCAGGTTTCAGGTTGAGCTCAAATCTTCAGTAGGAAATGCTGTGGAACTGCAACACAAAGAAAGAAATACTTTCTTTCATTGAATGTTTTTCAATGAACAGAATACAACAAAAAATGACTGATCTATGGCTAAGTTAAATTTCCAGGAGCAACTAACAGAATCATTTGGTAGTTTGGTGCATGTGGTACAGGTTTCACTGAGGACTTCTGAGAGCAAAATGTTCGAAGTTGGAGCTAGAATGTGGTCCATAGTAACAGAGGGGCAACTGGACTAGTTGTACTGTCTGCGTCTTGGAGGATTTCTCAGTTTCCAGTTCTCAATGGATTAGTATTTCTATGCTGAGATGTCTTGAAAACACATTTGCTAGTGACAGTGTAGTCTCTGAGACTAACGAAGATGTTTCTTCACTGAAACTAACCTGTTATCTTAGTATTCTTCTAGCTTGTCTTTTGTAATAGAATGTCCTCTTTTACAGGCGCTTAACTAAGGAAAATGTGAAACCCTCTGGAAGACAAATTGGGAAGCTCAGCCACAGCAATCCTACAATTTTATTTGATTATGTATGTAGTTCCATGTATTTGAGTACTATTTCATCCTGACAACAGATAATTGAAGTTCAGGAGGGGACCTGGAGTTCTAATTTAATTAGCTTTTTACTTTTGATGCAAATTTTAAAATACAGTGATTTTTTTAGTACCTCACATAGTAAGATACTAAACATTACTTAATAATATCTAGTGAGATATTAAATAAGGAAACATCTCTTGAATAATCGACTGCAAAATAAATTAATTTGAGACAGCAGAGGTGGGTCTCAGGTACAGGGATGGCTGATCTGGTTATGCAGAACAGGTTACACAAATTCTCAGGGTAAGTTGCTCTGACAGTTGTTTATGAGTGGGGTGGAGATGGATCAGGGTCATTTAGAGGAAAACTTAAAACTTTGGTGTCTGAAATACACCTATGAAGTTGGGACAGATTTTTAAGATTGCTTGGTGCTACTGAGTGCTGGAGAGCTGTGAAAATGTGTTGATGGGCCTCCATCTTATTCACAAATGTGACCTAAGTGTATTGATTTACCAGTTTTTAGACTGTACTTGAAGAAATTATAGCTGCAATGTACACACGTATGTCATGTACCAAAGAGAGTCTTTCATGACCTAGATTCATGGCTTTGGGGTTTTTTTAATAGTCTTTTATTACTCTGTGTAGCAACAGGAAATCCTGCTGCTAAGGTTTAGGATTCTTAAGAAATATTAGTAATTTTTTTTTTTCATTAATTTGCTGATAATTGAAAAGAGAAATTATACAGAATTGTTTTTACATGTTATAGACATGTTTCACTGGTATCTTTGAGGTACTAGATAGATTAATGAGATTACCTATGTACTTTGACAGTTGTTTTGGACCTTTGAAAAGTTAATTTTAAGCCTGTTTTGTGTAGGTTTTGAAGACAAGTATTGTTAAATGCTTTTATTATGTGAAAGATAAGGAATACTCTCCCTGTTCAGCTGAATGTCTGTTGTAACTTGCAGATTTTATCGCAAATACAAAAATATGATAACTTGATAACTCCGGTTGTTGATTCGCTGAAATACCTCACTTCCCTGAACTATGATGTCTTGGCGTGTATCCTTTGGTGTAAATTACTGCATCACTATTGATAAAGCTGCAGGCGTAGCCAGATTAAATCTGTTATCTGTTACTAAATATTGTCCCTGTTTTCTTGCTGCTTTTCGCTGGAAATTTTAGTGAAGTTTGCAAATACTTTTGCGCTTGTAGTGGATTATGGAACCCTCTCTACTAATTCTTTCACACTAAGAAAATTATTCTTTGTTTTTACTACTTTCACTCTTGAAGGCATAATGGTGTTGTAAGTAGTGAGGTAAATGCTGCTTTCAGGTTACTATTTCGTGGTTTTATTTTTTTTAAAACTATGTTAGTGCTTGCTATACTTATATGTCATGTTCATATATAACAAAAGCCAGAAAAAACAAGTCTCTGTAACTTTTGTGTTTGTAAGTTGAGGAAAAATACTCTCTTTAACTGCACTAAAGATTGTATCATTGAAGCATTGGCAAACCCTGAGAAGGAGAGAATGAAGCATGATGACACTACGATCTCAAGCTGGCTGCAGAGTTAGTATTCTTGTTTTATTTATTACAATAATGTTTAAAATACTTCACACCCCCTCCCCCATGATCTTTTCAACCATTGATCATTATGATCAATATTTCACTTGCACCTACTGGCTAATATTTTAAACAAAATGGAGAGCTGGCAAGTTTAATCAATAGGATTTTTTTTTTTCTTCCTTTGTATTGCAGAGATGCATGTATTGCTAAGATGCCATATGCACTTTGTTAATGTTTATTTAATAAAGAGGTGTGGTCACAGCTGTTTCTCCTTGCTTTAGGTCTGGCAAGCTTTTGTGGTGCTGTTTTCCGGAAATACCCAATCGAACTTGCAGGCCTCCTGCAGTATGTAGCCAACCAGCTGAAAGCTGGCAAAAGGCAAGTATTGCACAATGGATCCTTATAAACTCAATTTTTATAAAGTATTATTCAGGTGTTCGCTGATACACAGGCACTCGATGTAGTTGTTGCTCTAGCAGTGGTGAACTCCATTCATTGCACTGGGAAGGCTAAATAGCATAAAAAAAGGATGATACACTTTTTAGTAAATTACTTTTCCTCTAATTGTGTAGATGTGACATTCTTGAAGCACTGATTTTTCATCTTTCACTTATTTTAATGGTTTTCTTAACAGCTAACCAGACAGGGGCAAAAACCTGCCGGTGTGTAATTTCATCATAGACGTTATTGTACGTTATTTAAAAAATAAGTGTCCATTATATGAAGCAGTGTGACTGTTTGTTTTTCTTTTCTCATAATGTGTTCTCTGCAGGAATGGCTCTTAACACTTTAATATTATTTAAATACCCTATGCAATTTATTTAGTGGTAGTTGAATTGCTTCTTCATGTGTCAGTGTCAATCATAACTCAAAATAAGATTTCCAGTTTGACTTTTCCTTTTTTCTTTCCATTGTCATCACTTAATATTATTGTTTCATTTATGTATTTAATTTTAATTTTATCACATAGGTGAGTATCAACTTTTTTCTATTAGAAATCCCCATTTGATTATTGAAAGGCAGCTTACCAATGGTGATAACACAGCATGTTATTTTAGTGTAGGTATGGTGAGAAATGTAGTTTTTTTTCCCCTTCCCTGCAATGTAGACATTCAGTCTCATATGCTCCTCTGTCCCTACTTTTTGTTCTGGTGATGGCAATCACATTGTGCTGCAGAGGAAGGGTAAGTAATGTTTATTGGCTTTCCCCAAAATCATGGCTGTAAGTATTTTGGGGGAAAAAAGTTTACTACTTGGGATCATAAAAATAAAATGGATTTACCGGTATGACCAGTTTCACAGGACTGCAATATTCAGGTATTTCAGTTGGAGCTTATGCTGGTATTGTACAGTTTGTAGACAGAAAACATACTGATAGTTGGAACCGCAAACAAAAACACAAGCCATATGAATTATTTAAAGATGAAACTTCGTTTTGGGAGGCACGAGTCAATGATTTTAAGTAAGTCACACAAATTTCAGAAGTTAACTGGAAAACATTGCTGCTTTGTGTGATTGAGATACAATTTACTGGTATTTAGGAAAAGTCATTGTCCTTATGGTATTCAGAGCAGGAAGTAAAACCTAGTCTCTGGGCAGGATGTTTATTGGAGTATTTAATATATTCTGTGTTTCAAGTAAAAATAAGATATTTTCCATGTTTCCAAGTAACCTCTCCAGACTAACTTTGCTAGTACATTTCTAAGGCTGTGTACTATTCTAGAAACTCTTAACAATATATAAAATATCCTTATGCATGAAATAACTGTATAGATACACTTTCACACATGGAAAGCAACTAAAGGGAGCAATAAAGTTTGACTAATTTGCTGATACTTAATAGCACCGGATTCACTACCATCTTCAAAAACTATTAAGTTGTTCTGAATGGGTTCTGAAATCTAACTGATGATTGACTGCATTGCTTTTAGCTAGCTTTTTACTTGCAATAAAGAAATCCTTGTGCTTGGCATACCAGTTTCTTCTTGAAAAAAGAATGAAAATGTTGTTTAACATGGACTGTGGTGCTGCTATGTAATATATATTGAACGTCATAGCTTCCGGTTCTTAAACAAATTGTTTTGTTTTTACTCCACTTTTCTGTTTTCTTCACAGCTTTGATTTGCTTATTTTAAAAGAGGTAGTGCAGAAAATGGCGGGGATAGAAATTACTGAAGAAATGACGATGGAACAATTGGAAGCCATGACTGGTGGAGAACAACTGAAGGCTGAGGTGTGTTTGTGTTAAATTTAATAACTATTGCTATTTATTGGTGGTTCTAAAGACTCTGGTTTAAGAACTCTGGCAGCATAGCTGAGAGAGGTGTGTGCTTTATTGGAGTTGCCTCCTCTTTTGAGCTTAGAGGTCTTAGAGACAGGCAGCTGAGGCACTGTAGATGTGAACCTTAATTCTTGTGCATCACAGCATCTCATACTCAGGAGAGAGTGTTACATGACACACCTCTGCATTCCAGCAGCCAGTGAGCTTGGATGTGGTGCAGTCCCTGCTTGCTCTGCCCTGCTCGGGGTGGGGGAGTAGCAAAAACTAATTAAAGCAGGCAAGACTGGTTAGTTTCTGATTCTTCTATACGTAAATTGCAGTACAGGATCCAGAGAGTTTTACTGATGAGCAGGAAACTCTATTGCTGTTAATTCATCAGTATTTCTGCAGTCAGCACACATAGATTCCATTTGTGATGCACTACTTTCCAACTTGGATAACTTTTTCTGTATTGTGCAGGGTGGATACTTCGGCCAGATCAGGAATACAAAGAAATCATCTCAAAGATTAAAAGATGCATTATTGGACCATGATCTTGCCCTCCCACTGTGCCTGCTTATGGCTCAACAGAGAAATGGTGTCGTCTTTCAAGAAGGAGGGGAAAAACATCTGAAGCTGGTGGGAAAACTGTATGATCAGGCAAGTAAAAACACCTGTATTTGAGATGCCCTCCTTTTTGTTAACTTCCAGTGTATCAGCACAATATGTAAGGATTCAGCTCATGAATAACAAAATCTACAGAACTATATATGGGAATCCAGTACAACAAATACAGATACATACAAATTTTAAAACTAATTGCAGGGTTACTCTATTAAAATACATGGGTGTACTAAAAGTATATTGACAGGTGACCTCTGAGTAAAAGTGCAAAGCATCCTTTGTCATAAAAAGTTGAATTCTTATTTTTTAAGTGTCCATTATGTTTTTATAATCTTACTTTGGTAGTGAAACTTCCTTTTTTAAAAAAAATAATTCTTTCGCTGCCTTAGGCAGTAGGAACTAGTTACATTCCATTCTGGTAGAGAAGAATGCTCTTGAGTTCTGCTGGCTTTTCTAGGTGGGACTTTTTATTTTATTGTTCTTCTGCCATGAGAAATTTTTTGCTCTACTATTTAGTGTTAGCATTTTTAACAAGAAACAAAAAAGGAAAAAAAAAGCAAGCTCTGAAGCTCTCTCTAGTTGTTGAACAAAATAATAATGTTTGTTAACTTTTTGTATTTTTTACTTGTAGTGCCATGACACCCTGGTACAATTTGGTGGGTTTCTAGCATCCAATCTAAGCACAGAGGATTACATAAAGCGAGTGCCTTCTATTGATGTTCTCTGTAATGAGTTTCACACTCCTCATGATGCTGCGTTTTTCCTCTCAAGACCCATGTATGCACACCACATTTCAGTGAGTACAACTCTTCCATTTGTCTGCTTGTAGTGCTGTTCTGGTACCTGTTGCCAGTACACATGGTAGGTTCCAGATAAAGTTTGTTTGCTAAATAAAACTTGCAAAGTTTTGTGAGTAGAATTAGAAATAGAAGCTGTGGGCTGGAAGAGGTAGTCCTTAATCTCCTAAGAAAATATGGCCCATGTGTCACCTTTCTCACAACTGACAGAAGTCGTAGCTAATGAAGTCACCTCTTCGGATGTCTTGGGTTATCAGTAGGAATTCTCTCCCTCCCTATTCCCTCAAAGGTGTAAGTTCTTCTGCAGGTGTTTTAGATGGATTTTTGCTATGGAGGAAAATGTTGCAGCTGCCAAATGGTGTGCTATCTCAGGAACTGTCAGATGCAGGAACAAATTCATTTCTAAAAAGTTCTATATGGAGAGTGGTTTTTACTTGGCGTAGTATAATGTGTTACTATAACAACGCATCATTGAAGAAAGATAAATCCATCCAATAAGGATGAAGACTAAAGGTTCTGTATAAAGTTCTTCAGTGCTTTGTGTGCTGACATTTCACAAGTAAATGTTGTATAGGAAAGGTTTTGAGAAAAGTTAAATTATATTATTAAGTTTAATTTTTGTATATATAGATTACAGTTTTTTATTTTTTATATTTTTATCCACAGTCAAAGTATGATGAACTAAAAAAAGCTGAGAAGGGAAATAAACAGCAGCACAAAGTTCACAAATACATTACATCATGTGAGCTGGTGATGGCTCCTGTTCATGAAGCTGTGATTTCTCTGCACCTCCCTAAAGTTTGGGATGACATCAGCCCTCAGTTTTATGCTACGTTCTGGTCTTTAACAATGTATGACCTTGCTGTGCCACACAGCAGCTATGACAGAGAAGTCAATAAACTTAAAGTCCAGATGAAAGCCATAGATGACAATCAGGAAATGGTATGTTGATAAAATTTTGTGGTCCAGTTTAAACTTTCTAGGCTTGAAAGAGTTTCTTTTCATGAAGTATTATATTAAGGTTGTTTAGATCTGGGAAGTTTTGTCACCTGGTTCATCCATTCTGATTTGCCACATTAACATGTTTTGGATTGACTTTCCTTCATAATTCCCATGTTAAAAGTACTAGTGACTCTACTAAGTGGAAATTACTGGAAAATCAGTTTCAGAAAGCAGATCTTGACACCTGTATCTGTGGTTTGTCTGTTCACTCTTGTCTTAACTGTAGTCATCCAGTGTTCATAAAATCAGTTGATTATTAGAGTGGAACATTTTTGAGTGAAAAGTTTTTTCATTCTTTAGTATTACCAAGAACTTACTGCTCTGTCTAAAGCAAGTTTTAGTATAATACTAAATTAGTTACTCTGGCGTTTTATAGCCTCCAAATAAAAAGAAAAAAGAAAAAGAACGTTGCACAGCTCTGCAGGACAAGCTCCTTGAAGAGGAGAAGAAGCAATTGGAGCATGTGCAGAGGGTTCTACAGAGACTGAAACTAGAGAAAGATAACTGGCTTCTGGCAAGTAAGTGTGTCTAAGGGAAATGTTGTGGACGTTTTTGTAGTTGTCACTGTCTCCAGAACTTCCTTGCACTAATTCTCTTAATGTTGATTTGAAAATATGATCTCTTTATATGTTGAGGTCTGTTAGCAAGGTAAATTTTTAGTTAGAATGTAATGTGTCTTTGCAAATGCTGAGTAGTTGGTTTCCATGGAACTTTCCATTGTTTCTTGCAATGTCAAGAACTTTTCCATTTTTCCCTTATTTAGAAAATAAGTTAGAGATTGACCAATTCAGTGGAAATTTGTAATTGCAAGCTGGCTTGTACTTGCTTACTGCAGTTAGAATGCTGCTAAGTTAGTATAATTGCTGCGGGACAAAGAATGGGCATATAAAGTCTCAGTGATTGGTTTGAGTTAGCTTACTTTGAGTCCTGTGATTAGGAGCAATATGCCAGGGTTTGGGTGGTGGCATAAACTCTGTTCCAGTGACAAGATAAGTTTTGTGCCCGTCTAACAGCTCCATGCAGTGAAACAGCATGCACATGTTTCATAGGGCAGATATGCAGTAAGCAGAATCAAGTTTTTTCTCCTACGAAACGTCTGTGATGTTTCATGTTGCTTGTGAACTCTGCTGGTATGGTTAATCTGAAATGTTTTTCTCTGGTCAGTTTTCTTCTCTGGATGAACTTTGAGTTTGTAACTGGAAGTAGTAGTTCGTCTGTCCCAAGAAGCCTAGCATAATCCAGTGGAAAAGAGTTTTGTTGTCCAACTCATGTAAGATCCATCCATCTGGTTTGATGAAGAAACACTGCTCCCTATAAATATTTAATGTACTCTAGCAAATGAACTACAAGAAATTACTGGTTGAAAAATTCCTGATTAGAATTTGGTCTAGAGGTGACCATTTGCGGTCAATTTGTCTACTTAAAGCACCACCCAAAAATGTGTAGAAAATAGTTTGCATAGGTATACACATAACTCTTTGCAGGATGCTGGGAATAGCTTATTCCTGGCTCTTGTGCTTGGGCTTCAGCTGAAGGAAGTTTCCCAGCATTGTATCCAGAAGCAAGTTTAGTATTTCAGCAGTTTGCCCATTAAAATATATAATCTAATTGTACTACATGAGGAACTAGAACAGCACATCCAGTGTAGTAGTCGATTTATTATTATTTTTTAAATTATTGATTTTTTTTTTGTTTTTTTTAAGACTAGCTTCCTGTCTCCAAACTTTGGAATAGAGTGTTTGTATCCTTGAGAATAGCTAATTTTTAGCAGAGTAGCCTGGTAGTTTTAGCAATTGGAGACTACCTATTCTGACTGGCTATTCACTTGCTTTGTTTGTACACTTCTGAAGTAACACATACTTGATTGCCCTATGAACTGTGATTCCCTTGATAGATGTTTTCTTTTTTTTTAGGTATCAAATGTTTGTTATAACCTTTGAGGGGTAGATAATAAAATCGAACAAAGTGAACATAAAGTTTTTAGTTAAGTAAAAGCTGACAGTCCTTTCTTGAGAAAGCTTTATTCCATGAGCATCACAAAACTCAAGCAAACAAACCCTGGGTATTATGACTTGTGGCCTGTGCAAAACCACCAGTGGCCCTTGTGAGGATCATGCCTGTTCTTCCTTTGAAGCCATCCACTTGCAGTCTTTAGTTCTGTACTTTCCTCTGACCTTGCTTTCGTTCTGTACCTTCCTCTCAGCTTGTTTTTGTGCTCATTGTTGCCATGGGACCTGTTTGGGTATGTGTTGGGCTGTTGAGTTTACCAGCCTGTGGTTGGTCAAACAGAAACAGGTAACTCTTGAACTTGATACAGTGCAGTCTTTTACTCAGATGTAGAATGAAACTTTCACAAAATATGTTTGTATTGGGGTGGTGGTTTACTGAAGGCTATTCTTCTTTAAATTCCTCTATGTGTTTGATTAATTGGAAAAATGATTATTAATTGATTCTATAGGGACAGTCGTATGTTCTTCAGTTTTGAAGGAAACTAAACTGAAAATCAGCCCCATGTAGAAAGATGGAAGTGTTCTAGGGAAATAGCAGGTGGTGTTTGCTTTGCTGATGTGCACAATTTGAGCAGGTGGAGAAGTTTACTGAAGATTTCCCAGCTGATTTTAGCCCTGTTGTGTGAAAGAAGAATTTTGCCAATAAGAAAAAAACATTTGCTGCATCCACCCTGCTATTCTATCCTCACCCTCAAACAGTTGGACTTACATCAAGTTTTTCTGATCAATGCCAAAGATATGTCTGAAATAGAAGTGGCCAAATGTACAAACACTACAGTATGGATCTGTCATACTGAACTTCTTGGAAAGAGAGTTGTTGAATGATAAACCATTAATTTATTTTTATTTTCTTTTTTCCCCCCTCAACTTTTATTTTTTGAAGAATCTACCAAAAATGAGACTATCACCAAATTTTTACAGTTGTGTATATTTCCTCGATGCATTTTTTCTGCAATTGATGCAGTTTACTGTGCTCACTTCGTTGAACTGGTGCATCAGCAGAAAACACCCAATTTCTCCACACTTCTCTGCTATGACCGAGTAAGTAGCTACAGCTCTGTGTGTGTATTTTCATCATTACCACTATGAACATGCCAAACTAGTGTCCCCCCTGCCTCCCAAAAGAGGTAAACAAGATCATTACTTGTGTTTCATTCTAGAATCTGTGACAGTCAGAAGTTCACTTTTGTACTTCAGATCTTCTGATCAATGTTTTCTTAGAGCTTCAGGGGTTTATTTTCAAGAAATGTTTATGTTTTACCCTAGTGAGTCTGGAGTTTCAGAGCCAAGTCATTAGCTGTCATAGGAGTTGTTTTCAGGTTTTGTAACCTTTAAGTGATCTGCATTTCCATGACCTGCTCTCATCCGCCCTTTTTTAGCTGTGTGTGCCCTTCTGCTGGGGAACCAGTTTTCTTATGCTTGTCCCCCACCAGCAGCATCCTTGGGACCTTTCTGACCCTGGCAAATGGTGCTACAGACAGCGATCTTGTTTGTGTCACTGCATCTGCTCTGATTTCATGTTCCAAAAGAGCGTTTCTACTCAAGTAGCTGTATCTGATGCACCTGTGTGGGCCAGGAAAAAAACTTTTTGCATCAGCTTGGCTAGATGTTTACTTCTACCAGCTCAAATCAGTATTAATTTGAGAATAAAAATTATGTCAGTGAAGACACTTGAGCTGTCATACAGTGTGTCAGCAGCAGCTGTATGCTTGGATTCTGGGCTAAGTGTGAAGGACCAGCAGTTGGGAAACTAACAATATTTTATAAGCAGTCTCTGTTGTATTTAGAAACCAGCTTAATGGTGGTTTAGATGAGAGAAATTTATAATTTTGTTAGGTTTTTTGCTTTTGTAATTTAGTAAGGTCATAGTGACGGTTTCTTGCTCTATTCACAGGTTTTCTCGGATATTATATATACAGTTGCAAGTTGCACAGAAAATGAAGCCAGTAGATATGGCAGATTTTTATGCTGTATGCTGGAGACCGTGACCAGATGGCACAGTGACAGAGTCATATATGAAAAGGTATGGGAAATTACTGAAATGAGTTTGCTCATTAGAATATCTACTAGCCATTTGTGTAATGAAGCCCAGTAAAAATGGGTTTAGTGAAACTGTTATATTTAAAATCAGTGCAATTGGATTTTTC
Organism: Rhabdornis inornatus; assembly: GCA_013397075.1. Classification (NCBI taxonomy): domain Eukaryota; kingdom Metazoa; phylum Chordata; class Aves; order Passeriformes; family Rhabdornithidae; genus Rhabdornis; species Rhabdornis inornatus. The sequence continues at coordinate 353,727 of VWZS01004650.1, forward strand.
TGATGGCATAGTCATAAAATTGACTTGTATTTTACTATAATTCATGTAGTTTTGATAGAAGTAATTTTGTATGGTGTTAAAAAATACATTTGCTAAAAAAATGCTTTGCATTTCTGATTTTCACATAGCTTGTATCGAAGATAATTTAGGGAGCATGTGGAAACTCTCTTAATACTCCTTGCATCATCTAGTCAAATTATGAAAAATCCTGTCACCCACAACTAAAATTTCAACATAAATTAGCTAAAAAAAATTATGTGAATCTTGTGAAGTGTGATCGTGTCTCATTCTTAAGAGTTTAGAATTTAAATTACCGGTTTTGTTTCCTGAAAAATAATTTTTTCCTATTCTTTGATGTGCATGTAGGAATGCGGCAACTATCCAGGCTTCCTAACTATATTACGAGCAACTGGCTTTGATGGTGGAAATAAGGCTGATCAATTGGATTATGAGAATTTTAGACACGTGGTACACAAATGGCACTATAAATTAACTAAGGTAAATAGAGATGCCAAAAACCTTATATTTTTTTGAAAAAGACCCCCAAACTTCATTAGATTTGATTTGTGTTTTAGGCTTCTGTGCACTGTCTGGAAACAGGTGAATATACACATATCAGAAATATCCTGATTGTGCTGACCAAAATCCTTCCATGGTATCCAAAAGTGCTGAACCTGGGTCAAGCCTTGGAAAGAAGAGTACACAAGATATGTCAGGAAGAGAAAGAGAAGAGACCTGATCTATATGCATTGGCTATGGGGTAACAACAACTTATTTAAGAAAGTGGTTAAAAGTGGATCATGAAAGGCATCTAAAGACTCGGAACTGTTACAGTCCTAACATTTGATTTTTACCTTATCACAGAAGATTTCGCTATCCTGCATCTTGGTGCTGGCAGTGTGAATGAAAACATTCATTTTGTGCTGGATGATCACTAATTTCCTTTACAAGACTCTAGTAAAACCCTTAAAATAGTAAAGATTTCTACTCACAAGAGGATAGCTTAACTTTAGAGAAATAGTATAGCAGCAAGGAGATAGGAGGGATAATAAAAGGAAGAAAGTCGAGGGTTATTGCTGCAAGGCTGGTTAGATATTGGAAGTTTGTATGATTATAAAATGGCTAGTTACATGTTACATCTTCCTGTGGTGAATGTGGAATCATTCTTGTATGCCTGAGGGGCAGTTCAGGTTGCCCTAACAGTTTGAAGTTTTATCAGTAGTCAGTTTGTTCTATGTGTTTGGCCAGGTGTGTGTGTGTGTGTGGTGAGGAAGATGGTATGGAAGTAGGGCTGCTTCTGTGTCTACTGGTTTTGTTTGTTTTCCTTTTTCTTTTGAGCTCATCAATATAGGGGGAAGAAACTGCATATCAGTTAGGAAAAACTGTGAAATAAATAACAGATGAACTGTTAGATTAGATCCACATTTAAGATTCAACCCGTGTTTTGCTTTATGTTTGTGCATATTTAACAATCTGTGCGACTTGCAGCTATTCTGGACAGTTGAAAAGTAGGAAGCCTTTCATGATACCTGAAAATGAATTTCACCACAAAGACCCACCTGCCAGGAATGCTGTACCTGCAACAGTACAAAATGGGCCAGGTGGTGCTGGGATGCCTACGTCTCTCACAATAAATACAGTTAGACTGGAAGAGGGCACTACTGAGGAGACTGGTAAACATACCTATGATTATTATATGTTTATTTTTAGAATTTTTCTGACATTACAAGCTTCTCTCAAAATTTGCCTCATTAAGCTAAAAAGAAAAAATACAAATGTGATACTAAATAGCATCAATGCGTGTTCTTTATTTTTACTTGGTTTTGGGAGAGAGTGATTTGCTACCTATTTTAGCTGTTAGCTACACATGACCTGACATAAATATGCTCAGCTACTTGTTGTATTTTAACAAATATGATATAGATTAAGTTGTTGAAATAAAACTGTTCTCTTTCTTTTTTAAGCAGATAAACTAAAGGAGAAGTCTCAGGGTGTGGTGAAAGTTATTAATAAAACTGTCAATGCTACACCAAAGGTGACAACAAGCAATGGAAACAGTGCATCTAATAGGTGAGAAAAACTATTCTTAACACACTCTCTTGTTTTCTTCCTTCCAAGCAACAAAAATACACTTGAAAATGATCTACCTTTTATTTTTACTTCTGGGTTCTGTGTAAATACTTTCCATTTCTTTAAAATTTAAAAAATTACATTATTCTTTCAAAATACACAGTTTTACTGATAAATGCATTTCATTTTAGCTATGAGAACACTTAGCAAATGAGAACATTTGCTTGTAGCTGTTCTGATAAAGAAACAGCAAATCTGAAATCTTACAGTGTCTGCTGCAGGAAATTCTATCAAACATTCAGGAGTAAAACTTCTGTGATACAGCTAGAGCTGTGTTTTGTATCCATGCTAATTGGATTGTTTTATTTTTGATGCAGCAAAATTATTAAAGAGAAAGATGATAAAGAAAAAAGCGGGAAGGAAAAAGATAAAGAAAAAAAAGACAAGACTCCAGCTGCCACTCCGGAGATGAAGGCACTTGGGAAAGATGGGAAAGATAAACCGAAGGAAGAACGGGCAAACAAAGATGAGAAAGCAAGAGAGATCAAGGAGAAAACGCCAAAATCTGACAAAGAGAAGGAAAAAATGAAGAAAGAAGAAAAAGCTTCAAAAGAAGAGAAGTCCAAAACGGTTGTTACCATCGTTGAGTCAAAGTCAGCTGTAGAAAAGGAGAGAGAAAAGGAGCCGTCCAGAGAAAGAGATCTAGCAAAGGAAATTAAATCCAAGGAAAATGCTAAAGGAGGAGAAAAGGTGCCAGTTGCTGGGTCCTTGAAGTCACCTGTTCCCCGATCAGAAACATCAGAATCTGAAAGGGGTAGGCTTGAATATTTAATTTCTGTTCTTGTCTAGAAAAATAGAATGTGCCTTGAAAAATCACTGAATGTCAAAAAATGCTAGAGAAGTTGAGAGAGAATTCCTATATAGTAAGTAAGATTTTGGCACTGGCTTTTTAATACAGTCAATATCTAAAGGAGGCGGTCAGAATATCTCCAAAAGGCAAACTATGTGAATGTGTGAACTTCACATATCTACAGTGAATGCTTGTTCCCACAAAGCCTGCCATTTTTTTAATCTAAGTCTAAATGGTCTTTTATTAAAACGTATTAGTGTAACTTTGACCATGCAAGTTTTGCAAAAGTGAAATGCAAAAACTTTGTGTACTTTGAGAGCTTCATGACAACCTTTGAATTGGAAGAAAACAGGGAAAGTGAAAGATACAGGCCTTTGCATCCTTAAGGAGGATGCAGTTAGCTTTATCAGTCCCTTCTTATATTAAGGGTTAGCAAATCCTTAAGTTTTTATCTGAGGCTGATGTTGGGTTTTATATTTGTGCTGCTTAAGGCAAACCACATAAAGGTGGGCTATAATACTTTTCATAAGGTTCACCTGTTCAGGGTCTTCATAGCAATTCTGAAATTCAGATAGTGACTTGCATAAAATGGAAGTTTGGAGTGAGCATAAATTTGCAGCAGTTTGTTCACATTACACTTTTGCTGCAAACTTTCATGAAGATGGTCAACTTTCATAAAGAGGCCAACTGTAGATAGCTTAAGGGAAACAAAATTTACGGAGTGGCAAGAAATCTAGCTGTAATTATGTTGGTACTTCAGAAAGTTTATTGTTATTTGATTCTCCTCTTTGAACTGTGTTTTAATAATACCATTGTTCTATTCTTTCCTCAGAACAAAAACGCCGCAAAGTTGATACACATTCTTCTCCATCACATTCCTCAACAGTAAAGGTTAGTATAGCCTGAGGAAGGCAGCACCCATGTTAGGCTCACAAGTTTGGGATGCCGGTATTCGACTTCCTTCAAGTTTTGTGCCAAGTATACACTGGAACCACTGGAGGTTTTATGTTGCATTAGAAAATGCATTCCTTTTCTTTATTGGCGGACTGTCTTTTTTTCTATAAAAATATTTTTTAATTAACCAAAATAATGCTTCAAGGACCTAGCACAAATTTTGTAAAATAGTGTTTGGAAATTTCAAGAGAATTTTTACACAGAAGTGCCTCATTGCTTTAAGCAGTCAGTTTTTTTGGAGTGCAATGGTAGCTACAAGCAAATGAGTCTTTGCAACAGAGTGGAGCATTTTTTCTGCACTTCTTTGAAGAATCTGTAGCAGTGAAGATTCCTGGATGATACGGGATGTACGATACCTCTGAATTCATCAGGCTTCTTGATGAGCATCGTACCGATATGTGCCTTCTAAGGAGGAGTCTTGAAAGGAGTTCCATTTTAAAGTCTCCTTGGTGATCAGTTCTCCTGTAGTTGTGTATATTCAGTGCGCATGCAGCTTCTGTTGTACCTTCCCTTCGAGGTTTGTTTATTTCCAATGGGTTCCCACCATGTTGAGCCCTGCGTTACGATAAAACCAGATGTGGCCACCAAGCCTCCTACCCAGCAAAGAGAAACCCCAAGCACTCAAGCGCAGCACAAAACCATGGGCGTAGCCTACTTGAAGACTCAGGGTAGCCATTCCTTGCTCCATATTTATATTATTTCTAAACCATCTATATTCATGGAATCTTTGAATTTGCAGTACGTTGAACATTTAAAACTGTAAGTTACCAATACTTGATCAAGAGCACTGTGATGGATTATGTGGGTCTTTAAACTTCACCATCTTACCAACTTTAGAACATGCTCTTTTCTTTTTTCTGTTTTTTCAAAGTACATCTTTTTCTATGTAAGATTTACTTGAAAGATTTAACTTAATTTTGGAGAATTCAGATAGCTTTTACTAGTTTTGAGGAAACAGGTGACGGTGATAGCTACTTAGTGATGAAGTTGTTTATAAATGGCAGCATAAGGTCATTCTAGAGTAACTTCTACCACACTTAACTGAAAGTGGAGAAGATGCAGGTTTAAAAGTATTTGAAACCTGTTTCACCTCTTGTTCAGCTACATTTAGAGTTAAGACCACTTTTTCTTTGTATTTTTGTCTAGGCAGGAGAGTGTGTTTTCACTGTTCTAGGAAGAATTAGATATAGACTTGCTTTGTAGTTAATTTAGTAGCAGAGTCTAGAGAATAGATAATGACTGTCTTTCCCCCTCCCCCACTTTCTTTTTAAAAAGTATTTCAGCTTCTAGCTTTATTCAGAGTATGGTATTAACATAAGATTTGTTCCAGAAGGAGTAGCTGGTTTTTGTTTCAAGGGCACGGCCGTGCTTCCCACAGTCCCTCTGGTTTCTGAAAACTATTCCAGCTCACGTGTCATCTCCATTCATTTTCTACAGGACAACCTCAACGAACTCAAGGACTCTTCAGCAAAGGTTTGAATCTTTTAGAAACCAGCCAAGTTTACTTTCATGTTCCGTCACAAAGAGAAGTTAACTTTTGCTCATGGCAAACTCATATCAGAAATTCAAATTCTATTCCTGTAAATACTAGCATCGTAATAGAGGGATGGGGGGTTTTTGTCCTGGTGTGTAAATCCTCTGTACAGGAGAGACGGTTGATAATGTAGAAGCAACATTACAAAAATCGCCTGAATTTACCTTTCTGTCAATATTTTGAAGAGATATGATACATCAGTGTCTCTTCTATTTCCCTCTGAAACTTGTGAATACACAGAAATATCCATATGATTAAGCCATTCGTTTGTCTGAAAAGCTAATAGAATAGCTAAAATAGTTCTTAGAATTGTTTGAGTGGTTTTGAATGTACCAGTTAAAGAACAGTAGTTTGTTAAAGAATATTTGAGATGTCTCTGGAATGTTGATACTCTTTCGCCTTACAACCTTTACTACTCTTTTGCCTTATTCATGTTCTAGTACTACAGTATTATGTTTCTAAGATTCAGAGACAGCCTCCTGAATTACCGTTTTTGTGTATTTGCTTCCTGTAAATACACTTCAGTTTCATTATCTCAGGCGAAGGGATACTAAAGAATGTTCTCAGGAGTTTATAGAATCAGAATCCAGGGTTGGAAGGGACCTCAAGGATTAGCTCGTCCAGCCTTTTTGGGAAAAACATGGTGTAGGCAAGATGGCCCAGCACCCTGTCTAGCCAGATCTTACAAGTGTCCAATGTTGGAGTCCATCACTTCGCTGAGGAGATACTCGAATGGCTTATAGTTCTTGGTGTGAAGTGTTTCCCTCTTGTGTCCAATTGGAATCTTCCCAGGTGTAACTTATATCCATTATCCATTATTTTTCCATGTGACCCCTTGTTAAAAGAGCATGTCCCTTGGCAAGCTCCCCTTTAAATACTGGGATGTGATGCTAAGGTCTCCCCTAAGCCTCTTCCTCTCATGGCTGAGCAGACCCTGTTCACGCTGCCTTTCCTCTGTGTCAGGCTTCCCAAGCCTTGGATCAGCCTTTGTGGCCCTTCTCTGCACCATCTCCAGCCTGTCCACATCCTTTTTGTATTGCAGGGACCAAATCTGAGCCCAGTGTTCTGGGTATGGCCTAACAAGCACTGGAAATACTGTATTTTAGACAGATTCTGTAACTTTTTTTTGCTCTCTTTAACACTCAAGCACATTGTAACCGTTGTACAGTGACAGTCACAGCCATTGTACCAGCATGCCTGCTGGTACATCAGGGGATGTGACTGATTAGAAGATTTGATCCTATCATTTCCTAAGTTGCTGTTTAAGTCTTTGATTACACAATTGGTACCAGTGGGTAACTAAACTGCACAGAGGTTTAGCACTTGGAAAATGCTGACCATTTGGACTTTTTAGATACTTTTTGGGTTTACCTAAGATGACTTATATTCACCTTATTTAAAAATATGTTACGGATTTCCATTTTCTGCTCTGTATTTACACTGTTGTTTAGTTGTAGTTATCTTCATGCAAAGTGTTCAGAACGCTTTGTATGTTTTAAATCAAAATAGCTGTGATTCTGTCATGGGCACTTGCTGGTGGATTTTTTCATTTTTATTGACTCTTTCCAATACCAACTGTATCTGATTACAGGGATAGTATGTATGGGAAACATCCTTTAGGCTTACCACTGATGAAACTACAGTGTCTGTAGACTTAATCCAGATACTTTTTTGAATCATCATCGTATCTTGTAGATTTAATTTTTTTTTTAATTAGAAAACGATAGTGTTTATCTTGAGCTTACCTCTGCCTTGAAGGGTAGTATATGGGAATCTGTAAAATCTGTAAAATCTTTTCCCTTCCTTACTGTATGTGTCAAGATTCAGCTGGTTAATTGAAATGTTGCTTATGTTTTCATTACTTAAGCTTAAGCTTTATTTTAAAATATTTATTTTACTTATTAGCACATTGATTTGATTAAGCAGGCAGTGGAACTATTTGTAATCAAATTAACAGCAAGCAGCTTTATTTTTCTAGTTAATTTGAAAAGCTATGTGTTAGAATTAACTGTAATGTGTTTGTGTAGACTTAGCTGGAAGTGTATTGCAGTTGTGTGACCTTTTAATGGATTTATTCTTTAAGTGTTTGGGGAATGGGGGGTGTCCAGCCTGTTCCTTCCTTTTCTAAATGCACTTTTCTAATCTTTCTCACTTAATGAACTAATCTTTACTCTTCAGTGCCGTTCTAACAGACTTAAAGCACTTCATGACAATGTTCCCTGTACATGGTGTAAGACAAGTTAAATGTTCTTTACTTCCATGTACTTAATTGGGGAAGGGATGGGATGTTCAGAAGCCTGCAAGATTTACAAGTTCAGCTTCCACTGAAGGTTAAAAGTCTTGTGCTTTGTCTGCTTACAGACTTTCTTTATTCCTGACTTGGCTCAGTTTCTGGAGCCAGCAAATGGAAATAGTGGTTTACACTGCAAGTTATAAAATAAACGGTGCCAGATTGGAGTTAGGTGTTTTTTTTTCCCTTGCTTTGTTATTTGTCCAAGTTACAAACCACACCAAAGCACCCAAAATTTGATGTGTCATCAATTGAGAGCATTTCTAGAAGCAAGTTGATAAAGTCTTTCTGGTAAAGGTGTGGGAGGGTGGATGTAGTTTTCCAAAACTCTGCATTGGAACGGTAGAGGAGCAGTGGAATCTGTTGTGAACAGTCATGAGAACACAAGAAATGGAATAGGAGAGAGCAGAGCTATGAGTTTGCTTTCTCCTGTGGAAAGCAGCTCTGGGAGACAACTGAATGGGGTTGTTTAGAGAAAACATATTTGCATGTTACTGTCAGCAAGGTAGAGAGCAGGGATAAATTTACTTGTGGAACATCATTGTAGGAAATTGAGTAAGAAAAGAGGAGTGAGGGAAAAGAGGAAAAAGAAATACATAGTGCAAGAAGTATTGAAGGTTCAGTCTCTGTTGTAGGATAATAAAATTCCAGTGAAATAATTAAAGGGAAGAGACCTAAATTTTGTCAGCGTGACTTTTAACATAGGATCACTAACATCAGGTTTTGGTAAATTAAGCATTTACTGAAACTGGGGAAGGAGAGGATTGCTTTAATTTTGTTTGAAACACTTGTTGGTTTGGTTCAAGTGATACTTTGATTTTTTTTTTAAACTAATCTTCCACTTATCTCTTTTGTTGGTGTCCTTTTAAAAGGAAGGTGTTGCTCTAAAAAGAAATACAGAGAACAGTTTAATAAAGATATTTTAGTCCCCAAATAAAATTGTTACCTTGTGGAACTGGGGAAAGATTGAGGTATACTGATTTAAATCTGTGTGCTGGTGTAACTTGAATACCAAGGGAGGTGGTTTTGATTTAAAATATGCTCTTAATATTCTTAGATCTAACTTTTAAAAAAGACAGATATCATCACTGTAATGTATCCATATTTATATAACACATGTGCTGCCTGTTTTATGGAGCTTACCAGAATTGGTTAGAAGTGATAGTGGAATAAGTCTAGAACACATTACAGAAAAAAACAATTCTTTTCTATGTTCAGCTGTTTTTCTCATTTGAAGGTTAGAAATTAGATTAAAAGACATTATTCAAAGTATTGTCTTAAATACCTTGTTGATAAAGATTATTCTTTAGAAATAAATTATAGCTGGTTTAAACAGCTGATTCAATTCATTTGTTCCAGGCAAGATTGCAGGTGTTAACTGAGTCCAGTAACCTTCATATCCTGTTTCTGTAGCCCTGTGTCTGGTTTGTGTTCATGTGTCCGGTTGTCCTGGTGGACAGTGTTGTGTGTATTTAACATAAATATTTCAGTTAAGAGAAAATATTCTTGAATTGAATAAATTGAGTAAATAAGCAGTAGATTAAATTATGGATGACAAGTTTGAACATGTCTTCAATTACTCTTTATTTTGCTGATAAAATATTTACGTTTAATATTTGAGCTAGATCGGATATGTTAGAATAAGACTTATTTTTATTTACACGTCTAGGAATAAATGTTAATGTTTGGTGATGTTGCCTTAATTTAACAGCACTACATAAACCACACTACTCCAGCACTGTCCAAGAGTAAGGAGAGAGAAGTGGAGAAGAAAGATTTGGACAAGTCAAGGGAAAGATCCAGAGAGAGAGAGAAGAAAGATGAAAAGGACAGGAAAGATCGAAAAAGGGTTGGTGACATTTTTAATGAACTAGTTTAGACAGTTGGTATGTGCTTGGAAAGCTTTCTGTTCCAAGCCCTTGCAGTAATAATTGGCTGTACAGCCCATCTGAGCAGAAGTCATCTCTATCAGATGTAGCTTTTTTGTTCTGCTACTCTTTCAAAGGTTGGTTTGCAACAATGTATTCAAACCTCTTCTCCCTCCAAACCGATCTCCAGAAACTTCACGCAAGATGTAACACCTCAGTTACTTTCTAAGGATTCAAAAATTAGTTCTCCAAAATAAGAATGCAAGCAGGTGCTCTTCAGAGTATGTTTTAGTCTGCTAACATCTGCATAATTGTGTTTGGTGCCAGGATCATTCAAACAGTGACCGAGAGGTACCACAGGATTCAACTAAACGACGCAAAGATGAAAATGGCACAAGTATGTATTTTACTTTTTGTGTCTGTTCATCAGGCTTTTAGTTGTCGTGAATTACAACTTTCTGTTCTATTTTTAGCTGGTTCTTCAAAACACAGCAAAAGTGAAAGTCCTTCTGATTCCCCTCGCTTAAATGAAAAAGAGAAGGAGAAAAACAAATCAAAATCTTCAGGAAAAGAGAAAGGTGACTCAATCAAGGCAGAAAAGATGGAGAAGAGCTCCTCTGGTAGCAAAAAGGTAAAATAAGCTGTTCTCCTCTCATTTATTTGTTGTTGTTGCTGACAGAACAAGCTGATATTTTTTTCCTAAAATTTACGGCTGCTTTATAGCATTAAATTAAATTAAAAAGATATGCTGTGAATGGGTAAGAAAATGCTCTGCAACTTCTGGTATCTTGTGGCTTAAAATATCTCAGCAGTCATTCCTGGCAGGAGTAGGATAGTTTGGAGGACTAGTTTGTTTTGGCAGTAGCCAGGAAAATTCAGAATTTATACTTTAGGTTCTGAATAATCTAGAATATTTGTAGACTGCTTTGGTAAGCAAGTAGATGAAAATAGACTTAACATATATATAAACTAGTCTCTAATTCAGATTTCCATGTGCATGTGTCAGCACAGCTGCTTTTGGTGAAAGCAGCTATGTTGCAGTTACATTTGTATTCACCAAACAGTGGTTCCCAGTTGCAGCTCTGCTGCTGGCACTTGCCAGAGAACTGGATGAGAAAGATTAAATAATCTCAGAAATAGAAGCTGAGTACTGTAATTTTGAGTGATGATTTTCTTTTAGCTATGTCCAATTATAATGTTAAATGTTACAGTCCTCCTAAATGCCCTGTACAATGGGTACCGTAATAAGCTTTTTCCCACATGTATTTTTAAAGGAATCAAGACATGATAAAGAAAAAACAGAGAAGAAAGAAAAACGGGACAGTACTGGGGGAAAAGAAGAAAAGAAACAATATCCTTTTAAACATTGACATTTCAGAAAATTTCTGCGAATGAGCTTCCCTTTTTTATATGTAGCAAAACATACACTTTTTTCCTTAACGCTGAATTTACTCATAAATCTTCAGACAAACATAGATAATGAAGATTCTTTCAGGAAAGGTAAAAATGTTTGTTATTTAATTTGTTTGATTTGGTATCTCCCATGGGTCCTGTTGACTGGTAAAGGATATACAGACAAAACAGCCTGAAATCACCCAGGGTGGCAGGGTGGTGTTTTGGGGGTTTTTGATTGATTGTTTTGTGGGAATTTTTTTTTTGATTGATGGTGTTTCATGTTTGGGGGTTTTTATGGGCATGTGTGGTTTTAGGTTGGGTTTTTAAATTATTATTACTATTATTATTTTAAAAATATTATTACTATTATTATTTGTAAGTTTTTATTACTACCCCGGGGGAAAATATTTCCCCGTCATCATCACAGATTATATAGATGCTCAGATTTTTTTTTTGGGAAAAAAAAAAGAGGCAGGGAATGTGGCATGTCAGCAGTGTTTGTGGAGTTGCGTCTTTGTTACTTTTTCCAAGTTGCCATACAAAAGCAGAGGTGGATTCATGTCATTCTGACAGTCATCACACTTAATAGTCTACATGTTACTTAATAGTATCTTGCCTAATATGTGGCAAACTCATGTTTTGTATCTTCTTCGACAAAAGCAGTAGCTTTTAAACCACAATGCTGCATAATGCAGTTGGTCAGCTCAGTGTCTTTGCATAATCTTTTTTCTGGTCTGGTCTGAGGAGGAAGATGATAAAGGTAAATTTTGGCATGGAAACATGGACTATTAAAAGAATGAGAAGAAACTTCAGCGTACTTTGAGTAATCCTTATTCAGACTGGATCTTCTGGAAAAATCAATTGTTCTTTGAAGTTGATGGGGCTCTGTTTGGTTTGGGGTTTTTTTCAGACCTAGGCAGCTATGTGGACATTTATATTTTGTTTTATAGGTATGAGGGTAGTTTTTTCTCCCCTACACTGAGCCAGAGTCTTGAATGGGTTTTTTTCAGTTATTTGGGAAGGAAAGCATCCCAGTGAACTTAAATTAGTTCACCTGATCTATCCAACTTTAGTCACACAGACTGCTATTGATCTTTATACATAAGGCAGTGTACAATTTTACATGTTAAGGAAAAAAAATAAAAAGAAAAAGCAAGATCTGGATGTCTGAGAAAAGTTTCCACTCATGGATTGTGACCTCAGAGCAAAGGGGACTAATTTCAGAAGGGATCTCGTGACCCATTTGGTGTCAAGGTTTATTCAGCCACAGCAGTTGAGGGCACATAAGTGAAGGATCTGGGTAACAAAGCGTGTGCTGATTCCAGGTGCTCTTTGGTGGTAGAAAGGTGGGAGTTCAGGTTATTGTTCTTAGTACTATTCCTTTTTATCTTCTTGAAATAATGAAAGATAATTCTGTGAATAGTTTCTAAATTGAAATTTACAGGTATTCTCTGGAAAGAATTTGCTGGAATTTTCTTGACTCTTTGTCCCTCATAGCTGTTACTGTCTGATCACTGTAGAGGGATCCCAGCTTTTTCCTATTCCTTTAAATGTTACTTTGGAACAAAAGAAAAAAGGCAGTCTTGGTAGATGAAGTTCACTACTGAGCACTTACAGCTTCTTTAATAATAAAATACGAAGTTTTGTCTTGACTAGCAATTCTATATAAAGTGAAGATTGTCATTAGTTAAAAAAGCACAACTGTGTTCTGTGACTGTCAGTAACAAGTGCTCGGGTAAATGTCAGTTTTTCTGTGGAATTCACATCCAGCTGTGTAATGGGCTGGAGCTTCTGGCCTGGAACTGACAGCATCCCACTGTGTGCATAGTGAAGTATGAAAAAGTGCTTTGTATAGCAACACAGTTATGGAATCTCATCCTGTGCTCCTGTTAAATCTTTGATATCGCTCTTCATAATGTACAATGTCTGCTTGACTGCATTTATTTCTTGCCTAATTTAGAGATAGTAAGATTTGGGGGGGGGGGGGGGTGTTGCACCTCTAAAGGAGTTTATACCCTCACAATTGACTACCTGTTTCCTATTTGTATGTTTAAATGAGCATTTCACTATGTACAGTGCAGTGCTCATAGTAATGTAGTTCTTGCTGTGGAATAAGCTAGGGTTAGGGAATGATAAAAATAGTTTTATTTCCCTCCTCATTCTTTGAGTTGTGAATGGAATAAAATGTGAAGTTGTGAGATCAGTGTTCATTTGAACATCTAATTCTAATTATGTATACCTTTGTTGCAGGTGACATTGAAATGGGAAGATATCCATTATATCCAAGATATCTGTGACCAGAAATGTATTTTCCAGAGTATAGATTGCACAGAAAATTGTGAATGAAGAGGACCCATCTGCATCTCCTTAAATTATTCAGTTCTCTGCTTTATTTTCCCCATGCTAAGGACTTAATTGTTAAGTTGTACATTACTGTATTTTTAACTTGTTGCTTAGTTTCTTATACATTTATTTTCAGTACCTGGCTGAAAGTGTTACCTATTCCATATTTTAGCACAATGTGCTGCAAACAAACAGTTGCCATAGTGCAAATGAGGTTTCACGTGTACATAGTTCCACTTCAGTTTGTTGAAAATACTGCCGGAGTTTAGTAATTCTTTCAGTTTGAAATTTCATTCTTTTAGATGTTTGAAAACCACAAATAAACCGTTATTGAACCTTTTTGGATTTACCTCATTTAAACTCAGTTTTTATTTATTACTTGGCCTGTTTTTAATATCAGTAACTAAAAAAAACGAAGTTAAGTGGGAGCACTGTTTTCATGCAATGCTTAGGGATTGTTTGTATATTGTGTATAACGTTGACTTGTTTAAAAAAACAATGAATGAACCCTGTCCCATCCCAATCTAAACCTGTGCTCAGTTGTCCCCTGTCAAACTTTTTGTTTGTCATGTTGTTTTTAGATTGATTGGAAATGCTCTCATCAAAACTGAAATAAATTAAGTTTCAGTTACAGCTACAGGAGCTTTGTATTGCTGAACTTTAGTCTGAAAATTTCACAATGACATTTTTAAAAAAAAAAAAATAAGAATTTTTTTATCTGCTAAATTCTACCAGTGTAACCTTTTTTCTAAATAAACAATAGTTTTCTCAATGGGTCGTAAATCATTCTCTGTGTGGTCACTTTATTATTTCTGTGGATTGTTAGGAAAATTGGATGTTAGTTGGAATCATGGCAGGGGTGGTTCCTGTCTTTGCTGAGGAGCCTGCCCTTTGTTAGATGCCAAAGGCTGGTTACAGAGTGTGGTGCCTCCTGTGAAGTGACATGTGCTGCCCTTCTCCAGGGGTTTCCAGAAGCTCTGGGTTTGCCTTCCTGCGTTCATTCGAGTTTACACCTTTCTTTTGAGCCATTTGTCCCTTGTCTAAATGCCACTAAAATCTTCGTTTTGTATCAAATATTAATACTATTAAACACAAGGACTTGTCTCTCAAATATTTTGGGGTTTTGGTTTGTTGGGGTTTCAGTGAGATTTTTTTTTTTAGTACTATATAAAGGGAATTTTGATCAAGAGTTGAGCATCCCTGGTGCTGTATGCTCTCAGTAATCTGGGATTTGTAACAGAAGCATATTGTCTTGATGTGTGTATTGAAAATACTAAATATTAAGAAATTGTAGTGCTTATAGACTTGGTCAGTAACACTCCTTTGAGCTTTGTTCTGGTTACTGAGTGATTCATAGAAGATTACAAATCCTGGCCCTGCAGTGGAAGAAAGACACAAGACAAATTGGGAAGAGAATTGGGTAAGAGTTATCCGGTTACTTAGAGGTGAGAAAGAATTACTAAAAAGGAGAGTAACTAAGCTAAATACTCGGATCCTTTTTATTACCTTATTTGGGCAATCTAAAATGAAACACTAGTATCAAAGTCACTCTAGTCCTTGGGCTTTACTGGAATGTGAATAAGGTGATGCTTTGGGTGCGGCTGCAGCCACCGGCCTCCCCAGAGCTCCGGGCTGCCACACCAAGGTGTGTGAAGAAGGTCACCATGGTCACTGAATACCGTGTAATCACCAAAGACCAGGAGCCACCTGTCATTCCAGGCACTGGCAGGGAAGTTGAAACAATAATATAGAATTCAGCTTGGAGGAGGCGTGTACCTGTCCTGACAGGAGCGTTTGTCCTCACCTGTGATGCTGCTGGCACGGCAGGAGCAGTGTGGTGTTTGCACATCCCTGGAAGCAGTAGTGGGGAGAAGGAATGTGGGATGTTACACTGGGCCTGTCATGGGTCTGGGAAGTGCAGACACATCCTCAGCGAACTGCAGGAGTCAAAAGGGAGCGATTAAACTTTGTGCTGTGGCTGGGATAACTTGGATATGCTCTGCAGTGTCCTTATTTCCTGAGAGGGGTCGCAGGAACAGTTTCTGGCCAAGCTCATGCCTGTTGGGAGGGTTTTCTCCCCCAGATACATTGCAAAAGACAGCTGGTCCTTCTGATCCTTCTTCCTTATGTGGATCTCTGCAGGGACTCAGGTGTACTTGTGGAGACAGCAATGAGGGGAGGGTGATGGGCGTTGTATTCCCCTTAGCACAGCTAAGGGGAATCAGTGAGTTCCAGAGGGCTGGAGAAAGCATGGAGCTGGCCAGGTTGTGTGGCTGTACATGCCACTGGCGCACTCATGGACTTTGTGCTGAGGTGGCTGAGAAGGCCAAGGATGCCCTGGCTTTCATCAGCAACAGCGTGACAACAAAACCAGGGCAGTGACCATCCCCTATGCTACTGAGGCCACGCTTCAAATCCTCTGTTCAGCTCTGGGCCTGTCGTGGCAGGAAAAACGTTGGGGGGCTGGAGCCTGTCCAAAGAATAGCACCAGAGCTGGGGAAGGATCTGGAGCACAGGTTTGGGGAGAAACAGCTGAGGGAGGGATGTTCAGCCTGGAGAAAATGAGGCTTGGGGCAACCTAATCACTTTCTACCTCTCCCTGGAAGGAGGCTGGAGCCAGTTGGGGGTCAGTCTACTTTCCCAGGCAACAAGCAACAGAATAAGAGGAAACAGCCTCAAGTTGCTCCAGGAGAGGTTTAGATTGGATACTAGGGAAAGCTTCTGCACTGAAAGGTTGATCAGGCATTGGAACGGGCTGCCCAGAGCAGCGGTGAAGCTGCGATCTCGAAGTGTTCAAATGATGTGTGAATGTGACAGGGCCATGGATTTGTGGTGATCATGGCAGCACTGGGTTAAGGGTTGAACTCAATGGTAAGTCTTTCCCAACCTAAATGTTTTTATGATTTGAGAGGATTATGGGGAAGAATAGACAGGGCTGGGAGAGTGGGGAAGCAGCCCTTCACTGCTGTGGTCCTGGCCCACGGTCCTGGGGGAAAACCTGGTACCCAGAACCCATTAATTAAGCCCTAATGTGATATTCTAATTGTTCTGTATAATCTGCAGCATCTGTGATAGGTCACAGCTTCAGCTATTTCATAATAAGTTGTTTTCCCACAACACTGGAAAACGTCCCTTGTTTAAAGGGCAGGGGAATATTAAGTAAACACCATTTATATTTATTTGCCTCGGATCAAAGCACAGCTCTTACATTAATTTTGGAGGATTTTTTTGGCAATTAGCCTGCTCAGGCCATATTTAGAAATCAAATGCAATATTTGTCGAAGGCTTGGGATGATATTAAAAATCTGCTTCAGCAGAGAACAGGGGAAGGAGGATGCTCAGGCCCGCGGCGTTCGCCTGGGGTCAGGGCCGCCGCCGGCTCTGGTAGTGGCGGTGGCAGAAAGGGGCGCTCGCCCTGTCCCGACCGCTGCATGTCAGTATTGCACCGAGCACGGCACCGCACAGATTTCCCCCTCTTCCCGAATCCATGGCTTCCTGGCGCTATAGAACCTCAGAACGCTTTGCGTCGGACGGTACCTCGAAGATCACCGCGTTCCAACCCTCTGCCGTGGTGGGGATGCCGTCCACTAGACCAGCTTGCTCTAAGGCTTGAGTGCTTCCAGGGATGGGGCAGCCACAGCTTCTCTGGGCAACCTGTGCCAGCACCTCAGCACCTTCACAGGGAAGAATTTTTTCCACATATCCAATCTAAACCTACCCTCTTTCACTTTGAAGCCGCTCCCCCTTCTCCTATCACTCCATGACTTATAAAATGTCCTTCTCCAGCTCTCTTGTAGCCCCTTTAGGTACTGGAAGGTGCTCTGAGGTCTCACCAGAGCCTTCTTTTCTATGTGCTGAACAGCCCCAACTCTGGGGCTGTTTCCAGAGGAGAGGGGCTCTCTCAGAGAGCCCGTGTATTTCTTTGTGGCCTCCTCTGGGCTCACTCCAGCAGGTCCATTCCCTTATGTCGTGGCCCCCAAAGCTGGACACTGCTCCAGGTGCGATCTCAGAAGAGCAGAGAGAGTACAATAATTTGCCTCGACCTGCTGTTCCATGTTCCTCGACCATGCTGCCCAGGCTGTGGCTGGTTTTCTGAGCTGTAAGTGAACACAAGTCATCCCACAGTTACCTCTTTCCCCCACTGCCCTTCATGCCCCACTTTGTCCCTGCAGCAGGCACCAAGCCCTTGTCCCCTCTCCCTGCTCATGTGGTCCTTCCCCCAAACCTGTCCACATCAACTAGCCCAGGGCCCAGGCACTGCTCTTCCACACTCTGCTCTACTTCTGTATTCCTTTAATCAATTTCTGGTGTTACATCATACCCTTCCCTACTTGTTACAGCATATCAAGCATCTGCCACATGCTCATTAATTGGTCAATTACTTTATTTATGTGCTAAACATTATCTAAGGCACCAGTCATTACCAGCATCATAGCTTCAGTTTCTGTAGAGCATTTTTTACAGGCTTTAAGTGCCTTACCCTCTCCTTGCCATCAAGGCTGGGGTGTGTGCCTGCACCCCTGTTAACTCTTTGTGGTCCAGTCACCAGCTCAGTCCTGTTCCTGAGCCCTATGCTGGTCCTCAATCTGAGAGGGCAGGTCAGTAATCACTGCCAAGTTTCCCAGCCCTTCCTCAGAGCCATTTCTCTTTGGATTTATCTTGTTTTCTACTGCTGCCCTCAACTTCTCCCTGCCTGAAATTAGGATGAAGTAAGAAAACCCTGAAACTACTAAAATGATGATGGGATAATCCCCCACAACGGTCTGCTGGGGCAGGTCAGGTGCCACCACACATCCTGGTTTTGATCCTCATCTGCTGCTACAAATCAGCTCCAAGTTCACCCTGAGGTGTCAGCTCTGCCTGTTTGCTTGGAGGCGCCAACAGCCTCCTCACCAGTGAGAATTTGCTGCAGAGTAGGATCTTCTCCTCCTGCTCTGCTGTAAGATATCCTATCATCCTCAAAATGCCGTGATGGCATAAATAATCTAAGGCAGTAACACTTCAGTGATAGAAACAGCACTAAATAAACACTTGGTGTGTGCACCAAGGTTTCATTATCCTGCCCTTGGTGTCAGCCCACGGAGGCACCACCATCCAGCACATCAGTCAGCCAGTGCCATGGTGCCCAGCAAAACCAGCACTGCAGGTGCTTCCAGTGAGCTTTACCAGCTGCACCAGGGAAGAGCAGAGGTTTTACTGCTGCATTGGCTGTAAGGTGTGTGTGGCAGCTCCTATGCCCTGCCTTCTCTCTGGGTACTGTGTGCTATCTGGCTTCTTCTTGCCTGGTGGGGCAGCTGCTGCCAGTGCCTATGCCTGTACTCAGGGAAAGCTGGAAACCATTTTTGTTGATGCTGTTGCAGTGATGGTGCCATATTACAAACCAGTCTCAGTGATTTCTCTGTTGTTAACTGATGGAATAAAGCCAAGAAAGCCCAATCACAGAGTCAGAGCAGCACTGGGATGTTGATGGGCAGATTTTGGCCAAGCCTGTCTCCCACAGGGCATACGTAACAGGGGTGTCCCATCATGGTTCTGGGGCTCCAGCCTGGGGTTCCTGGGCTGGGAGAGCTGCAGCAGTGGGTGCCCTGGACCCACTGGTGGTGTCCCATGGTGTAATGCCAGACCTGGCCCTTCCTGCAGCCGCGGGGCCACTGACTGTGGCTCAGCAGCGTCTTGGACTATGGATGCTGTCCTCCCCAGATACCACTTTCAGATGTATTGTATTCTTGGTAAATACAACTACGAAATTTATAATATCCATGCAAATATTATCTCTGTACTTAAATCCTTTAGGTTAATCGACTAGAGCTATCATTATCCAGATCTTGTTTATGTATTGCTGCCTGCAAAATAGAGCCAATTTTCCAGACTGAAATGATGAATATGGGCACCAAAGACATTTTGTAATTTAATTTTAATACCCATGACATATTATTTTAATAACCATAAAGAATAATTATTTTTGAAAAAATAAATGTTGCAGTGCTTTGCACAAAACCTGGAAAGGAAAAACTGTGCCACAATGATACAGTATTTATTTTATTTTGTTGTCAGGTGTGTGCCATGGGGAGGACCTGCTATTGGTTTGGATTTTTAGGCACAAACTTTAACACTGTTGAAGTCCTTTTGCTACCACTAATGGCTCTCGGAATCTGATGCATTACTCTGAATTTTTCCTTTTATTATGATTCCCCACCTGCAGAAGTCTAGAGACAAGGTTGTGCTGGGGTGTGTTGGAGCCCAGCATTCCAGGAGTGCTATGCAGCCCTGCTGCCATTGCTGTAGTCTGTATAGCAAGTCCAGGTTTTGGCCCAAAGTGCACTGCCCTTGAGGCCCAGAGAGGTTCCAGACCAGACCATCTCCTGCCTCTCTCCCTGTGGCCACAGACCTATGTGAGGTCATCTCCCACCCCATCTCAGCTGGCCAGCTCACAGGCTCTCCCAGCTCACTGAGTGCAGCTGTGCCACTCCACCACAGCCTTAACCTGTTTCACCTGACACATATTTATTAGAAAAACTTAACACCCGTTGTGCAGGATCTGGTGAGCCTCTGGTAGGGCATCACTGCAATGACTGCTCACTCAGGGCAGGGATGGCATCAGCCTGGCTGATGGGCTCATGGCCCTTGCTGGGACTCAGTGGGCACGCTGAGCTCTGCTTGCAGGCACATTTTGGCAGGTCCAGGTGAAGGGAGCATAACTCACTCCTGTGGCTGCTGCAGGGCTGTGTGACTGTCAGGCAGTAGGAAGCGGGTCAAGACAGCTTTCTAGAAAAATGCAGTCCACCCATGTTGGCCTGGATGTTGAGCATGAAATGAAAGCTGAAGGACACAACAATATTTCTTCCATGCCTCCCTGCACTCATTGTGTGGGCACCTTACACATAAACAGGCTCATTTCAGCAAGGCCTCCCTGTGCCCTGTGGGAAGGAAGGGTGGTCCCATATGGAGCCCAGTATGCTCAGCACGGCACCCTGCTCACACACAGGACAACCTGAAACCTTCATTCTTGTAAGCTGGTTTAGGGTTGAATAATAGTTTATTGCTCTGATTTAGTCCTTGCTTATTGCTGAGTTAATTTGCAGCTGCTGAAGCCTCGGCTGAAGACACAGGGTGGGCTCAGCACCTGTCCCCTGCTGCACTCATGTACAATGAGCACCTGCAGCAGTGCCACAGGAATTGGGGCTGGGCTCAAGCACCCCCATGGTTGGGACCCACTGCCAGGCACCAGGTGCTGAGCTGGGAAAAGTACCAGTGACTGCCAGTACATATTTCCTGTTTCCCCTGCAGCCAGAGGCAGTGTCCACAGGGACACCAGTTCTCTCCTGTTTGGCAGGGTGTGTTTTAGCCAGCAGATACGAAACCACTCAGGTCCATGCCCGCCCGCACTGCAGCAGCGCTACTGACCAAGACCTTCACTGGGGAATTTTTTTTTATTTTTCAGAGGCTGATTTTTTCATCCCCAGTCATCCAAGAGAAGTGTGGTGCTGCTCCAGCTCAGCCCCAGAGGCACTTGGTGCTAACAGCAGTGTCACCCTCAGTGGTCCCTGGAAGGAGCCCAGGGAGCTGGTTCCTGATGGGAGACCATGAGGGTGGTGTGGCCAGGGAGGCCTGCCCCTGCTCAGGTGTGGTTTGGGTACACACCAGCTGTTTAATACCAGGATTACTTTCCAAGGTTCATAGTTTGTGGTGACTTGGAGAAACTACACTGTGGGTGAAGTAAACTCAATGAATTAGAGCTGGGATTAGCTGCAATGTTGGGTGAAAGTTTTTTTTTTCCTTAAGGGAGAATTGCTGAAAGGCTGGGAATTGCAGGAAAATACATCTGTTTAGTGAACATTTAAGGAATGTTTTTACCCATGCTGCTGCCTATTGCAGTGGCAGGGCAGAGCATCTTCCACCCTGGATGGAGCCCTGACGCTTCTCCCCTGCTCCTCACTGGGTGCTCCTTGGTCCTTTCAGGATCAACCAGCTTCCATCAGCATGAAAAAATTAGTCGGTTTGCAGGTTACCAAACCAGAAATACCCATTTCCCAGCAGCACCCTCAGTTCAGTGTGGGGCCCTTAAACTGGCTAGGCTAGAAAGGCTTTCAGCAACTTGGTCTAGAGAAAGGTGTTGGAACTGGGTGATCCTTCCAACTCAAACCTTCCAGGGTTCTGTGGTAAATATCTGAGGAGCATCCCAGACTGGCCAAAGGGAGAGCAGGAGGGAAGGACTCTTTCTCCCCTGAAGAAAAGAGAAGCAAGCACTTTAATAATTTTTTCTTTACAGTTTTATTTACAAAATGTATTAAAATTCTTTGTACAACACCTCACCAAAATGAGGCTCAGTAATTGATGCCCACACATGCAGTTTATGCTTTTACAGCCATTAGTTTGCTTGGCAATTTTTCTGCTCACTCAAGTGCAGTTTCAACGACCAAAAATAGGAATTTAAATTACCAAAAAACAAAAAAAGGAGAAAAAAAAAGAAAAGAAAAAGAAAAGAACCCCCAAAGCCCCTGAAGCAAAACAAATTTTAAAAAATATACCAAAACAAATCATCATGAGACTACTGCCAAACTTCTGATAGCTTGAAGTTGGTAGCCAGAATTGGTAAGCACTCAACACATTTTAGATTTACATGCAAGTTTAAAAAATATCGAACCATGTACCAAACTCCCTTCACTGGTGTGAAGCCTCCACTCTTAAAAATTGATCTAATAAACATACATCTTTTATACAGCTCTTAAGAAAAACGTCTGTTCTAAATACAACTCATAACTGCACAGCTTTAGCTCACCCTTGCTGGGGACGTGATCGTGTTCAGAAGTTGAAAAAAAAAATCAGAGTTCCATGAAAAGAAAATGAAAACAAAACAATTTTTTGTCAATATCTTGTTAAAAACTTGAACAATAAATTATTCTCCTATGAGCTTTTAAAATGATTTTATATTACATTTTGTTGGAAATACATATTTTTAACAAGACTTTTTATTTTCTTTTTCTTTTTTTTTGTTGTTTTTAAATCCTATTCAAAGTTCAAATCTATCATCAGCAAACTAAATGCCTAAGGGTCAGACTGCTTTAAATGAGTTTCTTTTTCATTGTATGTTATTGATGAAATAAAACTCTATCATAAACTACGTAAAATACATATTGTCGATTAGAGGTAATTAGTATGCAGATACTCCACTGAACATTTCCCATGTGATTGACAATATGTTAAAAGTTTTGTGGGTTTTTTTTATTTTTCTTTTTTTTCTTTTTTTTTTTCCTTTTTTTTTTCTTTTAGAGATGCAGTTAAGTAGTTTCCAGGCAGAGGTTCAAGGCTGAAATGCTGCTGCTGTCTAAGACGTTGGATGTGAGTAATAGTGAGCTCCTCCTGGAGCAGAGGTGGCCGGAGCACGGCATCCTCCTCACAGAGAGGCATCCTCTCACCAGGCATGAAACAAGAGTTGGCAGGAGCTGATATAATATAACATTACTAGCAGGAGTCATGTTAGATCCCTTACTATTACTCTGGAACTGTAGCTCTAACTGGAGTTACTATCCTCTTTCCTTGCTTCTGTTTTACAAGGACCATTACTGAGAAGCATTAGCTGAGCACAGTGCTAGGTGGGAGAGAACTGGGGAGAAGCAGAAGCTTCGGGAAAAACTAACCTGCCCTTCTCTTGCTTCATTGCTTGATATTAAACAGTGAATTAAAATGCAAATGCACAGCAAGAAAAGAGATATATGGTCTGAACTTAAACAGCAAGTAGCTTTTCCTTTTTTTTTTTAATTTTAAAAGCCACCCAATGTCATTTTAATAAAGCACCTGTAGGTATGCCTGATGATAGAACAAAAAGAAGGAATGCAATATTTTCTGCCCACACTATAGCTACCTTGTCAAGAAATTAATTTACTGATCTGGAAGCAAGACATGCAGTTCCACAAATTACTTTCTTTTGGATTTACAGATTCACAGTCATTGACCTTAATTGGTTTGAATGCACGGATTCTTTCCTTCAGGCGTTACACCTTTTGCTGCTATACAGAATTGCTCAAATTAGCTGGAGAAGTTAAAGTGGTTCAGAAAAAAAATAAAATCGCACCACTGGAAGTAAATACTGAAACATCTTGACATCAGCTCATACAAGCAGTGGCAGGCCAGTCTGCATTTGCACGCAGATTTCTGAGGCTTTGTGTCAGGAGGAGTTTCATAATTTGATACGATTGGGGTGGCTGATGAAACCAGCTGTGGTTGCTTTCAGGACACAAGTTCAGTTACTGTGCAGTGATATCAAAGAATGGCTTTTGTTGCACTGATCTTTTTTACAAGAATTTTTACTTTTCACATACCAGTATCTTGTTCCAGTCCTTTTTCCCTTTCGTTTTTTTTTTCCTTTTCCTCTCTTCTTCTTTTTCTTTTACTTCTTTGAAGCAAAGCAAGAATATTTCAGTGATGGTTTGCATTGTTGTGAGTCTCAGAGTCTTCCATAAGGCACTGAAGGAAAAAATACCAGTTTTTCCTATTAAAAGTACATTGCACCATCATCAATGCATGTCATGCCTGACACCTCGGAGAGAGTACAACTGGCTCAGATGGTCCAAATCCATGAAGTAGCCACATTCTCTGCTGCTTTTTGTCTTGCATGCTGTCAGGGTGAAGATCTAAAATAAAACCAGAGAGATTTCATCACTGCCTGGCAGCAAGAAGCAGGGGAGCTCAGCCCACGGAGAGGCATAAACTGTGGGCAAGAGGCTAACCAGGCCTTTTCAGAATCATTTGTCAGCAATTCAGCTCTACTTTTCCTGCTTTAGAAATCATGAATTCTAGTGCAGAAGGTTTGGTTCTATTGCAAGTTTTTTTGGAAACTTCCTAAAAGCACTTACCTGACCTGATTATAGCTTACAAAACAAAGAGGAAGAGACCAGCAACAACAGAGGTGAGAATTCTGATTTGAGTGATTTTTAAAGCAATTAACAAAATACTTTCATTTGAACTAGCATGATACTGGAGAGAAGAGTTACTCACTTCAGCACAAAGCCAGCTACCTCTGTGTGTAAAACAGAATGGTACCTTTCTGATCCTACTTCTGATCAGGGAAGAAATTTAAATGACTGATACTTAAAAACTGCCACAAGATGGTGTTTCAAAGCCCTCTTGCAGCAGCCCCCTGGTGCACATAACAGAATAGCACAGACAGCTACAAAAGGAAAGAAAGAAGAAAACCCAGAGGGTTTATTCCCGGCCCGCAGCCGTACCCCTAGATTTTCACACTTTCTGTGCCGTACACGTTGTAACCTTCTCTGTAGGTAGCGTAATTCTGGGTGTTGGTGGCGGGAGCAGGTTTGAAGTTCTGTGTGTTCTTGGTGAGTTTCATTCGCTTGGATTCGGCCCGAGACTTGTAGCAGAACTCGATCAGTGCCACCATCATGGCCAGCCCCAGGCCTCCCACAAGGATATAAAACACACCAGCAACATTGCTCAGGCTCAGAGCGCTCGTCTTGTCCTAAGAGAAATGAGCCACGCTGTTAGTTCTGCTGTGAGGAGCAGACAGACAGACAGACAGACAACAGGCTGCTTTGCATTAGCCCTAGCTGGAATAGCTACACTCATGGTGTTCAGTGTCCAGCCCATGGACCAGTGCTGTCCCCCCATCCCCGCAGCCTGGGGCTGCACAGCAGTGACTGCTCTGTCCTCCACCCTGTGGTGGGTGAAACCTTGGCTGACTCCAAGGCAATGAGTTTCTTTGGCCACTGACTTCCCCAGGCCTTCGGTATCCCAGAGCAAGGTTGCCTATGGCCGAGCATCCCTGGTAGCAAAGAAACTGGGGGAAAGTTGGGCCGGTGGCTGGATAAAACAGCAGAATTTACAGAAGGCCATGACAAAACTAGAAAAGGAAAGCCAAACCACCACATACTTGGGTTTGGTCAATGTAGGAAAAATTCCTGAGATGCTGCTAAACTTAACTACCTTTTTTCAACAGTTACGAAAAAAACCCACCCTAGAAAAATGGTCAGTTACTTAGAGGTCAAGTAGCAGAGCCCTGAGCTAAACTAGCACCTTCTGGAGAGTGAGTTATTGAATGAAACCAGACATCGTAACACAAAAATCACTGGTCAGGGTTTATCTTCCTTCAATACATGTCAGATGGGGGAGAAGCTTGCATTTTTAAAAACAGGGTTCTGGAATGGGATTAAAGAGAGCTGCATGAGCTTCTGCTGCTGCATGGGTGGGTGGCTGTGGGTAGGAACAGCTCCTGGCTGGCACAGTTGGCTGGGCTGCCACATCACACTGGCTGGGGTGGACAAGCAGGTGCCAAACAAATTTGTCTATGCCCAGACAAGATGCTGCTGACAACGTCTTGGTTAACGAGTCTCTCTAGGGAGAGCTGAATTTGCATATAGTCAGAGTGAAATATGATCTACCTTGTAAGTGTCTGTGTGTTTCACAGGTGGATTGGATACATGTGGTTATAACAAACAACCTGCCATTTAAACTAAAGATCTTAATAATTTATACCTCTTTTCGATCACAGTTCCCTTGGGCAGCTGCTGTGTGTTCAGATATCCCATGATCCCAAATTTATCTGATACAACAGCTACTGGGTTGTGCCCTAAGCAACTTCCAGTCCTACTGAAATCAATGAAATTTTATTATTGGCTCTGCTGGTACTTGAAATTGTCCGCCGACACTGAAAGGGTGCTTTGAAATTATAGTTTTCTGTCTGAATGATTGCAGAGAGCACTTCCAAAGGCACCAAAGGAGTTAGGCACTCAACTGCGACCAATTTCAGCTGGAGCTGGATTCCTCCTCCTCTTGGTGCCTTTGAAGATATCCTTCACTCCAACAAGCCCAGCACTTTTACAGAGTTTTTCTCCCCAGTGGGTCTATAAGCATTAAAAAAAAAAAAAATCCTGCTTTTAATTGAATGATGTAAATAAATATTCCCTACAATTTAAGTGTGCAGCTACTGGGCCAATCCACCTCAGGGGTGGGACCTGCCCTGGGGTCTACAGCGGTCCTGCATGAGGCTGGACAGCCCCATAGCACAGCTGGTGGATGACAGGACAGTACAGCAGCAAAATGGTTCAAAGCAGTACAAAAAGGAATATACAATATTTAGGTGATTATTCACCATTAGTATTTCTAGATTTTTTAAAAAATCCAACCAATTTCAAAATGAATTGGCAAATAGGACAGGGAAGGCGTTTTTTCCTTATCAGCTGTCTGTTCTGAAAATTTGTGCCCTTAGCAAGCATGTGACTGTTTCCCAAACTGACATGTAGAGAACCTAACTAATAATTTTGAAATAAAAATTGTTTTTTTCAATAAAAATAAGAAAAAATGCTGGCCTGAATAATAGACAGTGACTGTCTTGCACATTTAAATGTTTCTTAGCATGTTTCTAGCAAAATACACAGTGAAACATACTTACAACTAGTCTGTTACTGCATATAAGAAAAATGCTGTCATGTTCTGAGACTTACTTATTTTTTTTCTTTCCTTTCTTTCAACCTTCAAAATGTAAATAGCAATTTTTGAAAGTCATTCTTGGTATAAACAAACAGTGGGTCAAAATGTGATTGCTAATCAGTACAAAAAGACCTTCAGCGACTGACCTTACTTCCGGAGTCCTTGGCTCCACATTCACCCTTATCGTACCACCATTTGTTTTTCAGCTTGTCTAAGATGCCTTGTTCACTGAGTTTCAATACTGCAAGGTTTACAGGAGTTCTTCACGTGGGAAATAACATAAATAACATTATATTATGTTATTTTATGTTATTCAATCTTTAAACTACTTTAAAACTATACAAAGCGATAAAGCAGGGTTCCTGGCCACAAAGTATTTACACTGCAGGCAACTGGATCATCCCCTTAAGTTAATGCTAGAGCATCTCTACATTACCAGGTCCTGCCCATATCGCTTTGAGTAATCGGCACTCACTGTTAAATGAAGGCAGTAGAAACAAAGCAAGGCCAATCTCCCACTTTGGTGCACCACAGGCACTTACAGTAGCTTTACAGATCTGGGTGGGTTTATCCAGCAGGACTCCCTTATTGCACTAACAGACAGAAGCCCCCCCCCCACTAGCCACTGTGGCTTCTCACGGTGGCTTCTCACGGGAACAATGCTTCTAGCCCCCAATCCCCGGCAGCCCCCGCGCCTGGTGGGTCTCTGTGCACATCTGCAAAGCAAAAAACCCCAGGCTGGATCCATGGAGGGGGATTTTGCCAGCTGTCACAGCCACTTCCCCGCCGGCGCTGCAGGGCTGTGCTCGGAGGCACCGTGCTCGGCTGCACTTCCCGGATCTGCTGCATCTCCAACTCCCCCAGTCCAGGGAACTGCAGCAGAAAATAAGCAAATGCAGACCTCTATGAAGCGAATTAATGAATATGGAAATGCTGGCTGAAAGTGCCCAGGGTGGGAAATATTGGCAGGATAAACGGAGTTGCTGACCGGTGCTGCCAAGAGCCCACAGCCCAGGAGGGCTGAGCTCATCTGCCCCTTCTGCGTGGAAAGTAGCACCTGAGGAGCTCTCAGTAAGGTTTTGTCATTTCCACTTCCTCTTTGTGTGATGTCTTGATTTTTTTCCTACACGTTTTCACGAGACAGGCTCCCTGTGTGAGGGATATCTTCAGATCCTGGTCCTGCTTGAACAGCTCTGATCCCTGCTCCACAGCTGCACAAGGCTGGTCCTCATCCTTTGCAACGCTGTGCCATTTTGCACGGGATGATACCAGGCAGACACATGCATAGCCTGCTTTGGGTCCATTCAGGCCTGCTGTCAGCAGAGGAGATGCAGGAGCTCAGCGCATGTCTGCCACAGCGCAGCCTCATGTCTGGCTCTTGCTGCTCCCTGCCTTTCTCCCACCCCTGCCAAGTGCCTGGCTCTCTGCAGAGCAGAAAAGACTCAGGAGAAAGAACAGCAAGACCTATAGAAAACACCTTAAATATAAGCTAAATCGCACAGTGGCATTTAGGGAAACATCCCCGGACTGCGAGGGCTCACAACTCCGAGCAGCAGGAATGGCTGAGCCCTGCCATGCCAGGGGCAGGGCAAGATGCTGGAAGAAGTAGCTGGTAAAGAAAAGCCCTGGTCCTCCATCTGCCAAGAAGCTGCTTTTGAGATGGCTGTGAGACTGTTAGTGGCTGATGTTGGCAAGAGCTGCTCTCGGAGATGCTCCATGTCCTTCCGCAGGACGGTGGCAGCTGAGCCCAGGAAGCTCGTGGGGTATTATGAGAAAAATGATCACAGTCAAGAGCCCTTGAGCTGAACGCTCCACGGGCTGCTCCTACATTACCCTATGTGTAGTGCTACCCAGGCCAGCAAGGAGGCAAGAGCAGGGAAAAGCCATCCAGGTGGGGACAACCACTGGTCCCAGCTGCAGCACTGCCAGCACTGCCTGCAGAGCTTTCCACCTCCCCAGCCAGAGGCAGCACCACTCACTCCTGGCCTGCACGGGGCTCAGTTTAACACCATCCAAGACTTTATTTTTATAAGATGGCTATTTTTAAGTGGCAGCTGTAATCTAATTAAGTATCAATCAGGGCTGGCTGTAAACACTTAGCTGGACACAGCCAACGGGTGGTGGTGACAAGCCACATGAGACAGACCGTGTTTGCTGGCCTGGCACTGGCAGCAGGCAGAGCTCCTCCACCAGGAGCCAGCAGCATCCTAAAAAGCCAGCTGTGCGGCAGCTACACCTGCATCCTCCTACAGGTAGGGCTATAAAATATTAATGGGATCAAAGCACATTCCGAGACACTGCCAACACCCCAGGGGTGCAGGTAACGCACCTGCCCCACTTGGTTACACCAATAGGGAGTTGCCAGGTCCTGGCCAAGCCACCACCATGGACCTTCTTTGGCAGCTGGGCTGTGTCGAGACCCCTGGTAACCCCCAGAGGAACATGCTATGAGCAGCTGTGCATGTCTGCAATGCCAGCCAGTGAAAGCTCAGTGCTTTTACCTTCCCTTTACAAGCCCCAGCAGAGAGTGGGGTGAATTATTGCTCAGACAACAGTACTCTCATTTTAAATTTCATTTAAAAACTATCAAATTTGGAGAGATTTTATGCAATCCATCTCTCAGCTTTGAAAAGCATTGTGCAGCTGAGAATACACAAACAATAGGAAGAAGGTTATAAACACCTTTCCTCCTACCTGCATATTTTATTGTGCAAATTTTCCCCTCCCCCCAGTCCTATTCTGAACACTATTTTTAATTTGCATGCCTTTGTAAACCCCATACGGAGTACTGAAATTTGCATAACATCCAATACATTATAGATTAGCTTTCACAACACTATATAGTATTGGGAAATGAGGAGGCTTAATATGCTAATTAGGGTGCTTTATTTTTTTTAAGCCAAGATTACAGCTAATTGTGCACACACAACTGCCAAAAAAAAAAAAAAAAAAAAAAAAAAAGTAGTAAACTAAAATTATCTTAACTAAACAGATGGGAATTTGCCTAAACTGAGGTTTTCATTATCGTTTGTCCCAGCCCTGTTTGCCAGGTGAGGTACCACAGTCCCTCAGCCTGGGTAGGAGACAGGTGATTTGGTCCCTCCATGTGTCCTAGCCTGAGGAGCTGAGTGGAATGGGCAGACAGGTGCCAAGGAGTCACTCCTTGCTTCAGACCCACCCAGGCTTTGCTGGTGGAGCTGTTTCCATGCCAGGGTGCTCTGGTGCTGGGGCTGTCTCCATCCTGCCTGTCATGGGGGCTGAGCAGGTAGCTGGTACCAGAGGGTCAGGCTGTTTATGGAGGGATCAGGGGAGACAAGTCAGACATAAAAGAGGGGCTGGTGCCTGTCCCTCCCTGCCTTGGCCTGTCCTGTTACCCCCCAGCACAGATGACCTGAAGATTTGCCTCAACAAGTTCCCAGCCTCCCTTGGCTCAGGTACTTCACTGGGCAGGGCACTGGAAATAATTCCAGGAAATAAATCCCAAAACCTCCTAATGCATGAGCTGCTTCCTTTGCAGCAGGATTTGAGAAACCTTACAGTGGGAGAAGGCATGATGCCTCTGCAACTCCTGGTCCAGGACTTCAGGAATGCAGTATGAGCTGGTGCAGGATGGACTCCTCAAATACCAAATTCCCAAGATAAGTAGATATATTGGAAACTGAGCCTGGTTGCTGATACATTTTCCCATTGCTCATCTCTGAGTAGCTGTCTAGCCTGGTTCAATTTAACAGTCAGAGTCAGTCATGGCTTTGGCTGACATCCTGATGGAAGTGCAGAGAGCCATGTCTGGATCCTGGCATTTTTCACTGAGTGCTCAGCATTGCCCATGGAACACAAATCCTCTGTGCCACCCCTCAGCTGACACCCAGCCAGTCCCAATGGTGTCCCTTGGGCAGCGCCAGCGCTGTGCCCGTGCCAGCAAGTCCAAGGCCACCAGGATGCAAAGTGTTCTGTTTGCTCTTGTAGAGGGAATTGCAGGGTTCTTCTAGGAGTAATGGCTGCTGGGTCTAGGAAGGGGATTGTTCATATCTTGCCCTGGCACTTCTTAACTGAGGGGGGATTTTTAGAATTGCCTTAGAG
The DNA here is from genome assembly GCA_013397075.1 of Rhabdornis inornatus. NCBI lineage: Eukaryota > Metazoa > Chordata > Aves > Passeriformes > Rhabdornithidae > Rhabdornis > Rhabdornis inornatus. The sequence goes on from VWZS01004650.1 coordinate 384,551, forward strand.
GCAGAGGAATGGAGACACTAAATGACTTGCCTGGGCCCCATGGGAAGGCTGTGCCACCAGCCATCTACTTCTCTCACTGTCCACCTCAGAGGATAATTTTCTCATTTTCTGGGGCTCTGTCTCAAAAGACTTCCACTTCTCGTTGTTTTCTTGGGATGCTTTTGTGCTTTCCAGTTTTTTTTTAAATTATGTTGCTGTTGTTGGGCTGTATGGGATATCCTATGAAGTCCTTGGCCCTTTCCTAGGTGGCTTCCACTGTTTTTCCATGCTTTAATTTATGATGGGATTCTTTTTCATCTCCCCCATGTGGTTTCCAGACCTCTCCCTGTTAGTTTGGTTGCTTTGATAAAAATAAAATGTTCAGAGGTTGGAGAGCTTGTGCTCTCTTGCTGCACTCTGTATGCCACGAAAATTGGGATGAGGCCATTTGGATCAGGATGTCAGCATTTTGGATTCCACAGGATGGTATTCTTGTCCAGAAACTTGCAGTGTTTTTCTTCCTTCCCACAACTGAAAGATTTTGTTGTTTCCTTAATTTTGCTTTTCATCCAGTATATCTGAATCATCCAGACTTAAACGTGTGAGGCTGGTTCTCTTGGACAGCTCTACCAAACCCTGCTAAGATTTTCTTGTACAAATGACTGGAAGACTTGAGTTTAGAGAAACAATACCAGGAGCCTCATATGGGATAGTACTACCCTTAGAGGGGAATTAAAGCCATCTGCTATGGTTGTTTTTTTTAAGAGAGGCATGACTGTAAGATCGGTGGCCACCTGTTTTATAGGCTTTACAGAGACTGCCACAAACACGGTTTTATACCTTGACAGAAGAGGGTTTTATTGGTGTTTCAGCTGTCTCATTTCTCTGCCACCCTGTTAGGAGACTCTGTTCAGGTGCTGGCAGCACAACCTTCTCCTCTTCAGCCATCAGCTACTGCTAGAAAACAAGCCGTGCCAGTGTTTTTCCAGGTTTAGTATGACACCATCCCAAAGGGAACCTCCTTTTCCTTTTGCTGAGTGGCCCTGGGGCCTGCTCCCTGCTGCACTTCAGCCCATCTGGGTGCAGGACACCACACCCAGGAGCCTCCTTCTCAGAAGGAGCTGCTATGTGCTCTTTGCAGAGCATTTATTGCATTTATTTTTCACTGAGTGCTCAGCATTGCCCATCTTCCATTCGCGCAAATAATATGGAAATCTGCTTTCTCCTCTTCTCTTTGAGACAGCTTTACCTGTCTGATGGATTTCTTGCCTTGCCTCCTCTTACCAAAGCCCCAGTTTCAGGTCAGTTGCAGTAAATTTTATCTCCACTGAGAAAAATGGTGGCATCATAATATTTCTTTCCATTCTTTCTGGCCAGAACAAGCTTGAAGTAGAAGACAAGTAAATTAATCATCAAAGAAGCAGATCTTTATTAATCCCAAAAATGGGAAGGTAGAACTACTGACCCTCTCAAATTATAAATCGTAACAGGTTTTTAGTAGCATGATTAATGGCCTTTTCAGTTAATTGTCATGATTTCACCTGCATCTATTTAAAGAAGATAACCCCAAACCAGATGTTCTATCTACTGCCATCACTAACTCCTACCAGCTTCAGACACAAGCCCAGCAGGCTGCAGTCCCACATACGACTGCAAAAGCTGGCCAGTCTGCTCCTTTTGGGTTCCAGTTACTGGCCATTGTGTTTGTGTGCTAGTGCTGTAAACAGCACCCTTTCCTGAACGAACTTGCACTGCAGTGGAGAGTCTGAGCAGTTTCTTGGAAAAGCACTGTTCGTTTATGAAAAGAACATTGAGATCTTGCCAGAAAAGGGCCATTTTCCAGGAAAAATGCCAGTGCCTTTGTAACCAGTGTTTGGGTTGGTCCTCACAAATCACAACAGGCGATATAAGGAGTCAGTGACCATTAGAGGTGAGAATTGGGAACAGAAGTCACTTTAGGACTTGAACATCTCACCCAATAATCTGCAGACTGTTTCAGCTCTGTCTAACTGGTGTTTGAATGGCATGAAGTCTCAGCAACACTGTAGTTATGTTTATTACTTGCAATCTATAAAGATTTAAGTGATGATTGGAACAGCTTTGGATAATTCACATCCCATTCCATGCTCTAATGGATGTCATACAAATGTTATACCCAAACCCAATCACTGCCAAGCAGAGTGAATGAACTCGGCAGACAGCACATTGTTCCTTTGAAATCAGATGAACAATTGCTCAGAATTAATTTAGAATTTTTAGATGAAATCTTTCAGAAAAGCAAGCTGCAAAGTAAAAGTGTAACAAGCAAGGCTCTTCAAAGCACCAATTAAAGGGCTTCCTCAGCGTGGCACAGGATGAGGAGGGCAGTGCCTGGGCTGCACTGAATCTCCCAGGCCGTGGGACTGCCCATGAGCTACCCTGGCACCTCTCACTACCTGGGTTTTATAGCTGCAAGTTCCTTCATCCACCATCAGCTGCTTCCTGATTTTCTTTAGTGTTTTCAGTGTACAGGGTGCAGTGTGGCATTTTTGCAACAATGTTGCTTGCAGTATCTTGAGAGTCCAAAGGTAGCCTTTTTGGGGGTAGAGGGTAAAGAAATCACCCATGAACCTGAAGGAAGACCAGAATAACATCCAGCATTGAGAGCTCCTCTCTGGTCTTGAAAACATCATTTCTTCATGTGCGCCTGGAGCTGTGGCTCAGGACAGCAGAGCACAAGCTGCAGCAGAGATGATCAGCACTTCAACCACGGAGGGATGCCCAGCTGGATCAGGAGATGTCAAACACTGGGCAAGAACTGCAACCACTGCAGCTTCACTGCTCATGAGTGGCCCCTGCACAGGAGAGTTCCACAGGCTTTTGCAGGGCTACTTGGCCAGGACATCCATGTCCCCAACAGCACCGGGGAGGGACATGGGCCATCTCACCCGGAAATACAGAGTTCATTTAGAGGTAAAGCTAAGAAATTTATGGCCAGTGGCAGTGGGGATCCTTCCCACAAAAGCAGATGGATGCTGGCTCCAAACATACAGCAAATATGGTCACCGGGAGAACTGTCCTTTGCTAACAGACCTCCCTGAGTAGTTAACACTGCAGCTACCACAATGCACAATCCTGTGTGGTCACCAACAGGCCCTTGTTCATTTTTCCCAGCAGGACAACAGCAGACAACAAATTCCTCTGGTTGGAGAAGTGTGGAAATGCAGGCACATCAGTTGGGATACAGCACTCACAGTAAAGCTGTTCGTGATTCCTTGTACCTTGGTACTGACCCTTTGAGTGCACAGGAGAAGGCAAAATCACAGTGCCAAAGACAACTCTGGGCTCTGGCTGTGTCACACTGCATGGCACAGAACAGTTATAAATCTGGTCTAGTATTTGGCTAGGCCAGATTTATTGCTGATTTGTCACATCAGAGCAACAGAAAGCCATTGAAGGCTTCTGGCAAATTTCTCCTTCCTATTGCAAGGTGACATCTTCCCTCTGTATCAGAGTGCTGCCCCGGCCAAGCCCCATGGTCAGACCAAGGACTCAGCCTCTGCAAAGGGCTCATTACCCTCCTGTCCAAATCTCAGTGATATGAAGGAAGTGAGAGCCCATGGTGGTACCAGGTCTTGGTTAGTACATTATAAAGTGGTTTTTGACTTGTTTATTATTAAATAGTAATAAACTTGTTCTATAATTAAATAATCCCTGTTGGTTTTGCCTAATCCTTTTAATTTAGGAATCTGACATATTTAGAGCACCCTCACTTCCACAGCAAGAAATGCTTTCCTTTGTTCCTTATGACCAGAGCTGTCCTTGCTGGCTGGAACATCCCTGGGATTGCTGACACCAGTACAACCCAACCAAAACCATTATAACATCAAAGAGTTCAGATGTTAAACACTTGGGTTTCTAAAATCTACCTCACAGTGTCAGAGAAAGGCAAGTGGAATAAGGTGCAAACAAACAAGCATTTTCTAAATCCAAAATGCTTTCTAAAATCCTCTTGGGTAAAACTACTGAAAACACTGAATTAATTGTTCCTGCTGGTGTCACTGGCTAATCCCCACCAACTTCAGGGAAAGCATAGAGGGTAGTAGACATGTGGGACATGTCACACTTACCATTATCTGAGAGGCAAATACCTGAAGAGCACAGAGATTACAGAACAGAAAATTCTGAGCTGGAAGGGACCAACAAGGACCACGGAGTCCAACTCTTCAATGAAAGGCACCCATACAGGGATTAAACCCACAACCTTGGTATTATCAGCACCCTGCTCTGACCAACTGAGCTACTCCCAGTGTGACCCTGCATGATGGCACCACTACCTGTCAGTGCATCCAGCCAAGCAGAGAAATCTTTCACTGCCTTCCCCACCCTGCTGGCAGGAGGAGGAAAGGTGATGCTCAGTGCTCAACAGGACTCAGTGCAGTCCTGTTGACTGGAGCTGAGTGGGCCAGAAGGAAAGTGGCCACTGCTGGATCCCTGAGCCCCTGCCCAGGCACATGGCTGTGCAGGGACTGACGAAGGCAGAAATCAAGCCCAGGCTCTCTGCTTAATTTGACAGGATGCCATAAAAAATGTCAGTAACAACTATCTTGTTGAACTATAAAGGTATTGTTAAATCATAAAGATAGAAACAAAGTAGGAAGATACACCAAATCCAGCACTACTCTCCACAGAGCATCACTTGAGGTTAAAGACCCATCTAAATTGAATAAGGAACTTTATTCCCCCAAGCTGTATAAATCCCAGCCTGATCTGTAACTATTGAATGGACTTTTTGTTAGATCTTGTTACTGAAATAACTTCTAAATAGATATAAAACCTGTGGGTGAATGCATTGTCCAAGGGCTCTGCTCTTGCTCAGATCAGATCATCCATCTGCCTGTTGCAGTTTACCAATTTAGCAATGTCTCTGTGCCATGACTTCACGTTTTGCAAGACACCCACACATGAGGGATGGGGAAGACTTTGTTTGGAAACGGGCTCATTATCCAAACCCATTATATTTGTTTAAAGACTACAGTTGCCTGGTACCTCAAGCAAGAGGGAAGAGCCCTGAAAATACAGGCATAAACCTGTATCATCAATCCCTGTTCCTTCTTGTCAATCACTATTTCCGACTTTCTGTCTCAAAATGTGATCTTTGGCATTCCACACTGAACATTTAATATTCAATGAAAAAATGCAAAAAGCACCAGGCATTTATTTTTTAAGTAAGGAGCCCTTGGCTGTTTTTTGGTAACATTTCAGATATACACCACTTCTCCCCTGCCCTGTTGCACAGTTACCAGCAGTTAACACAGTAACCCCTGTTACCAGCAGTTGCACATCTCCAAGATTTAGCATTTGAGGGACTGAAATGATTTACGGGTGGGCAGAGGAAGGGATAAAAGTGAAAGCCATCTAGTTTGGAAAGACAAGGAGCTTGCAAAGTTAGAAACTTAAAACTCAGCACCTCAAGTCCTATATATCCCCCAGCCACCCAAGAAATATGCTGCATACTGATGGCTGGGTAGTGCTTGGAGGCAGAGCAATAAATCCCCTGGCAGAGGATGTTGTTTCTTCCTCAACAGCAGAGCTAGCAGCAGTTCCCTTTGCTCAAGGCCCTGGGGCTCTGAGTGACGGTGAGGAGCATCCTGGGGCTGCAGCTCCCTGGCTGCAAGGAGATGGTTTAGTTCCTGCTGAGCACTCAGTAGCTGCAATAGCTCTCCATAACAGAACATTGCTATAGTCTCCACTACTAGGCAGGAGTAACCTACCATTGCAGGTTGGAGCATCCAGTTTATCTTTGTGGAATCTGAAGTGTTTTTCCTTTGGTCACCAGGTATACATTTTAAATTCGGGTGGTTGAACGAGCGCATGATGTCATTGCATCATCTATAGACACTCTATGCTCACCTCTACAGAGCCAGATGTGTTACCAACTGAGGCTGCAAGTTCCTCTGCTCTCTGCAGGGTTTGCAGCCTGTGTTTGGCAGCAGCAGCTGTCTCTATGAAAGAATATTTACATGTTTCACGAATGTAGCTCAAACAAATTAAACTCTGTACTAACAGGATCATAATTTAAGAGAAGTGCCAAGTGCTAATGCAATAATACACGATTGGATTAGGAAATACAAGCCATAACAAGTCACTTTAGCTCATTTACAGCAGTGACTGACACTTGAGGTACGGATGCGGCAAGAGGGTTGAAGGAAGAGCAAAGGAAGGCAGGTACCCAACATCACACTCAAACCTACAACATCTGAGAGAGTAGCATGGACCTTTCTTGCCATTGCTTGAGTCCTTTCTAACCTGAATGGGTATGAGAAAGAGACTCAACTTACCTTGCATGCCAGCTATCCCCTCACCTTCTCTTTCTCTTGTCTCTAGGCACATCGATTTTTCACCCCATCTTTATTTTCCTCTTGAAACGGCTTCTTCTGTGACTCCTGCTCTTGGCTCCTCAGCAGGCTGCAGGTAGGTGCTGCTTAGTCCAAAGGCTACACAAGACATTCAAAGAACAGCTACGCAGTGTGTGCAAAAGCTAGAGGCATTTGGCCCAGTGCAGGCAAACACAGAGAAATCCACAGAGCAGCACCAGTGCCTGTGTCCACTGAGCACAATGCTGAAACATTAGAATCACTTTGAAGAAGAAGAAGAAAAGCATTTACTTTTCCCTTTGCATGTTAAATTACAGCAGTCCCTATTAAAGAGCAACAACCAAGCCCAGACCCCCAGGGAGATGTTCAAAGGAAAGGCCCTGCTCCTGCTGCTGGGAGCTCCACTTCCAGCTGCTGGTTGTCCTTTTTTCCTTTTCCACTACCACAGAGCCTTCCGCCTTGACTTTTCCCATACTGATACTTACAGTGCAAGATAAATGATTCATGTAAGCAATCTATAGAAATTAACTGTTAACCACAGATAATATCAAAAGGAATGCACAATTAACAAGTCTTTAAGATTTCTTGCTGCCATAAACGCAGGACATAGTGTCCCTGCACAAGCCCCAGGTCTGCCATGATTCATGCTGCACAAACAGGTCTCCTTGCACACTCCTGTCTTGAGTTGACTTTGGCAAGGCAGCAAAGCCAGTCTCCACAATGCTAAAGGTTATACTAGCAATACTAAACAGTTCCCAATTCTTGGACACCACTGGTTCTGACTCCTTCCCAGTGTAGGCAACCTACTCTTCCCAAATAGTCGTGCTGCTTCTCCCAGTTCCATTTCCAGGAAAATACCCTCGACAGTCTGTGCAACAGCATCATTGTTTCTGCAAACCACAGCAAGCTCTGTGTACTTCTTGGCAGTGCTCTGAGATGCTCCAGTGAACTCCTAGAGCATTAAGACTTCATCACTGGCACAGAACATTCACAGTATTATTTCCTAATATGCTATAAAGTAATAGCTGTCAATTAAACCAATATTCTGGTGTCTTCCTTTTAAAGCATTATTTTGCTTTGTCACTAATTTGCACAATACAGTAATTTCATATTACTTTCCCAGCTCTGAGCATGAATTAGCTCTGTGTTACTGTCACTGGCTCAGATCAGCCATTTTATCTTTTTCCAGCTCATAACGCAGGCCTACAGAATGGATGACAAGGAAATTCATGCCGATGAACATTATTTCAAACAAATTACTCAAATAAATCGTGCTCTATCTTTTTAAGACAGCCATTTCCCCAAATGTTGTCTTTTATGCACGACGTGTTTGGCAATGGTGCTCTTTAGGCATCAGGTATCATCTAAAATAAAGCATAACAGATTTTTTCTAAAAATATGCCACTTAAAAAAATTATGCTGCAAATGCTAACGGCTGTGCTGAAAATGTATCAAAGCAAAACAGCACACAGACATGGGGGAAGAGATCCCATCTGCTAATGGCCACTCACAGCTCTGGAGGTCTTGGGAATGGGATACTGTATGGAGCACAGCTCTGAGGGCAGACTTCAACTAGCACACTGGAAAAGTAATTCTATGATTAAAAAGAAACAATTGGAAAAGGAAATAATATTACATTGCATGTCATTCCTCTGATGTACTCCAAAAGAGGTATCAGCCTAAAAAAGAATATATTAAATAAATTAAGTCAAATAATTAGAAAGGAATCTTGGCAGTGAAGTTGGTGAGAAGCTTCATTCAAACATTCTCCTTCCATGTTGGTTGTCATTAAATGTTACCATGAAGGTATAAGAATACAAGAAATTTATCAAGAGCAGAACCATAGAAATTTATCTTAGCAGAAAATTGTTTCTATGCAACTGAATAATTAGTTTCACTTAAGTCACTCAGCCTGTGACCACCGTCTGTGTTCCCTTTTGTCTAATTCCTGTTAAATCCCTATTCATCCATCACCCAGCTCCAAGATTATAGGATTGTATAATAAACAAAATAATTAGTTTCCAAACTTGTAATACACTGCAACGTATTTCCTGGAATATGTTTTTCTTACAGTGCTATTTTGTATTTTCTCATGATTGAAAATTCAGCTTGCATGTATAAGAGCATTTGAAGAGAGGATAATTTTGCCATGAAACGAAATTCACACTCACTTAGCAGGGCTAAGCGAACAAGTTCTGATGCATGTACCAGAATGTCTGCATGAGCCAAGTCAGCCCACATGTATTGACATGCATCCCAGAAAAATTACGTATGGGTGGAGCATATCCCCCTTCAGACTTGTTAAATAAGGAACACTACTGAAATTGGGTAATTCCCTTTGCCAGGGCAGTACCAACAGCTAAGGCACTGCAGAGCACACTGGCACCCTCTGCTCCACACCAGCACTGACACAGACTGGTAGCACTGAAAACAAGACACTTGTCAGCTGAGGCCTTTAAAACAAACTCATTAAAATTGCACAATCTCTTTAGTCTTGAATTATGAGTGAACCCCAGGAGCACGGAATGCCCACAGGTCTAACCTTACACTCTGGAAGCCAACAGATTCAAAACCTGCAAAAAGCCAATTCAATACCTTTACTTCTTCCTGCTGCAAGACTCAAAATCCTTGTGAAAATGGAAGTCCCCGTTTTCCAGAGGCGATGAAGATACAAGAGACAAACTCACAACTCAGAATCGTTCCTCTCCAAGCACACGCACACCACATGTGAGAGCGCAGGGAGGACGAGCACGGGAGAGGTGAGCGGGTCCTTTGCAGTATAGCGACGGGCACTGGCACAAGCAAACAGACTCATACTTACCTCTGCCTTTCAGCATGAGCTAAAGTATCAGTCACAGAGGAATTTAGCTTAAGAAACTGGCACCACCAGTCTGACATGGCTCACACACAGCCCATTGTCAGGAGGTAGGAGGCGGCTGATTGCGGACTCGGGGGCGGCAATTTCCCAAGCCCGGGTCTCTACTGGAGAAGCTGAGAGAGGAGTCTGTCAGCTCAGCCGGTAGAGAGAGCTGCCCCGAGTGTGCAATGGCTGCTGTGAGACGGAGAGCAAGGTCTGTATCTCCACCTCAGGCACTTTCACCACCCCATCCAAAAAAACCAACACTTTTGAAGGGACTCCTCTGAATGCTCTACAAATGAAGCCATGTTGATATAAAAAATTAACTGGAGAAATGGGATGAGATTATGAGGGCAGCTTCTGGTGGGAGGACGGGAGGAGAGAGAGGCCAGCAAGACTCTCGGAGCTGTAGTGTACAGGGGCAGCACCAGAGCTCATCTTTCCCGAGAGGGCAGCGGGCTCCTGCTGGGCTGGGGCAGGGCCTGGCAGGTGATGGGGTGTGCTAGAAGGCACTGCCTGTCTGCTGCAACAACTGCTGCATTGCAGTCTGCAGTACTCAGGGCCTACAGAACTACCTCAAAGGAAGACACACTTCTTAACAAAAACGCCCTTTGATTTACCACACCTCTAGAAACATCCCTAACCCCCTCCCTGCCTCCCTTAGCTTAATCTTCTGTGAGAGGTCTTCTACATCCCATGTTCTCCTCTCTGGGCACTTCTGCCAGCTGAGCTGTACCCCAAGAGCTGATGACTAGAGCTCAAACAAGTCCTTCACCACAGCATGTCACAACAAACTACAGACAGAAATCACTTGGGACTAAACCAGAAAAACACACTTTATTGTGTTTGCTCCCCTTCTCTCTTCTCTGGGTACCAACTCATGTTACCACAGCACCCCAGACTCCACTCCCTCAACAGTGCCTGACCAGGCCAAGGGCCTGCCGAAAGGACAGCATCGTTTTTTGTAAAGTATCTTCCAGCACAAGCAAAAATAGAAGGATGGCCCTGCCCTAATTATGACCATTTAAAAAGCCCTCTTTAGTTTCCTTAGGGCCGGAAGTGTTATTGACTGCGTTTAATTCAATGAACTTGAAGCAATGAAGTTCATTGAAGCTGGTTTGTATGAAGAGTTTTTTCTCTTCAGAGAGAGCAGCATTAGACAATGAGATGCTGGATGCCAGGAGGATATTAAACGTTTAATATACTGGCAAATATGACATATAGAAATCTTCTGTGAACGATGAGCAGCACAGCTAAAAAGCATAAAAAAACTTGTGCTCATCTCCAGGCTGCTACTGACCACTGCAGACCTCCAGCTACTGAATCAATCCAAATTCAAGAGCTTTTCCTTCCTTTAATATTACACAGTGGCTTTTGCTAGCAGCAGATGAGCTGAGCAATTTCCTTCGTAGCCAACTGTATGCAAATCTTATTAATAGATTGCAGCAGTAATTTGCAGTAATTGTCTGAAACTGTAGTTTACTATTATTATTGATTTTGGACCAAATCTGAACATTTTTATTGGAGAGATTAGGAGTTATCGTTCCCTAAAGATCTGGTTTTACGAGATGTAGGAGAGTGTCACTATAAAAATGAATTTCAGTATTTTCAGTATAACAATGTCATTTAAATTAATTTTCTTGGTAATTCCTGCACTCAAAGTGACCAACAGCACCAGCCAACTCTAGCTATAGCTTATCACTGCTGGGTTAAAGACTGCAGAAACTGCTAGTCCTACAGGGCAAAGTTGGCAAGAGAAAAGCACACTAGTTAACATTTGCAATACATGAGCTCATTGAAGCAACTTTGTGAAGATACAGTACAGGCTGCCTGGAAGGCTGGGGGAAGCCTCAGCTCAGCAGAAGGCAGTGACAAGGTTGCCAGTGCTGCCACTGGAGCCCAAGATTAGAGTCCACAACTGTATCAAAGGCATGTCAAACACAGATCCAGGGCTCTTGCACAGGAGTGTGTAGAAGACTGTCAGTGCTGTACAAAAGGTGACACTTGAATACTCCAGGCAAAATTTCCAAAACCTCCCCAAAAGGGCAAAGGAAACAGGAGCTTTTTCACTTCCAGGTCTGTGCTGGCACAGCTAGTCCTGGCAAAAATAAGCCTTATAAATCCTTGCCCTTGGTGGCTGGGACAGCAACAAGAAGTGACCATTGGTTTCTTGTACAATCACCTCTCTGATTTACTCTGCATAGGTCCCACAAACACTAGACTTTCTATCTGTTAGTTAAATAAGGTTTCCAAGCTTGAACAAACCCGCTGATGATATTAAATAAGACAGTTTCTTTGAAAGAGCTACTGAACAAGAAAAAAGCTTTTTTGTCCCCACCACAATTAGTGAAATAGTTTTCATCTGCTTTCTTTTTGAGTTTTTTTCCTTGAGAAGCAAAATAACAGCCTTGCCGATTACTCTTTGCTAAGGTACCCGATTGTGGTGACATTGAGGCTGACCTTGGAGTCACCTCCCCCGCTGCCACATTCTCCTTTGTCGTACCACCATTTGTTTTTCAATTTGTCCAACAGGCCTTGTTCATTCAGTTTTAGTACTGCGAGGTTAACCGCATTTCTTGAAACGATAAAACATAACTTGTAAGAAAAAATGCACAAATGCTTAGGAAATCGTAACGTATAAAAAAAGGAGCACAAGAGGACAAATTGGCTAAAATTTCACAGAATGTGGAGCTATCAAAATGTCTGTACAGCAAATACAGGGTTAAATATTGGAAGGTGGCATGGAAGATAACATTTGCTCAAAACTGAAGTGTGCGGGATGGGGAAATTGTCTTTGAGAAAAAAAGTAACAAGAACACCACATCATGCAGTTAACATTCGTCACATATGGCAGGTTAACTTGGCTTTTACCATTTAAATTGAAAAAGCCATTGAACTGTAAAATTAAAACAGCAACAAACAATCAGAGAGGACAACACGAAGAGAACACAAAAAAATGGATGCATTAAATAAATGAAACCATAATTTACCGTCTTATTTAACTCCATGGAATATTGAAGATTTTAAACTTTAAAGTTACCTCAAAATCCACAAGAAAGAAAATGACAACACAATACATCAGGGTAGGTGGAATACTATAACAACATGGATATTGTTATATTATTCCACCCACCTTAATGCTGAGCCTTTGGGGGTTGCTACACCATAGCCCTTGGAATCCAGGTTGCCTCCAACTTTCATGGTGTCGCAGGGCTTGCGCTGCTCGATGTACTCGTTCATCGTGGACTCCAGCAGGAAGGCAAACTTCCCCTTGGACTTCCGCACCCTCGCCACCCCGTCCGCTGTCGTCTTGGTGAACACCGAGGGCTCAGCCGACTTCATGTACGACCACATTTTCTCATAGACAGCTATTTTTGATCTCTGGGAGAGATGAAAGGAGGGAAATGAAGAGTCATGTTGGCAAGACTGAGCTCCTTGGGGTTAGCTGGCTTAGAGGTGTAATGACACCCTATAACTGATTAAGGCTAACAGACAAAAAATGCCAAAGTAGCTTGGAGAGAGATATATCGCCCCCTGAACAAAGACCAAATGACAAAATGTTTGGGGAGGGAGGAGCATACCTCAGACATTTATTCTACTGATTGCTGAGTTACTGGCAGCCTCAGAACGAGCAACAGTGTGTGCCCGACCCAGCCTTGGCTCCTGTTCTGTGCTGGGTTTATCCACCCTGTGTGCTGCTCTGCTCTCGAGCCAGGGGGAGGATGGAAAATCCCAGCTCGTCCATCATGGCCAACAGATGCAAAAGGAGCCTCTCCTCTTCACACAAATCCTCAGCATTGTTCTTTTTTTACAGTAACTGCAGCTAGGAAGGGCGGGCATTTGCTTATTACAAGTTTTCAGCAAGGCAGGAGTGTGTTTTTCCGAGTGGCGATGGCAAGTCTATGATACAGGAGACCATGACGTTCTAGTGGCTGACAACAGAGATGTTCAAACAAGGGATATAGATAGTAATTACAAAGCCTTTTATGAATCAATAGTCAAAGATCCAAAATTTGGTTTCCCATTTTCCTAAAAGACAGCAAATACAAATATTAGCAATAAACTGAAAAAATTCACTGGTCAACTGCCTGTCACCCATCTATATTTTTTTTCTGATTTTCCTGTTTTGAGACTGAGCAAACCCTAACAGCCTCTAGCTCAACATACAAGCTTTGTAAACCTGGAAATGTTGAGAAATGTGTTACCTCCCCTTCTCACTCTTCTCCACCAGTAATATTTAAGCCACCCTCAGATCTTAAAGCCACCTCCAGACTGCCAAGAATTTGTATCCTGGACTACCGTTTAAACTTTCCTGCTTAGTCAACAGAAGGCAATAATGCCAACTGCATTTCTCCAAGGTCTAGAAATCCTAAGGATTCGTATAAGGCTTTCAGTCCAAGTTGTGGGTACCTCAAATTTATGTCTCCTATTCCTTGCCAGTTCCACAACCTTCCTTGCAGAATAGGAATAAAGCAGGCAGTAGCTAAATCTAGTTCAAATTTAGCAGACTTCTGGTGGAAGACTGCTAATGTCCATCAGCTTGATGACTGAGACATGTTTCCTCCTCATTCAGGACAATTTAATGCATTTTGAATAATGTAATGCTTAACAACCAGCCTCCAAACATTTTACAGGGATTAAGCCCTGCCTACACTGCTCCTCAGATTATGCTCAGCTGGTGTTCTTATGGTGGATAGATAGGAGCATGGAGGGCAGGATTTTATTTTATCCTTCCTGATGAACTGAAAAACTGAAAATGCAAACCAATTAAAATCAGCCCATCTGACAACAGGAAATCAGAGAGACAACAATACAGCCCAGTTATGAGAGGGGGCTGGCTGGGTGGTGGGTGTGAAAAACAAGTCAGAGACAGCGTCTCCTGGCTAAAGAGGGGCTATACAGCTTTGTTTGCCCAGCATCAGGACAAAGAGGGATGTAACTGGCATCTGGAATGGTCCCTATGCAGTTGAAAGAAGGAATTTGGATTTTCCTGACCTTCCCCTACGACAGCAAACACTGGATAGCCTGAGATGAGGATGGTGGCGGCTCTGAAGCTGAGTGGGGAGTGTAGCAGCTCAGCTCCTGGCAGAGAGTGCTGAGCCTCAGCTGACAGCAGGACCATGGATCCTGCCCAAGGAGGGAATCTCACTGGGGCTCAGGGCCAAGAACCCACGGGCTGGCAGCCGGAACACCCAACAGCCACTTTATCACTGCCTGCTCGAGGTGCCCTCTCTGAGCACACTGGCTTGGCACTCCTGCTTTTCCAACAACCCATTTAATGTATGTGGGCGTCTCCTCATCTCCTGCCCTGCTGGGAGCTACCCAGGCCACTGCATGACTCCCACGAACCAGCCAAAGGGGCTGCGGGGATTCCAGGGGCACCAGAAGTGTTGGGAGGTGGTGGCTGTCACGTCTCAGTGGCTGCCATCACCAATGTGCCCCGTGGGCAGGAGAGCAGGGTGACAGATCTCCACTGCAGGTGGCAGTGCAGGCAGTGTCGCAGGCACCGCCCGTGGCCAGCCTGCCAGCCCTCCTTGCGCAGCTCTCTTGGGCAGAAAGAGAACATAAAACAGCCCGGCTGGCCAATACAGAGACTGCAGAGCAGTGGCAGTCCTGGGGTGCCTTAGTTTCAAGGTTCTCTCCCTTACAACCTTCATCTTCTTTTAACATAAATAATACAAATACATCTGCCCATTTATATTTGCAAATAGGCACCCAAGAGACAAAAGGAGGGTAGAAAACCATCTTTACTCTTTATACTTCTGAGCAAGCTGAAGTCGTGCACCTTCCAATTTGTGCATGAACTATGTATGCCTTTGCTTGTTTTCCTCTGCAGAGTGTGCCTTTAATTACTCAGATAAACCAGAATTTATTTTACTTACAATCTTTTAACTCACACATGAATACCTGTCTGTAATAAGTTCTTTCATACTCTTTCCACCTAGCCTGACTATATGAAAGCAATGGCCAGTACATCTGTGAATTTTTAATAATCACAGTTATCTAATGAGTGCCAACAGCATGCTCAGGGCTGCACATGGTCCAAACAAAGCATGTTCCCTGCTCCAAGGACAAAGGGGGAATATCATCATTCATGCTTCAGAAAACCAAATTCTACGACTGAAAACCTGATCTCTTTTCAACTTCAACAAACAGCCTAAACTTTATAGTCTGTTGAAATGTTAAACTTTATAGTCTGCTGAAATCAGGTCCCATTTCTACATGGTCATTGCCCACCTCTTCTTCTGCCAAGTGGGATTTTCATAATATCTTGTTATTATCAAATTAACTAAATAAGAATAGCAGTCTGATCTAGTAGAAATAGGCAAAAATTCAAGCTAGAATTTAACAAAGCATGTGTTGACTGGGAAAGGTTAATCTAAAATGCATCAGGCTTGTGCTGGTTTCAGAGCACAGTCTGGCTGAGGATCCCAGGGGTCCTGAGAGGACCAGGGATGTGATGGGCTTTGGCCACTGAGTCCTGCTTGGCTACTGCTGCTTTTTGCAGCCATTCACCCAAATTCATAATAAGGTGAAAGTAATTACTTATGATGAGGCTTCTTGGGGAAAGGGAAAGCCACCAGACGAGCTGTGACACCTGCATAGTGCTCAGCAATGCTCGAAGGCATTTTCTGCTCCCGGAGCCATATTTTAAACCTGCTTAATGCCATGAAACAACCGGTTGATTAAAGCTGCTCAAAGATGCAACAGGATGAAACGACAGATGGTATTTCTAGCAAATATTTTTTTTCCAATTTTCCAATTGCCTCAACAAAACCCAATCACCTCAGAAGCCCCTAAAAGACTTTCAGAAAATAAAAATGTCTTTTCCAACTTTAAAGCTCCAAATTCTGTGTTGAAAGAACATTCTTACCCATCTGTCCCCCTCTGCAGACATTCACACTGCCTCTCCCAGCCCCCCCTAGGAGTCTCACACCCATAAGAGGGGCCAGAGAGCAGAAGAAACCACAAAGGATTTACACTCTAAAGTAAGGCAAGGTCTGACAGATCTGCACTGTTGCTAGAGTTCAGTAAAACATTTTCCCTGACAATAAAGTGTTACTTTTAAAGAGATTCTTAGGAAAAAAAAACAACTTAAAAAGCAAAGATTTAAGCCAATTCAAAGCCCATAATTGCAGTAACTCCCCATGCTCTGCAACTCCTGTTTCTTTGATATTGCTCTCCAGAAGTCTGACACACGCATTTCCTCAGGGTTTCAAGGGAACCCAGTGTTTCATCTAGGCCCTGAGACACATTAAAGCGTCTTTTCGTTATTGCAGCCTTACTGCAGACATAAATAGAACTGGCCTTTCCTTTGTCAATAATGCTGGCTCTTTTTTTCTTTATTGGGATATGTTTATGCAGAAGTGTGAGCCACAAACACCACAGCCAAGGGTGCAGGCAGCTCCTTTCTGTGTCAGCAGAGACAGCAGCTCTCGTGCCAAGGACTCACTTCACTTGGCCCGTTACTAATTGGCACCTAAATACACGTTGCTTCTGGGTAGCAATGCATTCATTTGAAAAGAAGATGCCAATTCCATCAGTCCACAATTTTAACACTGTCTTCCATTTTAATTCTCCTAGTTTTGATGTGTGGTTGTCTCCAGCAGTGAAATGAGTAATCAGACAGTGTGTGGTAGCATCCAGAAGTGTGGCCAGTCAGGGCTGGGTGAGTGATACAGGCATGGGAAGGAGGCAAGTTTGCCTCTCAGTTGCAGCTATTTCTTCAATCCATCCAACAACCAAAAAACCCAGCAACCACAAATGTGGCTCCAGATGAGCTAGACCTTGGTTTCACTTTTGCACATTCCAAATCACCTAGAGATACCTAGCAAATCCCAGCACATCTTGGACAATTCCCTGGCACTGGTTAAATTTAGCTCTAAAATATGAAGCTTTCTCCCAGTGACTGAATTCCCTTCCCCCTCTTCAGACATCTGTCTCACACTTCTGCTAAAAGTGACATTGTGTCACCTCCCCCACTACTGAGTAGGGGTGAAGTTGTTGTGTTCGAAGGAAGCAACATTTCTCCTTTGTAGTTGAAGTATGTTATAGGGATATCCTTTACCTATTTTAGAACATTTAACTCCCCCCACCACCTCCTCCACAACCTGAAGGTCTTCTTCAAAATGTGTCCTTGTGCACACCGTTGGGATATTTTATTAAAAATTACTAAAATGGTCCTTAATTTCTTATGACAGGCACCAGAAAGTGATTTCCCAACAATCAAGCTCAAATTGTTCTCCTATAGGTTGTTGGTCATCCAGTCACAAGCCAAATTTACCCAAAAAAATTTTAGTTTTAAAATCCAGTTATATATTCTCTGCTTTATACTTTAAAAAAATTAGATTATACTAATGTTATTTTTTTTACCTCTGCCTTCAAAACTAAGAATGATAAACAAAGTGTAGCAAAATAAAAAAGCATGTGGAGCATCCTGGCTGCAGCACACACATAAAGGCAGGCAGAGATATCAATAAAAGTCCTAAAGCAGCAGACTTACCACTCTCCTCAGCTGCATGGTCCCTATGACTACATTATAGCTCCTTAATAAGGGAGATTTGCAGCCCTTAAGTCAGACAGATGTTGCTGATACAAAACACAAAGGTCCATACTAAAATCAGTGCAGGTATTTAATTTGATAATACATGCTGCCTTTATACAGATGCACACCTCACTGGAATGAACTTGGGCAGTTAAGTGTGAACTGTAGCTTCATTATCATCACTCATAGCTTTTCCTCCACGTGTGCAATTAGCTCTTCTGCAGCAGCTAATGAGTCCAGGAGTCTATGAACTATTTAAAAGCAAGCTACTAAACAGGAATGAAAAAACTGCCAAGACACTGCCTTGGTACCACTGCTGCTGCCTGGCTTGGGCCCCACTGATATCCATTCGGTTTAGGCAGCTGCTTGATTGAACTTCTAATATGGCAAATTGCGATGGAGTGGCACCACTGTATTTGCTGTTTGGATATGGCTTTGATTTGACGCCTTTCCACTCACCCCCAAAGCCTGATGTTGAGTCATCCCTGGCACAGCTGCCCCTGAGGGGGAGTGAGGGACACTGGTGGGAGCCCTCAACCCAATCTCAGCCCTGGAGCACATGAAGGCCAGCCTAATGATGATGCTACATAAGAAAATTATAAATATTATTAGTAAGGTCCCTCTGCCTGAGATTTCCAAGCTCCTTACCGAGAAGGTAAAAATAGGTCTCGTGAAGGCCAGAGGGCACCATTAGTCCCCTTTCCCCAGTGAGGACATGGAAGCAGAGATGTCATTTACTGAAGGTCATAGGGCAGAGTCTAATAGATCAATGTCACAGCTTTTAGCCACAGATAACTTGTGATGCCAGCAATTCACTTACCTATATGGACAGAAAAATCAATCCCATCATTACATGAACCTCTCGCTTTTATTACATTCTCAGCAGAAGAAAGTAGGTCAGGGCATTTTTCTTCTAGCAAGGCCAAACCCCAAGTCTGCCAATCTCTACCCACGGTTTACGAATTTGTGGGATGCCACAGAAAAACAAGGTTCAAGCA
Source organism: Rhabdornis inornatus (assembly GCA_013397075.1). NCBI lineage: Eukaryota > Metazoa > Chordata > Aves > Passeriformes > Rhabdornithidae > Rhabdornis > Rhabdornis inornatus. Next base: position 403,286 of record VWZS01004650.1, read on the forward strand.
TGCACATGTAAACTAGTCTGTATGTTTGTAGAAACACACAAATCTATGAGAGTGTATGCACATATGTAAAAGAAAGGGTGACCTGGTGACTAATTTTGCAGTCAAGCATGTGATAGAAGACACTGTCATGTTGTTTTCTTGCTCAAATGATAACTCAGGCTTTAGAAATGGCATTTTTCTTTCCCAGTTGGAGCAAACGAAGCAGCAGGATCAGGCCTGCAAACTCCTGGGCTGCTACTTTTCTCTAGAATCCTCTATGTCAAGATGCCCCTGCATGGGGCTGAGAGATGGGGAGTCCAGCAGGGGGCTGATGGAGGTGGTGATGGTGCGGAAGGACAGTCCACAGCAGTGCTGCCCACCCAAACAGCTGGGGAAGCAGCCTAATAAAACCTCTCCAGGCTTCAGCATCATTAGTTTTTCCACATCTGACATAGACAGTGGCCTGATTACAAAAGAGTCTTACAGAAATAATATAATATTTTAGGAGTTGTGTTTTGAGACTTTCTCCTTGCGTATCATGGCCCTTTTCAAAGTGTGACCTTTGGTAGCAGGTGGGTGATGTGCTGTAGCTGCTTTAACAGGCACCTTTTCTGCAGCGAGCTCTGCTCATAAAAACAGACAAGCAGAGTCACTCTGGCTGCAATCAGACGTTGCTGACATGTCAGTAACAGTCTGAGCAGCAGAATGTAAATCAAGGTTTTAAGATGTCCTTTCCTGGCACAACACTGAACTTCAGACTATACTCATCTCCTCACTTTATTGCTGCCATCCGTTCCTCCTTGTTGCAATGCTGATTGGGAAATTTAAATGAAAGTCTTTACCAGCAACAAGCTGCCTTTGTAAATCCTCTGCGACTCAGGGACAGAGCAAGCGCTCGGGCAGCACTCGCCCCAAGGAAGCAGTGCTGGGGGGTGAAAAGGGCTGGGTGGCGACAAGGGCTGGGTGGCACATGCCAGCTGTGCTGTGCTGGACAGCTGTGCTGTGTAAGCCTGTCTGCCTGTCTATCTGCCTGGGGAGCAGGAGCAGCACACACTCGAGCTGGCCAGAGGGAGGCTTACGTCAGCCTTCAGGCTAAGAGGCATCTTTCCAGCAGTGACATATTCAGCAGAGTTGTCTTGTCTGGGCAACTGAGCAGCACAACCAGCCTTGCTCTGGATTTGGCCCGTAATAAATTAACAGAGAACAGCATTTCCAGCACATGATCTGAACACTGTCAGGTCTAATGAGTTTTCAGCTCCAGACAGAAAAGACCAATATACAGGCAATGATGGAGAAATCCCAGTGGACTGCAAAGAGGGGATGCTTCATATTCACATCATTAGAGTTTCTAAACATTCATGTATTTTCTAGCTATGCAAAAGCAACAGTAGCAGTGCTGTGAGTCATTTATCAGCACCCATGTATTTCAAATGAATCTCTAATAAGCATGTACTAATATGGCACAGCAGCATTACATAAAGTAGTAGAGACTTGAAAAACCAGGGTCCTCACTGTCTTGAGCAATGTCATTATCATTATTATAGAACTGCTCTCCACAAAGTAGAGCATTCAAACAGCAAGTGATTTTCCCTCCAGGCACTCTCTGCTTCGCCTCTGTGGTACAGACACAGTTACAGCATTAACCCACTGCGAGCTGCTGTGCCCACCTTCCCACGGGCTGCAGCCCCTCTGTGTCCAGCTTCCCATGGGCTGCAGCCCCTCTCGCTACCTGGCCCCCAGAACCCAGAGCCCTGCTCTTACAGAGGGTGACTGCTGGGTGGTATGGAGACAGAGGTGAGCTGGAAAGCCTAAACCACAAACACAAGAGCTGATGGACAAATGCCATCTGTTACTGAAGATAATGGAGAGACTTATTCAAATATTTGTTACTAAGTGTTGACTGAAAGCTTCGCTAAATCCTGGCTTGCCTGCTGAAATTAGTAAAATGGTTCAACCACCTTAAGCCCAGCACCATTCAAATGCTTCCTTTCCAAGGGGTGGATGATGGATGAGATACTAATTTTAGTTCCTGTAAGGATACATTTTCCTCTCCAATCTATAGGCCTAAAGACATTAAATCACTTCATGGAAAACCATTTCTTTTGCAATTATGTCACATTTGATTTCCTGTTGCCTTTACAACTGCCTGTTGGCCATGTGGCAGAAAGGAGTTTCAAGAGATTAAACGAACCACACAAGCAGACCATCTATCATCCATGAAATGGAGAGGCTCTGATCTCTCTGCACGCATACATTCACCTTCTAATATTTGCACATGCTCTCACCTATATCAACCAGGGGAAGAGAGAAAAAATGTATGGGTGAATAAAATTTTCATACCTTCTGTGTTGAAAAACATTTAAACTACAGTGCTTTTTATGATTAACCACTGCCAAATTGCGTATCTCAGATCAGTAAGCTCATCTTTGAAGCCACCACTTTTCTGTGATGTTCTATTCTTTAAAGCCCATAAATACAATCACACTTCAATATTTTTGTCAGGAATTTGTTATGATGACTGTGTTGTTTTGCTTGATGTCAAGAACACAGAAAGCTCCAAACTGCTAATCATAGTTTTATCCTAAGGCAAAACCAAAGCATTTGTATGACTACTGTGCTAGAAACAAGTCCTTCATCTTCACTAGCAAAATAAATTTTGAAATTAAAAATCAAAGAGTTTAACTACAGATGAAACCCTTAGCGCTGTGTGCACAGAGCTCACAATTGTGTTTTTAATAGCCTCTAATGATGACCTCAATATCGTTTGATTGCACAGAATGCATAAAAGTCGTACGGCAGCTACCGGTGTATAACCCAAGGCTTCTCCTTACCTAAACTGCTTGCTCGTGGAATTTATTTCCCTCTTGTCTTCACACAACCTTATCAACAGAGGAAAGCAATGAGCTCTTTAACTTGTAACAGGGTGTAACATCCTGGTGCTTCTGAGCACATTACAGTCATAATTCCTCACTCTCTCCTGAGGCTCTGGGATGGAGGTGTGCTCCTCCTTGGCTGCCTGACTGGCATTGGCCTCGTCTGCCACAGGCAGACACCCGAATGGGGAATCCCCTCTGCATGCTGCCAGCTGGAGGAGCAAGTGGCACTTGGCTCTTTCAAGCCAGGAAGGACCCACTGGTACCACCACAGCCCCTCCTCACACAGCCCAACACAAGGCTCTACCGAACAGGAGCGGAGGTCTGAGTTAGCTCATGTGCTTTTAGCTGAGTGTATTTCAAATTCTTTTTGATGGGTTAAAGGAATGTTTTCTTTTAATTTCAATAGAATTTGGAGTTCATTTGTTATTTCATTGTTCTTTCAGATGAATGTTTTCTGCTTTGGTGCTAATCTGCCTGGTGTTTTCTTCTTTGCTTTCAAACGAATTGTTTTCTATGTTGCCTTTAGTTTTACCAGCTAAACAACTTTGTACTTAAGTTTCTTTTCAAGAGATATCTCAACGGTCCCCTTCCCACTTACACTTCTTCTGGCAGCTGTTTGCATGTCAAAGCACCTCTCCTCAGTATGGGCAACCAGAAATGCAAAGCCTCTTGCCAGCATCTCATGCTTTTCTATGTCCCTGCTGCACTATTTTGATTTGATGAAACCAAGAAGAGACCAAAATGGGGAACATCTTAAGGGGCCATCCTTAGCATGACTTCCTGTGTCTTAAAAACTGTGGGTTTATACATATTTTATATATAGACAAAGTCCAGAAAGGACTCACATCTGAACCTGGTTTGCAAAGAATCACTTTTCGAGGAAACTGACGAACCAACTGTAAGAGCTGGGACAACCATCATGCCGAAAGGATCTTCGGCCTTTCTACTGAAATTCCTAACAGATCTGGCAATTAATGACACTTCCAGGAGGAAAAATCAGGAACTGACTTTAGGGCAGCAAGTCATCCCAGATGATGCATGGGAGAGCCACTCAGTAGCTGAGTTATTTGGATGGGGTCGTCCTTAAACTTGTGCTGAGAAATATACAAAGAAAAATTTCTACAATAAAATAGCATTAATCTGAGATCTTATTTTCTCCTTTTTTTAGTTAACAATGATTAACTACAGAAGTTCTCAGTGAAGTGTACTAGCAGGTCAGCTGTGTTTGTCAATGATCAAACATACACTTGGCAAGCTATTTTGCAGAACCCTCTTAACAGAGATATCTGCTATCAATCAAAAGAAATCACCGTAAATTCAAAGGCAATTTATATTTCTAAATGTCTACAAACATGTTCTGCTTCTGCTGAAGTTCAAATACAGCCAAGTTTAAACAAGAATCACTAATTGGTTGTAAAGGTCATGCCTTTTGAATATATGCATATTGGAGGTGAAATGTATTAGAGTATGGTATTATACTTAGGCTCAGTGCTGAATTTGGATTAAATGGCATTATATTGATTTGATAAGCTGTTCAGATATGCTGATACTTTAATTGAATGTAATATAAAATGTTAATTCTAACAGATATGCCCTTAAAAGTAGCTTAGGGATTTGAAACTTCTTTTTCATACAGGCCTTCACCAACCTTCAAGAAAGAGAAAGAAGAATTTTGGAGACCTTAATATGAGACCATGTGTTAATAAATATCGCAGGAGAGGTTCTTTCTTTTCCTTTTCAATATGGATGAGTGCCCTTTGAAAGCTAAAATGGAATTGATGTAATCTATTGATTGCCATTTAAATGCCTTTATAAGCTAATTAGTGCAAAATGTAAGAAGTTTCTGAGCAGAAACAACCAACCACCATGAGAATACAGGAAGGTTCCTCTGAATCTTAGATATACTGGGAGGACAAACACCCTTATGCAGAGAATCACCAACAAGTGAGGAGTGTAAATAGTGTCTGCTGTGAAACTGCAACAACATACAAGCTCTGATTGGAATTGTGAGAGCAGTGCTGGAACTGTGAGAGCAGTGTTGGCACTGTGAGAGCAGCAATGGTGTATCCAGCTTAACCCTCATAGCTGGGACAGCATCTACCTGGGAGACACTGCTATGTTTAGGGAAACCGCCAAGACTGGAAAATAGGTCATGAGCTGGAGTCTGCCCAGGTCTGAAGCGGCTCAAAGTCATCACCATCTGTCCATCTGAATTGAGAAGCTGGCATCAGTCCAGTTTCAGGTATTCACACTGTTAAAGGAACCTTCAAAAGTGATCCTGTCTGGAAATAGGGCTAACAGAAGGGAGCCATGGCCTGGAGGTTCTAAAGGAGCTCCTTCTAGCACATGCAGACAAGACAGTGGGGATCTGAAGCTCACTTACATGTCATCCCTTCATGGTGCATGAGACAATTTTTCCTTTCTAACTGTCAGTCTGGCACCTTCCACTGGCCAACAGCAGCCATTAAGATCAGTATCTGATTAGTATCTTTGATAAACATTTTAGCCTTATAGCTCTAGAAAGAAATATACCCATACACACATACCCATTCTTAAAGGGATCTTGGAGAGATTGTCCTGAACCTCCTGTGTGAAGCCACGGCCCAGCTATAAACCAAGTTACTCCTTTCTCACTGAGTAAATGATCATGAGCCCCTCAGCTAACTGCTGTTTGAACTAGCAAAATGCTGGGGGCAAATGCGTGGAAGACATTTCCCTTACACAGGGGATAAGCATTACCCTGTACTCAGGAGAACTCATGGCTTTATCCAACTCAGAGCACTGTCACTCCCACTGATGCCTCTGGATGCTCTCAAGGGAGAACAAATCCCCTAAAACACAGAGAGGTGCCATCTGTGCTGCAGGACCTCGGAAAGCATGAGTTGTCTTAATTATTTCAAGTTTCAGTCACCTTTACCATCTTATTAAGTAACTAATAAAGACTGCACAATGAAGTATTTATGTGAACACACGCATTTATTCTAAGGCAAAGCTCTTGCCCTTTTCAAATCAACTGAAGAAGACTCTAATTACAACACTTTCATGGATGCATCACTCTATTCAAATGAATTACTCTGCAAAAGTTAATACAACTAAAATTATGTTGTGTGCCTTGAGAATGCCAAAGAGAGAGAAGCATACTTAAGGATCATTCTTCTTCCCACTTGGCCCATACAACCTTGCTCCACGCTGCTGAGGCTCTGCTCTCATCCATCCCCACCCAACTCCTGTCCTGGCCTGATGGAGCTGGCAGCTCCTGACAGATCAGCTCATTTACAACCCTGCTTTTCCCAGCACCAGCAGAGAGACACAGCTCATCTCGAGATTATTAGCAGAACAACAAAGCATTCACACATTTACCAGACTTTGTATCCTTTCACATGAAACATTAATTCCTTTGATCTTTCCATGAGAAGGGGTTTCCTTGTTGTGTCAAACTATTAAGGAAATGAAGGAACATCCCCATACAATCCCTCTTTCTATATGAACTGTAACAAGTCAGTCAAAGAAGGCATTTTCTCCCCTAAGATCAGTATAGTGATGATAAACAGCACCAATATTTCTAAACAAGTTGTGCTACATCTTTTGACAGTTTCACTCAACTTATTTTTGCTGTAGAGATAATACTGCCTTGGGTTGATAATTAAGCAGAATAAAAATTTTTATACACTAATGTCAACCTTGCAAGGTCATTGTTCATCTCACAGGATCTAAACACAAACAGAAGCTGTTGTAATGTACATGCTACCAGAGTTAATTAAGAACCACTGAGTATCTCTTTTAATATAAGGACATTACAAGCAGACTGCAAAACCTTCATAAAATACCTTTCCATTCCCTTTCCGGTTTGCATCAGATGTCTGTGTACATATATGTGTGTGTACAGCCATGTATTGAAATTTTAAGTAAATTCAAGGAGCCCTGAGTATTTCTCCAAAGAGCACTCAGTATTTCATGAGCCTACAGCAGCAAGGGGTTTTTTGCCTCCCTCCTCCCTCCTGCTTGCACCTGGCCAGTATCCATGACAAGCAGTAATTAGTCCTGCAGCACTGACCACTCTTCTATACAAAAAAAATGTTGGTTTGAATGGCATCTGATTGGCAGTGCTGAGAGAAAACCAAGAGCTCCCTGAAAGGCCTGAGCATTCCAGTTCACCCTTGGAAAGAAATAAGAGCTTTTCAGGATGATGTTTTCAGAGACATAAAAGTGGACTGAGATCATACTTAGTGTTCCTAATGCCTCTCACCAAACTCTCTGCAGTTCAGCCTGTGGCTTGGCAAGAGGAGAAAGAAAGGATGACCTTAAATAAAAGTGTGCACTTGTCCCTACCCCCAAACGTTGCAAACCCTGTGTCTCCCTAACCAAGGTGAAGAACAACCAGAGTTCTGGGGTACAAAATTTTTACCTGGCTGTCAAGATACAGCCACAGCCAGACACTGGTGAGCAATGAAGACACAACAATGGCAGCAATCAATGCTCTACCAGGAATGAGCAGCAGCACAGGCCTCCCATCCCCCCTTCATTCTGGCAAGTAAGCACCGACGTCGGATGGCATTACCGCCTGCCAGCTGGGCACGCACAGCAAGTAGGTCAAGAGCATCACTCCTTGCAAGAGTTTTCACTGCTAAATATTGTGCCAATGACTGCATTATTGCTCGTCAGACCAAAGCTCTGAAACTGGTGTTACAAAACCCTTCCCGTGACAGCAGAAGTTGGGTTTTCCATTTTGAGATGTTTCAGGTTAAGCAAAACCACCCATTTTTGATACAATGCCTTTTGATATTAAAATCTGCACTCAGGCTTGTCCTGATTGCACAAAGCAGCTTTCACCAGGATGGCTATTACAGCTGGGTAAAATCAAACAACTGAAACCCACAAATTAGGCACTTAAAGGTGATTTAGCAGACTTACTCTAAAGAATTCTTTGGTTGAGCCTGAATCCAAAGTGCCATAGGCTATTTCAGTTTGTTTAGCCAGGTCCTCTGCACTCTCTATGGGTGAAACCATCCTTTCCACCGTAAGAAAGGCAGCGAGATTAGCAGTGTAGGAAGAGATAATGATGAGAGTGAAGAACCACCAGACTCCTCCGACAATTCGCCCTGAGAGAGATCTATGGAAAAACACATATCATTAAATTGCTTTGAAGACAATCCTTGATTTCTTTCTTCACTGAAGAGAAATTCACATGCACAACCCTTTTGTCCAGATCTTCCAGGTATCTGTGAACAGATCGACTGTGAGCCAGCTACTGATAACCTTTCTCAGGAGTGAAAAATCAGTGCACACCTAGTCTTATCTAGTGCAACATTTTTGTAGTCTTGTTTCAGGGAAAGCAAGAGAAAATTAATTTGAGGAGAGGAACAAGTTCTCCTGACTTCCACAAATCCTTTGTTGGAGAAGGCTTTTGCCAGGAGATTTTTGTTGTCTCTGCGTGCCCAGCCTTTCCCTGTGCTGGATATGCTGGGATATGCCAGCATCATGTCCCTTTGCCCAGCTTGGAGGACAAAAATGCATCTTTTACTGCATCCACTCCCAAAATGTAACATACAGTAAACTGCAAAAAGGAATCTGAGTAAACATGCAAAAGAATGTACCAAAAATGATCCAGTATCCTTCTCTCATTGCAGCCTACCAGGAATTACAAATTTAATCTGCATATTGAAGTGAGAAGAGAGGCTGGTTTGGTTTATGTTTTATGCTAATTAAAATTTGCATGTTGCACTTTTCCAAGTCAAGCATATCCCTGCTTTATAAGCACCAGAGCAACAGATAAGGAAACAGAAAAAAAAAATTCTGTTTAGTTTTTGTTGCGGTCTTTAGTTTTTGTTTTTTTAAAAAGGGATTCCATAAGGACTTAAGAAAAAGCTTATTTGCAAACACATAATTACAAAATGCCTAATGGTCAGAAGGTCTGGACCCTGTCAGCAAGAGCTCTTGGTGCTTTACAGCAATTTAATATCAGCCTCAAAGTATTTGATCTGGGCTGAAAGATGGCAGTGACACATCGCTCAGCTGGGTGGGGAATTTCATTGCCATGTACATTGCTTGTTCTTCAGATACAGCATGTTGACCAAGAAACATGTGAAGTGCTGAGACAAAGCTATTTCGTGTTTTCCCTTAGCCCTACTGATACCAATGGAGGAAGAATCAATCCCAGACACATCTGTGGAACCTGGGTCCTGTACTCCTCAGTTTGTGTGAAGAGAAGAAATAGAAAACTCTTACCTGTTTATTTGTTTCCTTCAAGCCCCTCAGTGCCATCCCCAGACAGTGGGTACAAGTTGTCCTACCAACAGATGGAGATAGGCAAAAACCAAAAGTCTCATGACGTGCCCCCACCCCACCCACACAGGGGGCTTTGCTGGTAAAGTGCCCAATCTTGGCCAGAGCCTGAGATTGCCCGAGCCATTAAAAAATGCCATTAAATCATCCAGAAAAAAAAAAAAAGAAAGAAAAAACGTATCCATCCAACATTAAAGATCATAACAAATTAAAATATCATGAACACAATAAAAACAGAGAGCTCAATCTGGAATATGTGAGAGGAATGTGGAGAAAGGTGAAGCACCACTTCCCTCCACTCTACTCTGCCCAAGGAGATAAAGCAGCAGCTCTCTCACTGAGAGGGCAGATGAAGGCTGGTTCCTCAGAGTAGACACACATCCACCAGATCACCCACAAGTGGAGGAGGCCTCCCTGCCTTTCTTGAGGGTCTCCCAAGAGGATAAAAGGTTTCCAAGTTTCAGCTTGGGCTGTGCAGCCATTGTGCTCACTAACACAAGGCTACTGAGTTGCTGCAAAGAGAATTTGCAGCAATATACAGAACAATGCCTTAAGTCAAGGAATCTATCTACCTTACTCTACATTCTTTGTAGATACCATGTGAGTGGGATTCTACAGGTGGCTGCAGGCCTTTTTGGCCAGCTTCCTTAACAGGTAGGGTCTTGGCCTTAGCTATTTGGTAAAGCTTAATACCCTCTTACTTGGGCTGACACAATTTTTTCCAACTATAAATCAGCGCCTGCTGACCTTGTCACATAAGGGTTCCTTTGGAGCCAGCGGAGAAAAAGAGAAGAGCCTGACACCCTCAAAAAGAGATTTATCTCACTTGCTGTAGTGTGGAATAAATCTAAAGTTGTCCATCTGCCTCATGACTTCAGAGGGAACCAGGATGCCTCACTAAAAACCACAGTCTACTGCTTTCAGACAGCTACGTAGGGTGAAATTCACCCTTCTTTAGCTCCTTTTTTCACTACACACTTTCCATCTTCAGAGAAGACCTGCAGTTGAACTTCTCCCTGCAGTGTTGAGGACAATTTCAGAGCCAGATTAAGGAGGAGTTTGGCTAGCAGGTCCAGCAGATTAAACATCTACTTCCCTACAACAGGACAAGCTTTATCTGGAGTTTCCAGGTTCCCAAGGCCCTCTTGCTTTAAGCTAGGTGATCTTGAAATAGGAAGATGGAAAAAAGACTTATCAGGGTGTCCTGATAAATTCAGTGGAAGCATTTGGAATAAAACAGTATGTGTACATTTTCCCACAGTAAATGTCTTACTTGCATTGGTAGTTGCCCCTTCTGTTGGTAGGACAGATGGGTTGCTAGGATGCAGATGTGCAGAAGACAAGTGTTTTCCAAACCAGTGAAACCTCAAGCTCCCATTGCTGCAACAATAAAAGGTTTGTGCCAGGCTGCATGTTCAGATACCATCCTACACACCGAGAAAGGTAAAAATACCTCTCCCCAGAGGTCTGGCAACCTGCATGCATCAAGTCAGACAGATACAGAACAAAGACCACCTGAGAGGCAGGAGAAGATGGGAACGGGGGGATCCCTTGACAAAAAAGGCACTTGCCCAAGGGTCTTATGTGCAAGAGAGGGGCCTTGCTAGATGGGGACTATGGCTGTTCTCAGAAGAGTTGAAGTCACTTCAAATAAAACTGGATGTCACTAGAGTTGTTTCTTCCAGAGTCTTCCAATGAGCACAGAAAGAAGGATTAAACAGCAGCTACTACCGAGCAGTCTGGGCTGACATAGCTTGGTGTCACTTGGTGTCACAGGATGAGGCAAAAGAAAAATCAAATAAATCACAAAGTTGACACTGAAGGAAAGACAGACAGACAGAGAGTTGAAGAACAAGAACACGGAGAAGCATGGCCTGGCAGCCTCCTTGACTAAAGAGCCCCAGCTCCCCCCGTCCATCTGCTCAAATGAAGACTCCTTATACCCACTGCAGGGGATGGTGTAGAGGGATGCAGGAGAAAAAGGGTTAGTACAGGTATACCAGGCTGGTAATCAGAGTGCCTGTTTGGCTTATACTGTGAACCACACAAATATTTTTCTATTACTCAGACAATAATTACAGAAAACTCAGTCAGAGCTTTTAATACCAGCACCACTTTTTCTGATGTAAGCCATACCTGTCCACATGTGCAATAATGTAATTAAAAACAATCAATTAATGCTTTAGCTTAATATAGTTTTCCAAATCACCTCAATTTGTATGACATTATTTTAAAGTGAATTAGAGTGCTAACAAATGAGAGGAGCAACACAGATCAGGAACAACAGGATTATAACTCAATTGTCAAAACAAAGTCAGATGGAGTTTTCAAAAGCAAGTAAAAAGGAAGAGTGCATACCTTGAGAGGAAATTTAAAACGAAGCATGGAGTCAAATGAGAGCAAATTAGTAACAAGAGAAAAAACCAAACAAACATTCAAATTCACATTCAGTTCCCAGGAGAACTATACATATTATACATTCAAACAAAACTTCATTTATCAAAATAGCTTGCATTTTGTTTCTGCTCAAGGCCATAAAAGATATTTGATTTCCTATATTACAGATACATAATAAGCTTCTCACACTACTCCATTTTTAATTGGGCTGTTTGGATCGATATAAGACAGTTGTTATGCTGACAAATAACCCTGAACACCTGTCCTAGTGTGGAGCCCTTCGACGTTCTGAGCACACCTCAGCTGGTACCCCCAAGCTCCAGGCCCAGCCCTTGGCCTCAGAGACACAACAGGCAGACACAGCATCTGAAACATTGGCTTGAGATGCTCCATCACAGGAATGGCAGTGGGAGTTTCAAGAATGTCAGGTTACCCTCTCATTGCTAGCGTGAAAGGCCCACAAAGTCATTCCCATGGCCTTTAATAGGAGTCTCTTGAGTCTTCTGCTATGAAAGTAGGGACCTAGAAATACACCCTCTAAATGACCAACCTTTTGAGATAGTTTTTAATAACCCCTCTGTCTTTTTCCATCAGAAATTAATTAATCTAGCCTCTTTGTTCTACATGAGTAAAGAGCAAAATGAAAATACATGCTCTCATAGAGATTTCAAAGATACTTCTGCTCAGAACAGTGTTACAAATTTGACTGTTTTTCCTGATCCCATTTGCTGTACACATCTTACATAAAAGCAAGTTTAATAATCTACTTTTGATCCCTCAAAAGTGAATTTTCAGTGCTTTAGCTCACTCTGCAGAAAACACAGCAACCTTTGATAGCAGAACAAAACTGCTGAAATAAATGTTGATTACATCAAGAGATGCACTAACTCCCAGCCTTTGGCTGCTCTCTGATTCTGTTTAGATGACTCCTATTAAATAGAGAGAGGAGAGTATAGGGATATATCCTCTGGAATATCCACACAGCATACTCACCGAGGACAGATCTAACTAGTCATTAGATGTCACAGCTGTTCCACACAAAGGCAGCTGAAAGAGCCTTTATCAGCAAGTACAAAAGTGATCTCTCCAGACTGCTTGTCGGCATCTCTCTACGAGTGCTGTATGCTCTCATATAAGAAATTTATTCAGACAAAACTCACAATGGAAGAATGAAGCCCCTTTTAGTGGCAATAAAATAGTATGAAACATTCATATAGTCAATGTACTGCGAATGGTGTAACCTTACAAAGATACAGATTAAGAATGGAATACTTGGGAATAGTCCCTTCTACGGAAAAGAAATTTGATATTTTAATCAACATAAATCAACATATCAGTCAAAGGAACAGTGTTTCTGGAATTTAAACCAAGGTATTAAATCTCTCTTTTTTTTTTTCCATAACAATGCTTGTAACTGCCTGGAATGTTATCATGGAAGATAACAAAATAACTGGCCCTCTTCAAACAAGGGACATATATTAATACTGAGCTAATAGCTTCTGACAAACAGATAGAATAAATAGCTATACTGCTGTCTTCCTCCTTTTTTGTAGGTTTTTTCCAAGGCACTTATTGTGGTTGTATTGATAAAAACCAGTGTGTTCCACTTGTTATATAAGGTAAATGGCTGACTATGCCAAAGAGTCACATGAGAGCTTCCCAAAAATCCTATGCACTTCTATTTAACTGTCAATAAGCAGACCTAGTGGAAACAGTGCGATGCCTGCAGCTTTCCATGTGATGTCCCAGTGCTTATTTCCCGGTCCTTGATATTGGGCACACACATGGTCAACAGCAATTTAAATGTTATGATTACTCATCCCCTTTAACAGCAAGCAGTGGGACAAAGTGTCAATGAAGGGTTGAGGCATAAGGCAGAATCAGGGAATACAAACAGGGGGAGGGAGCCAACAGCTGTCAGTGCACAGGGAGGCACCACACTCAGACACCAGCAACTGGGGAAACTAATGCAAATTTATAGGATGATTATTGCACTCTAACAGACAAAATCATGATCCTTCCCAAAAATCTTCATAGAAATTCTGTCACTTGCTTCAGTGACGCAACTCAAGACTCCTAATGCTGTACGGACCAAGAAAACCTGGCACCTTTTCAATTATTCAGATATTAAAAAAGGCAAGCTGGAGAACAAGGTGCATTTTGAATATCAGCACTTAGAAAAAAGATCTCTCTTCCTCTAAATAGCAACCTTGATAAATGGAAAACTGTATTCTGTTTGTCTTTGCAGGTGCTTTTAATAAATAAAATAGCTGGAAACTGGTTATTAAATTATTGTCATACAAAACAAAATTATTCTTCTATCACTAAGAAACTAGATTATTTTACTGCTTATAACAAGCACATCACCAGGTTATTTTACCAGTGTAAACGCAGAAACGTGACAGATGTTATTAAAAAAAAATCTGTGGTATGAATTGTTCAATTAGAGGGAGCTTCACTATTTTCATTTGGTTTTCAAAATACTTCTATAAAAAGAACTATAATTCTACAATAGTTAATAAGACTGATCTCTATTAAATTGGTACTAATATCATTCATACTTTATTACATCCTTATCCAGAAAGAACGTCTTCATGAATAAGAAAAATCTTTATGGAAACTGGCAATGCTTATTAGACCATATTGACTATGAAAAGAGGGACAACAGATTAGACTAGACTGAAATAACAGTACACATAGAGGACAGTAGCACAGTACATCTGGAGACATGAACATGAGCAAAATGGTGGTAAGCAGAAGGATGAAGAAGAAGAAGTTCAAGAAGAACAAAACTGGAGAAATTAGGCTCAAAAGAAAGTAAACAGACTAGTAGGAGCCTTGATGGGAATGGAGATGCTTTAAAGTGCTGTTGCATGTGACTTTTAAAAATAAATCTTATTTTGCAAAGCAGAATGTGCTATATGCACCAAGGAGATGACCGCAAAATGAGATATGCAGCAAAAACACGGTAGCGCTCCAAGCATTGCTGAAAACAGAAAACCCTATGCATTTTACAGCCTCTACATGGTGAATATAAGTTTGGCAGAAATGCATAAATGGCATTATAAGCAATGCTACTTACCCTGGAGGCAAATTTTAGCAAGCATGGTGGCTTGATGAGGATGCTGAATATTGAATGGAAATGTCAAAATAAAAAATTTGGAATTAAAAAGAGATTTGAGAAAGTAACATATATGCACCATGGCATCAGAAAATGACCATAAAATGCAAAAAGGTGATGGAGTGATACGGAACAAACCTTGGAGAAATATCGCATCCTTGCTGCATAAAGGCACCCAGGGAAAACCAAAGGCTGTTAAATATTCCAAACTCATTTGGAGGGTCAGGAGGATTCTGAGGGTCACGTGGTTCTTCAGTGTTGTCTTCCAAGTGCCACTCATAAGGACTGAATCTGCTGACTAGGAAAAGAACTACGCTGACGCCAATGTAAGCAAAGACTATACACATCCAAATTTCATAAGCCAAAGGATCCAGGAAAGAGAATACGCCCGGCTTAGATTTCTGAGGCTTCTTGATCATGATGGAGATGCCCAGGCTCATAAAGGGTTTGGAAAAGTCTATGACTTCTTCTCGCACCAATGTTATGGTGAGGGGGGCAACAGCTATATCTGCTCTCTGAAAAGGGAAAACAAACCCAAGTTAGTTACAAGTCAGACACAACAGAATCACAATCTAGAGTCTCAGGCTAATGAATCAGATGACAAATTACAAGAGTGAGTGGAAATAAATTCTTTACAGGCTATTTTGCAGTCACTGAAGTTAAGGACTACATGATATTAACAGAAAATTATTAACAAGAAAAATTACAATCAAATCTGTGCAAGGGGCTCATGACAGCAGCAGATACTTCTATTAAGTTAAAACAGATGAATAAACACTACACAAACTGGACAGTGAGACGACAACCAACACGATGTCATTTTTTTGTAATGGTCTGTAACTACTCATTTGGACAAATTCTGTGTTTGCTATGTTTGAATTCTTTATTTTCCGTTCTTTCAGCAAATTCTCTTGCCTTACTGATTAGTCCAGGATCTTTAAAAGGAACCCACGAGAAGTAATCAGTCATTGAATTTCAGCTGCACTTGGGTGCTACTACTTGTATGGTCCTTTAAAATTCCACTGCAGTAAGAGACAGAAGTACTGGGGGGATAGAAATCAGATAGACCCTTTCTGTGGCCACTGAAGAACAGCTAACACAGATTTCTGAATCCCTGAGGAGAAAATAGTCTGGATAATCTGAGGAGAATGCAGTATCATGTATGCCCTCCTGTCTTAGAGACCTTGACTCTACAGGCCTGTAAAAGACTGCTCTGGGGCTGTGTCACCTGGAAGCACAATTGCATCTATTGCATCATTCATCGTTCACCTGTGTGCTGGTGAAAGAATACCCTTCCCTTCAATCTATACATCCTTGCTTGATTCTATAGGTAGGCAGGCATATAAAAACAAATTACTTAGTTTCCTGATTAAAAATAAAATTCCAGAACAGATTTTCAACATATTTAACTGTACCTGTATTTCTATGCTACAAAGATTCAAGTCATGCTACTTAGACACCCTAGCCTTGATCCAGACAAGTACTCAAACAGGTGTCAGTGTTTGTATGAGAGTGGAATGGAATGCTAAAAAGGGTTCTTTTAATTTGAAGAGTGTTATGGGAGTCTACATACACACAGTATTTTAAACACGCAAACTACTCATGTTATTGATATTTTTAAAGAAGGCCTTTCATTGGTAATTAAGAATTTCAGAAAGAAAAAATGGTTCTTGGGGAAACCTTAATTTATCAGTGCCTAAACCACTGTGCACCTTTTAAATCAGATTTTTTTCCCCTCTAGTAACCAAGCATCTCTTTCTGGTGGAAAAATAAAACCTGATTAAATGGAAATTTTAATAAAAGTTAATGGGATATGTTAGTAAGATACAATTAGAATCTGTGCCATAAAGTAATTGAACATGCCTTTATGTAAATCTGATGGTGATGTATGTGACTGTCATTACTGTCTGGTTTGCTCCTCCTCCTAGCTATTGGTTTGGGTTCTACATTTGATAACCAGAAACAGCAAAGGCTTCTCATACAACTGATCAGAGCATCGTGGGCTTGGTGCCTGCTGGTGCTTGGCAGCACCGTGCAGCCATCCTGGAGTACTGCTCAGGGTTTGCAGACCAAGGCCAGTGACAGCCTTGTCAGGTGAGGGCTGGCCCTCCCCACAGCTGCCTCTTTCTGCAGGGCACCCATTTGCACACACAACCTCAAGGTTCGCTCCAGCAACCCAAGAACTCTCCACAGTTCATAGTGGCAAGTGCAGCTACAAGGTATGTGCACAAGTTCACTACTTGGAATAATCTGATAAAACCATGCCTGTGCATGTAAGCAAGCCACTCGGAAATCATGGCCCTGGGTGCCCCCTCTGACAGCCCTGCTCAGCCCCTTTTGACAGCCATGTGTACTGGGACACTGCCTTTACCCTTGAGTGGCTGCTCCTCAAGGAGAAAACCTCAGCTGATTTGTGGTCACTTACTGCAAAAATCTAGCTGAACATGGCTTGAATATAAAAACTGACAATGCATTCGGATGCCTGGATGTTTACTGGCTTTGCAGATGAATGTGTTCAACACCTAACGAATGGAGAGACTGGAGGGGAGGATATGGGTAGAGTAAGGTAACATCTTCTGAAGGCGTTGGAATTTGTTCACTGAGGAATTCCCCCAAAACATGTATTTCTCTTATAGCTGCTGCTTGTTGAGCTCCTGTTAAATGCTAGATGTCTGCAGTCAGGGTGAGATTCACACAGAATATCACTTTTAAATGTAGTCAGAGTCCACAGCCAGCTGGAAGACTAAGCACTTTGACCATGCCACTGTACTTCCTATTGAACTAATGAGGTACTTACAAATTAATCCATATTAGAGCAAGCTTAATGGATCAGGACCCCTGTGGAGACTTAGCAATGGCTCCATGTGAAGTGAAGCTGAGGTGGGAGGCAGGTGCCTTCCAACCAGGCACTTTTGCATATGGACTGCCAGCCTTGGAACACCCCCATCAAGGGAGGGGAAGACAGCTTCAGCTGTAAGAGCATTTAGTTTCTGGAGCATTTTCATGGACTTGGAGAATTTTAATTCTCCTAAAGTGATATTTTAATTGCCAAAGTAGACATGGTGGAACTCCTCCTAAGTGCTGATGCAGCATGCAATAAGGTCTGTATTTACTTCACGCGCAACTGAGTTCATGCAGGATGTTCCTATGGGGGGATGAAGCTGATGCTGAAGCACAGACAAATCACTTATTAAAGCCCTGATTGTTACCATGTTCATATCATACAGTACAGATTTATTTGTAAATAATTTTGAACTGCATTTTAATATTAAATGGGATACAAATACTATTTTTCTGATACATTTCAGTCTTCTTGCTTTCCTACCATCCCCACAAAATGCATTCACTGTATTGGAAACACCAAAAACCACCCTCATCCCTTAGTGAACATGGCAGCAAATGGTTTCTGCAGAGGGAACAAGCATGGGTTCACACATAGAGTCTTGGGAAACCAGGGCACTGAGAGTGGACCAGCTACAATCCAACACCCAAGCCTGGTTGCTCACCACTTCCCTGAATATTAGCTGCACTAGGGAGGTTAAGAAACAGTTCTTTCTTTGCTTATTTATTTAGAGATACAGTATTTGAAATGGAGAGCTTATGGAGAGCTCTAAGCACCCTAAAGGATCATTAATAACTGCAGCACTGCTGAGAATTTCTCTCTCTGTCATGGCTGCAGATAAGCAGAACCCACATAAATTGAGCTCGATTAAAAAGAACACAGCCACAAACATGCCCTTCTCTGTACAGAACTGGAGAGGGGTTTAAGAACCTCAACAACTGGGCTTTGCTAATCACTCATGACTAATGGTGTTTCAAACATCATCTTCACTGCATTTGAGCTGGGCAAAAAATGTCATCCATTCCTCTGAGGCTTGTTCTGTCTTTGCCTACTAGTGTGGGAGGGATGGATTTAGAGAGAACAGGCAGCACAGAGGCGCTGCCCACTCTGTTCAAAGATGACCCCAGGGAGCTGCAAACCTCCAGACTCTTACGGGGAGGGAAAAAAAAAAATAGCAAATGGAAATATCCTTCTACATGGAGAATGAAAAATGATAGGATGTTCCACCTCTGTAATCCAAAAGGAGGGATGGGATTCTTCCGCTTACAGACCTTCTGATAACTCTCCCAAATTCAAATCTGCACACTAGAGGCAGTGAGAGATCTGGGCTGTGCTCCTGCCTGCACATGCTTTGTGTCACTCCTGCTTGCAGAATTGAACACCTCCTTTGCTCGAGGGATACTGTTCAAGAAGTGGGTCTGGACTGCAGTCACTTTGTTTGATGGGAAGCCAGGCATCACCCCAACTCTGTGCAGACTGAAGCAGAGGGACACTGACTGAACTTCCATTGGCAGCCAAACTTCTGGGCACTCTGAAAGTGCTGAATGCAGGTACACAGGGGCACCAGAAGAGACTGCATGGCAATGGTGACTTGTCTCTGAGCATGTTTTAACACTTCTAGTGCAGTCTGAGTTTTCCAGGTACCAGAAAAGAGTGTCAGAGCAACACATCACCTATGGTATCGGCTGGTAAGAGCTACCTTTGTAAAGGCACCCCAATATTCCTGAGAATATTCAGGGTGTGTTGAGAGGCTGAGTCATGGGGGCAATGTGGTTTTAACACATTAGCTCACACTTATTTAAAGCCAACAGGTCATATCTGACTAGCAACATGCTGCACTGAAGTCTTAATATGCCCTAGCTGAGCAATGTGAAACGGTATTAAGGTGTTAAAACAGCAGTTGGCCCTGTCTGCCACAGTTTGTTAAAGTTAAGTCCATTTGTGATTTCTGTGGATGCCCACAGCTCATTCTGACACGCTCCTGCCATTCACAGATGGAGACATAACGGGTACATCTGTTTTTGGGGCTGTGGACATATGTGTGCTTCCTCTGCCTGTGCTTGGACCCAGGTCAGCCAAAGCCCGGGACCATGGCAGCGTGGCTCTGTGCCAGGGCTGTGATCCTGTCCCCCACCACAGTTCAGCCTGGCCAGGGACCCCACATCTGTCCAAGTGTACAGGATGAGGGTCTGTCTGAGCTGCAGAGCAGCAGCATCACACAGCTGCCTTTGGGGACCTGGGCTTCCCCTCTGCAGAAACCTGGAGTGAGGAGCAAAGAACAAGCTTCACCCACTCATGGCACAATCGGGCTCTGCCAATGACTGAGCATGTGGGAGGTTTTAAGGAAAAGTAGGAATCAATTTAGTCTGCCTCTCTGCTATGATTCAAAGGCTGTATATGCCATCTTAAGTATTTCTACATGCTGCTGGTAGAGCCAGAGAGGCCAGCCCCACAAGAGGCTGGTTAGTCTGCCAAAGGCAGGGAGATGTGTCAGCAGTCCCACTCTGACAGACTGTGGAGGCTTCTGTGTTGTGGAGACCGCCCGTCCTTTACGTCCCTGCTTCGTTCCTTTGTGCTATTTTACATATTGAGAGGTCTTTATAAAGGCTTGTTTTAACCTGAGCAGAGTTTTAAAGGCTGTAAGGTCTGGCTGCTCTTTTCATTCCCAAAGCATTTGTAGTTACAATTAAGATCTGTGTTAAAACTACTGTCAATTAGCCTCAGCGCTGTGAAAAGCATCAGGCCCGGGGAGGGATGGCTACCCCTGGCTGAACAGGGAAGGAAGAACAGCAGCTTGCTTTAAAAGGGGAAGAAGAAATAAAAGCCTACAGAAAGAGGCCGACTCCACAGAAGAGAAAAGACGACTGTCTAGTGCCCAGCAGCTGGTGGGTACAAAGCCCCAAGCACAGGGGCCGAGGGAGGTGCTGCTGCTCCTCAGCCCCAGCCAAGGACACGTCCTCAGCCTCTGGGTCACTGCAGTACAGCACTTGCCTTGCTGGATTGCTCTGCTGGTTAGATTTAAATAGTGATTCAGTCTCCTGGACCGAGAATGATTTAGCTACTTCCCTTCTGAAATGTCCAGGAAAAAAGCTTTACCTATTTTCTATTTTTATTCTGTTGAAAATTTCCACTATTCTTTGGAAATTTTTCTTAGTTTAAAAAAATAACAGTGCTTGAATGGGTATGTGGTAGGATGAAGAGTTTTATTTTGACATCATCAGAGTGAAAGAGCAAAATTAAGGGGCTTTTTTCAGCCTGAACTGACGCTTTTTGATTTATGAAAAACCAAATACATTTCCTTTCATGACAAATTTCATTATTATTATTAATTAGTATTACAATTATCATTACTACTACTACTACTACTATCACTAACACTTAAAAATTGCTAACAAACCACAGAGCTCTGTTATTTCCTCTCCAACAAGACTGCTGGGTTCTCCTGCCTGAAGCAAAGGAGTTTGGTAATCTATGCTCGGGCAGAAGTCCCTGCCTCTGAGGCTGCAATCCCTCTGCAACCAGGTGCATAGGTATAGCCCCTTGCAAAGCCACAAGGAAAGGCCCAAGGGGGATAGCTGAGATTGTCCTTGATTTCAGGGACCCTACAGTACAGCAGATTTTTATGCCCTCCAACCAGACCTGATGTGATATGAGATAGGGCAGTCAGAATTTCTAATGGGAAGCATTTCACTGCGTAAATGGCAATGTGTAAGTCTTGGGACTACTCCAGCTGGCTTAGCTAATGCTGACCTCCGGAGAGTCTTACACTGGAGCCAGGGCTGTGCCACCCTCCAGACCTGCAGCACGGTGACACATCACCCCTGTAGCTTTGGGTACAGCTCAGGGCAGACTGAGGCCCCTCCCCTCCAATGCAGGGGTCTGGAGGCTGCCTTTTCTCCCCTGACTCTGTACTGCCTGCATTCCATAGGAAGTGAGAGCAATAGTAACAATAAACTGGCACAACCCGAACATTAAATATAGTTAATTATGCTCTTAACATTAAAATGACAAGCCATTCATTTCCTATGACTGTCCTAAGAGCAATTTTAGAAAAGAGTTGCATGCATGGGGCTATGCAAAAAAGGACTCAGTAGTCAAAAAGCTGGCTGAGATGCCCTAGCAGTGCCAGGTGGTGGCAAGGAGGCTGCTGGGTCAGCAATATGCTGTATTTGACAAATGACTAGTCACTGGTTATCACTCGAGAGAAATGCAATCTAAAGGATTGTGTTTCTGCCGCAGCTCAGCTCAGCTGCTGGATAACTGGTACCAAAACCAATCAGGCCCCTTTTACCCTACCAAGTCTATCTTCCATAGATGTTAACAAAGGTACTTAAAAATCTAATCTGCCTCTTATCTTCACAAAATGGAATCCAGAGGAGCCAAATTTGAGTCACTTTGCCGACAAGATTCACAGGGGCATTACATTAACATAGTTTTAGTTCCCTAATAGAGTTTTAAGCCAGTGAGAGATAAAGAAAAGTCAGCATGTAAATGAGGCACTCGCTCCAAATAATTAACACTTCTAGAGTACTTCTCATCTTCAAAGGGCTTAGTGCACATCCTTGTGAGTGTGGTACACAGCCCCCTCTCAATGGGTGGAGAAAAAGGCCAAGGGTATTTCACAATGTTTGCAAATAGAGCTGGGAAAAGGTCTGGAGGGCTAGTGAGGTTTGTACTCAAGAGTTCAGGGGCTGGTTTCCCTGCTTACAGAAAGCCAGGTGGATTTCCATGCAGCTTGCAAGCTCAGTTCAGCTGTACAGTTTGGGGAGCTGGCTCAGCAGCGCAGGGCTGGAAGCATTAACCTGGGTCTGCACTCAAACCTCATGGGACACATCTGACCTTTGAATAATTGAGCATTGCAGTGGAGAGGCTTCAGTAACAAAGCTCACAGCATGAGTACAGGAACTGTTGGGGGTCAGGGAGGAAAACATTCCTCAAATTTTCATTAACGAGAAAACAGATGAAAACTGTGCTCAGAATACAAAGGAACTGACCTTTTTCGCAGGGAAAAACGAGAATGGTGGGGTGGTTTTGGGGCTGTTTTAAGGAATGGTCTGCGGTGCCTGCAGGGCCAGTTTTGCTGGTGTGGAAAGGTCACAAGTATGGTTAGGGCTAAGTTTGATGCTAAGGAGGCAGAACTCTCTGAGTTAGGCTGGTCCCAAGAGGCTGTGGAAAAGGAGCTTCAGCCAACCTGCTTATCACACATTGTTTTGGGTTGGAAAGGACCTTTAAAGATCATCTGGTTCAATCTCCCTCCTGTAAGCAGGAACATCTTCCACTAGATCAGGGTGTTTAGAGCCCTGTCCAGCCTGACCTTCAATGTTTCCAGGGACGGGGCATCATCGCCTCTCTGGGCAACCTGGGCCAGGTCCTCAGCACCCTCACAATTAAGAATTTCTTCCTAATATCTGATCTGAATCTACCCTCTTTCAGTTTAAGGCCACTACCCCTTACCACTACATGACCCTCTAAAACATCCCTCTCCATCTATCTTGTAGCCCCTACAGGTATCGGAAGGTGCTCTAAGGTTCTTTGGAGCCTTCATTTCATCAAGCTGAAGAGTCTCAACTCTCTCAGCCTTTCCTCACAGAACAGGTGCTCCAGCCCTCAGAGCATTTTTGAGGCCCTTTATGCAGGTAGATCTTGTATGGCACAGCAGCTGCACAGACTAATCTTACCGGCTCAAGACACAAAAGCTGTAGCCATCACACCTTTCCTCTCCTAGTGTAGACAGTCCCTGTGCTCTGACTGTTACCAGCAATTTCAGGTTCTCTTTTGACATCCTTTTTCCACATTGTATGGTTATTTCTTTGTCACTTGCAAGTACATCAAAAGAACCCAATCACAGCTGATATTCTTGATATTTCTTGAATCACACACAGAGCAACTGAGAGTACAGGTTTCCAGTGCAATGCAATTTGCTCGGAACTGAACTAAACCTTTGCTTCAGAGGTTCTCAATGGACTTGTGTTCTCTAAGAGAGCGAACATCAGTTTCCCAAATTACACAACTGAGTCATGGGGAGTTCAGAAGATTTGCATAATGTCAAACCTCAAAGCAACAGGGAAGCAAAGAAATAATCCAAGGGTCTAGAACCCTGTTTACTTTCTGTAATCAGTAGATTTCCCTCCCTGCCATAATACAATACAACAAAAACATTGTTATTTCTATAAAATATTTTCAAGTTGAACAGGCTACCAATTACATAATAAGGCATCAGGACTGACTGCTCCAGACTAAGAAAACTTGTGAAAATCTAGCAATTACTTTAGAAAGACTTATTCATTTGAAAAGAATTCTCACCAAACATTTTGCAAGAATGATGATGCAATACCCCAAGGAAATTTTGAGGTGACTTTTAGAAATTACACTCAGCCACAGAACAAAAGGAGGCAATTGAAATATGTGCTTCTGCTCAGATATTTTTAATAAAGGAAAGCTTGTTAAAAATAAACTGCAAAAAAGATTTGGGTGGAATCACAAATCATCTCATTAGCATCTGAGGAAAAAAAAAGATGAAATATCAGCTTGAGAAGTCTTTTCTGCAAAGCCAATTTTCTCCCCCTTCCATCTGGTTTATCTGTATTCCAAAATTCTCATTTCCAAAGAAGAAAGAAGTTTCTAAAATGGCAGTTCCGGACTGTTTTTGTTCTTACTAAACAAAGTGATGTACACCCAATATAGAAATATAAAGAGGAATGCAGTGAATTAGCCTTTTTTTTTTGAGAAAAAACACGTGGGCAATTTCACACCTGCGTTGCTTCTTACCCTGAAAAGCAACCATGGAATTAAATGGGTCTGATCAAACACAAACCTAGATCAGTCACCCAGTAAGGCTCAGCATCCCAGATCAGACCATTAATGAGAGGGATACTCCCCCAGCACTTAAGAGACTGATACAGGAAAAGGAGATCTGGCAAACAAAGAAGAAGCACATGAAGAGCAAACTGGAAATTCTGCTGTAAATACGAGTTTGAAGTTTGCCCAGTGCTACTTCTCAACATTTTATGGACTCTGATTTGGAAAACAGAAATCAAAATGTGACACTTTCCTACAATAACACAATTAGAAAAGTAGACTATAAAATGGCAATACAAAGAAATATATAGAATTTTAAAGTAGTAGTCAAACAGATGATCTTTATTTTGCAGTTTATTAACTTTGAGCATATTTTTTTATAAAGAACATTGAAATGAAGGTTAAGAGAAACTTACCCCATAGACCAGTTCACCCACCATGCCATTCCATATCTTAGTCTCAGGGTCCCTAGCTCCATATTTCCCATCTCCAACAATTGACAGTTTGTATTTTATTCCAACATGTTTTGCTATTTCAGAAGCTAAGTCTACACAATATCCTTCATATCTCTCATTCCCTTCTAGTTGTTCATGGTTTTTCTTATACATAACATATGGTGATTCCTTTGAAACAAAAGTAAAGATCAAAAGTCTATGAATGTAAAACACAGCTGTAAACCACACAAAATGAGAGCTGCTATTATCCTTTATATTACTAGCAAGTATTTACAATATTTCCTGCTTTGGTACAGAAATTAGAAAGACAGTCTTCTGCAGCATAAAAATCCTTGGCTGATCCTACAGCCACACATACTATTGATTGTATTCCTAGTAAGGAGCCATTGAAGACAACAGGACTTCGTAACAAAGTTACACTTCTGTTGCAGAATTATGCCTGATTAGACAGTCAAGTAACATCATTCTAGCAATAATTCAAGTTTTAGTGTTTAAAGACTGACATATCCAATGTCTGTACCATCACCACAATTTCCTAAGCCCCAGTGGCCAAGAATGGGGCTCTGATGCAGATATTTTCAAAGTAGCCTAAGGGAAGCTGGGTTTAAATCCTCAGCAGCATTTTTTGTCACTGAATTCCCTTAGCCTTCTTGGAAAATTCTAGTTGAAATGCTGATTATATCTCACTAAATCCACAGGAGTATAAAATACAATGTTTCAGGAAACAGCATAAAATTGACTCATGCTTAGTAAAATTGTAAAAAGCACAGAAGTCCCAACAGATGCTGTACAGAGCAGGTCTGTAGAGGTGTTGGGACTGACACAGGTGCTGCTGCTCGTGACACACAGGAAGAGCTTTGCTCCTCTGGAATTGCACAGGTAAAGGCTGCT
This sequence comes from Rhabdornis inornatus, assembly GCA_013397075.1. Classification (NCBI taxonomy): domain Eukaryota; kingdom Metazoa; phylum Chordata; class Aves; order Passeriformes; family Rhabdornithidae; genus Rhabdornis; species Rhabdornis inornatus. Next base: position 428,927 of record VWZS01004650.1, read on the forward strand.
TTTCACCCAGTGCTAGAGCAGTTCCAGTTCTCTACAGGCTTCATTGTGCCACCCTTACTCAGTCCACAGGGGTTGAGTTTACAGGAGCTGTACCTGAGTGAGGAGTGCAAGATTTGACTCTACAGCAGAAAGGCCAATCTCTGTGCTCATTTACATGCATGCATAATAAGTTCACTAACATGAGGCACTTAATTTGAGTTCAAGTGTCTGGGAAGCATCAAAGCACAATGGTGAGCTCAGTGAGCTCCTCCTGTGAGCAGACTTACTGATATATATATAAGTTAGCAGGGTCAAGCCATCGGTATCTCTGGAAGATACTGAACTTTCCAGTCACTTGAATTCAAGCAGTATTCAACATCTGCCTCCTGACAAGGTGTCTAACACACTGCAGGAGTCATGTGTCTTGTTTCCTAAACACAAACATACTAAGAACATAAGACTTACCAAGATGGTAGTGACTACTATAGTTCTGTTCTCCACAGATGAAGTGTCATTAGAGGGCAGCTGATCTAATGCTGGCACATATCGTTCATATTCATTCCAATAACCAGCCTATAAAAATAAAGATTTTTACCTCATTACATACCTTTACAAGGACTCTGGTACCCGAACTTTTAAGAGCAACTGTCAAAGCCTAAGGCTTTGTAACATTCCTCATTCACTGTTCTTGTCATTAAGGGACTACATTAGCTTTACATTCATTTCCTTAAAGAAACGATGTTCTCAAGCCCAAGAGCAAATCAGCGTAAGTCAAATCTAAGTGAAAATACATATTAAATTCTCCCTATCTCAATTCACATCAGTATGGTGCCTGTGGAATAAATTCCCATATATCTACAGCATAAGAACATACTACAGACAAGAAAATAAACTGCACAGCATTCTGAGTAAAATTCTCTGATTTTGTGATTTTTATCCAACAGAGCCTCTGCAAACCTGAGCTGGCTTTAGATCAGATGCACAGACATGGTTAGCAATGCAGGCACAGCTGCATTATCTCCAGTGTGGGACACAAAACCCTCTGTGAGCATGAGGTGACTTTATCAGCTGGCTGGTGTTAACCTTTGGCTGCATCACCAGGCTATCACAATAGTATTTGTATTTCTGCACAGCACAGAAGTAACACTGTTCTCTGCATTGTACACCTCCCTGAGTAGCTGGGCCATGTTTAGAGGTATATGGTTATTAAATTTGTAAAAATGTTTAAGGAGTCTCAGTGGTGATCAAGCAGGTGAAATCAGGGGATTTAAGAGACTCAACTACACAGATTCTTCTCTCAGTAGTTTTGTGACCCTGTCTACCTAATTTTTTTTAACATCTGCCTTAAACTTCTTTTATAACACTGATCTAAGCAACTATCCCACTTAGGATCTAAACTTTATTTAGGAGACAAGAGAATTAATATGAAATTCTAATTAAAACCAAACTTATTTTCTGTTAATTTCAGAAGGTTTCAGCTTCACTGTGGCTCCAAAGCCCAATATGGAGAGGGAGGGAAAGATGGAGAGGAATTTAGAAGATAGGACTAGGCACAGAACCATGACAGCAGGTATTATGCTTGGCAATGAAGAAGCTCCAGAAGGATTTTAAGGGAAAAAGTTGTGTTTGAAGTTGACATGGAAACCAGTGAAGATGTTAAGCAGGCTGAGTGGTTTAGTCCAGGAACTGAATATAACAAGGTTCTTGGGATAGGGAAGACAGAATGAAGGGGGTACTCCTCAGGACCCTGTTATCACACTGCATGTCTGGTATTTTTTAATTTCAATGGTTTGTTGGAATAAATATTTGTGAAGGTATGAAATCTGGATTCATGTCTTAAAACTCACCTTCCGTGATCCAGCAGCTTTCATTTCATACACATCAATTGTGTAATTTGTTCTCCGCCCATAGGTGTCAAACTGGATGTTCCCTGTCATTCCTTGAACTTGCACCTTGAGGGAATAAACAAAAAAATATTTTAATAAAAGATTCACTTTATTTTTTAACTATGTAAGAAACTTGTACTGCTTCTGACACAGCCAGTTGTACTGTTCAAAACAACCCCAGTCCCCACTCTCTGAGTTCCAGCTGTACGTATTTGTTAGAACTCAGCTGGTGACTCACAGCCAGAGTGAGCTGCATTTAAATGAAATGAGACCTGCAGGTATGTTAAATGTAAGAAAGACTGATTCTGCCATGCTTGGTCACGCTGGGTTCACTGGTACAGAATGGAGCATCAGCAAGGCATGAACAACAATTAGTGCAATTAAACCCCTCACAATATAGCACAGAGTGATCTGCAGTACAGACCAGAATGGCATATAATTGCTCATTCTGGGAAGTGCTTTATTTTAGGATCAGTCCCAGTGTAGGAGAAAGGAATGAATGTCTTCTCTGAATGAGCACAGACAATTGTCTCTACTGCTTATGGAGTTTTGGTCTCAGTCAGGATGGATGGGTGTACAGACAGTATTATCATTACCTACTCACATGAATCATCTGAAGGGGAAGTATAAAGTACTTTGTCTCAAAAAAAAGAGCCTTTCTTATTTCCCTGTATGAAAGGATGAGGTATTTTCATTTATCACTTATCAACAATGACAAGCTGTCATCTCAGGCAGAAAAGGTAACAGTCTCAAACTTCAGTAGGGGCAAATTAGTTTTAATATTTAGCAAAAACTGTAGAAGTTAAGGAAGAGGTGAATCTAGACTAGTTAAAGGCAAACTGTTCAGGGCTGGTGACTGATTTGCTGTTTAGAGATGAGGTGCTAGGTTACATAAACCAAAAATTCCACGGACCCCAAATTATCCAGTGAGCCTAATTCACACTGACATACAGGGAGTTTCTTTTTTATCTGTAAGTGGATTTGAACCTTCTTTAAAATAGTTTATAGCACTATAGGGGCTGGAAAAAATCTGAGGTATTCTTGTCTCCAGAAAGCTAGACAGATGAACTACACTTTGAAAACCAAATTTGACCCCAAGACGCCTTATCAATTGTTGACTGAGCAAATGTACTTGCAGGGCAGCTGACACCTAAATTGCATCCAGATGTGAGTTGCTGCGCCTGCCTTTGGCATTTACTAGGAGCTGCCTGGCTACCTTAGCTCAGCAGTGACTGGGTGTCTCATGGAGCTTGTTACACTGGCTCCCTCCTGGTGGCCACTGAGATTGTAGCTTTGTGCACTGGACACCTTTTGGCTTCAAACATAATTTGTTTGTCCTTGGTGGGAAAACAGCAATTTGCAAAACGTGGCTGCACTGAGGCAGGAAGGCTCGCCAGGACTCAAACACTTTTGGTGGGAGTGTGTGGAGGTAGTCTCAGAGTGACAATTTATAAGTGTCCAGGTCTGTTCAGGTAAACTGTCTGCCACTAACTGATGTATTAGAACCAGCTTCGGAAACAAAGATATGCACAGTTTTCAAGGCTGTTGGGAAGAAGTTTCAAGTAATGCCTAATGACTATAGTGAGGCACTGGACCTCCTGCTGGCATGGGATAGATATTTCAAGGCCATCTTGGAAAGAGCATTCTTATCTGAGTTGATGCTACAGAGTGGAGAGGAAAAATTATTAAATCATCGTTGTTTTTTTTCTCCTGAGCAAAGATTCAAAATTGTTGTCTGCATAGAAGGAGAGAAGGTGATGGACAGGATGGGTACTGGAAGACCATGTGGGATGATCTGGGGTAGTTCTTGTTGGAGGTGTATGTAAACCTCACTTACGTGACTCTGAATAGCTAAAAAAATTCAAGGCAACCAGCTAAAAGTCAAACTTCTGCATTTTTTGCCAATCATGCCTTTTTATATCTTTTAAATATGTTTTTAAAATAAATTCTCCTAAATAAGGGAGTGTCCTATTGCAGTGCTGGTTTTCTCTATTGACATGAATACCTTGTATATCAGGACACTACAAATCCTTTAACTACTGTGAAGATTGAATTTATAAAGTGCAGTTATGGAATATGTCAGGAGGTGAAAAAATGGCATAAAAAAGAGCTCTGGCTCTTTTTATGTAAGACTAAACCATCTCAGTTTCAAGAGTGGTATAATCTGATTACAACCATTCACAACTCATTATAATATTCTGATACAATCCTTCCAATTTGGTAGCTGAGAAAAAGCAGTAATTAAGCTAAGTGTATGAAGATTGACTGAGGATTTGTTTGCATCTAGCACAGGCTTATTTCTGGTCTAACTCACACCAGTTCTATGTCTGCCTTAATATAATCAATGCTAATAGGTTTGTTTAGAGTTATTTGAGCCAGATTAAAAGCAATCTTATCTTTTGCATCTACAAAAACATCATCCAATTTTTCCTGTTGTCACTTGCTTTAGCACAAATAGCAGACTAAATAGAGTTAAAAATCAACCAAATTAGAGACATAAGTGAGGTAGAATCCTGTAACTACTGTTATGCCATAACTACTGTTAAGGATAAAAATTTGGCCATGCAGAAGGTAATCTGGCTGAGTGCAAAGTTATACCAGGAATCAGAACTACTTGGAGGCTAAACTGTTCCTAGGTTCAGGCTTGTGCTGAGATCTATCAATACTGCTATGACCAACAACAATTTCTCCACTGTTTTATACCAGAGTTGACTTTTTACTGGCAAATTATCAAAACTGCACACATGTGTTTAAGTTCATAAACACATCTATCCCTGCAAGAATTACAACATGTGTACCAAAGACCCAGTCTAGTTCTGTTAGTCAGGTTTGCAGGCTCAGTCTGACTTCAGAAACCCCCAATACACGTTCAATTGCAAAATGGCTCATGCTCACTCTCTGGGGATGCTGGGGTGTTATAGGGGATCTGGGGGATTGTAGGTGCTCTGGCGGGGACAGTCAAGCAGCTGCTGGAGCTAGAGGGATTTTGGTCAAAGTTTTGAGAGCTAGTATGTTACTCTATTGAATACATGTTATCCATCCTTTGAAGTTTTCATTAACTTTGTTTTTACTTTGTTTACCCGAGGAGCTGCAGCTGTTTGTGTGAGTAGAGAAGCTCTGTGTACATGAGGTGGGACACAAGCACTACAGAATTGCTGCTGTTGCTCTTGAGCTGTTATCTTTGACCTTACCATTTTCAGTGCTCTTTCTATATCAATTCCTTGGCTCCATGGCACTGCAGGGTTAGCAAGGCAGTCTCCAGCACTGCCTCTCCTGGAGACATCCACACGCTGCCTTCGGAGGTACCGGAAAGCCTCTGCTATGACCAGGACTGCATCATGGGTCAGTGCAGACGTGTACTGAAATTGATACAAAGAAAATACGGTGACAAACTGAAATTTCAGAATTGCCCCAGGTGTATCACATCAACTCCTCCTTTTTGTTAGAATAGAAGAATCATGCTTGTGGATCCCTTTGCTTGCTCTCTTTCAGCTGGTGCTTTGTAACAATTCCACCTATTTCAATTAACGAATTAAAAATATTTTCATTCTGTATAGCATATAGCAGCAAAATAACAATACCAGTTCATAGTTGCATAAAATTTCAATTTAATTGGAAACTTGCTCATCTAGGTGAGCTTACTACAAAAGTCTGCAATTCCATGCTGGACCATACTGATACCAAAAGAAAACTCATATTTGAGTTTTTGCTTTAGTTTTTTTTTTCTGTTGTTTTTAACAAGATTGCCAAGAGAGCTTTGACTTGAAGTTAACATAAATCATTTCTCTTTGGATCACAACCCTGATTAGGTAGTATCTTTGGGAAAGAATAGATAAAAAAACTTTTCTTAGAAAACAGCTATACAAGCAAATAATCACATAATTCACTTTAGGCATTACATCACCTTGGTAATTCCCCATCTGCTTTCCCTTACTCCATCATAAATCTGCAGAGGGTGGTAAGCTCTGTGTAGCAGCAGCTAGCTCTTGAACAAAACCCCCAGACAACTTAACTTATGTGTTCCTGCTGCTGTCATCTTCATTCACTGCTCATCGCATGTTATCTGGTGACACCTCCACCATGCTATAAATTCAGTATCACCTAGCAAATGTCATCAAAGAGGGTTTTTTTTCTTTTTCCGCATGTATCTTTTGTCTCAAAGTTCTTCTCTCCTGGAGTGGCCTGGGCTTTGTATATGACATCCCTGGATTCCACTAGCATTACAGCAAACCCATAATTTCAGGGTCTTTGCAGAGGAGACCCTTGCAGCATGGACCTTCTGGGAGCAATTGAACATGCTCAGTCTGTAAGAGCAGACTCCAAGTCCCTTGTAAGTGATCCTCAATACCTCCACATCATTTGTAAGAGAATGAAGCAATAAATGAAGAATGGAAGGTGCACTTCTTTTGGCTGTCTGTGGACCCATAGAGATCCTGCCCCCTGAGGAACCTCATGCCGGAGTTCAGGCCACAAGCTGCCCACATGTAAATTAGAAAGGCAGAAATCCAAGTTTCAGCTGCTTGTTCAGTCACTCTCTTTGTGGATAAGATTTATTATATTCAGAAATTAATTCTATCCTGTACAGCAGGACAGTACAATTGGAGGTTCTGCATTTTTAAAAAATGAGCATTATTTTACTGCAAGTTCTTCAGTTTGATATCAAGCCATAGGAACTCTGCACAGAACAAGGCATGTCTGCATGTGCAGATCAAGAGAATCGTTTCTGATAAAAAAGAGTGCAAATGTAGAGCTGTGAAGAAGGTTATAGAGCAGACATTTCACAGAGCTTTAAATGACAGCAGTTTATAAACTTATAAACTGGGAATGGGGGGCGGTTCCTGCTCTGACTGTACAGCACAGGCACTCACTCTTCTGATCCTGCCCACCTTTACCTCTCCCTCTGATACTTCACAATAATCACTCTCTTCTCTTTAAGAAAGTTAACAAAGGTTATGTGTCACAATCCACAAAATAATACAGAACTGGACAGTAGTTTTAAGGTATTTGTTCCTGTATTAAAAAAAAAAGTCTTGTAATAGCTGCCCAATCTAGCAGTACATAAAACTTACACATTGATAATTTTTTCAGCAGACTGCGCCAATTGTCAGTAACCTTAATGCAGTCCCTTCCAAGTCATGCCAAGAGAGCTATCTAATTTTCTACTTTATTTGAATTCTACTTATAAATGCATGAGCATGCAAAGAGAAAAAAAGAGAGAAAGAAGGGAAAGGCTGATAAAATACAGAATAAATTAAACATCAGGACTTTAATCTCTAGGCAATTTTATTTCCTAATCAAAAATATTGTACACCAATTTTTAAGTGTGGTTTTTGTCTGATTAACAAATACTTTGCACATTTCTATAATGAGCTGTACATTTGTGGAAAGGTAATGTAATCTTTGTGTTTTTACCATATACTTCAGATCATTTTTTAAGGAGGGAGAATAATTTTTCCCTCAAGGTAAATTGCTTTCAAGTGGAATAAAATAATCTCAGGTTAACTTTGTCTATTTCAGAGCTTTTAAGATTAGTATGATACTTATCTTCACTTCTGCATCACTGCTAGAAAGCTTTAGAAAGCAGGACTAAGTTCTAATTCACAGGCAACAACACACTAATCTGGTTTTTATGGGCCTCTGTTTGCCTTTCTCTGCTTCCTCTGAAATGCCAGGAAGGCTGTGGGATGGTGTAGGATTAAGATAATTTTCCTCCCTCACAGAAATGACATGATCCCAGGGATGGAAAAGTCTCTCTCCAAATCACCAGTCATTCATGAATGGCACTGCCAGAAAGAGCAGCAAGAGCCTCGTAAGTGGCTCTCATTCTGTCTGTAAGCCCAACCCAGTGCTACTGCCTACCCTGGTGCCCCCCATGCATGGAACTGGACTAGATTTTTCCTTCCTATCTAGTATTTTAATGCTTTCCTGAATTTTGGCTTACTCATACCAAGACATTACTCCAGTTTATCAAAGTAATTTTGAATTCTAAATCTGTTCCATCAGTTTGCATGTGTCCTTCCCAAATCAAACATGAAAGACATGAACTTTCCCATCAGGAGAGCGGTTTTAAGGTTTGGTTGACCTGAGAAATCAGTCTGTATACTACCATACGCAGGTTTCATTCACCTATGGAGAGTGGTGAAAAACAACAGATCTCACTAAAAGAAGAAGAGAAAGAGGGAACATAATAGGAATATTTCAAATATGCAGTTGTCCTAGAAGAGTTTATGACTTCTGTGTTGGAAAGAGTTTTCCTGATGCACTCCACTGGACAGTGAATACCATCCCCTGTGGCCATTATGACACACAGAAAGAGAGAGAGAGATAGAGAGAGAGACTCACACTCTTGACTCTGATGATTCATGCAGTAAAAGGAGAACTTTATTTACATTACATGTCTATTTACAGAATTCCAACAACGACCATGGATTGGACAGTGAGGGTAAGACCTCCTGACTCCATAGGTCCCATCAACCGTCCATCAATCCTCTCTTCCTCCAAAGAGGAATGCAAAACAATCATTGTTTAGGACAAAGAGAGTGAGAAAGTGTGAAAGAATCTGTCACATATCAGAAGGCTGAAACAGAAGGCAACAATCCCCCTCTATGATAGAGATGCTGAGGCAGAAAAAAATCTGGTGAGATAGTAACAGGTTGCAAGTTTCCTAATAACAGGTGCATTTACTTCATCTAATCTGTGGCAGTCTTGGTGAACCTGGGACTTTAATCCAAAAAAATTCTGAAAAATTTTATTGGTTTCAGTTATATAGCCAGACTGTTTAAGTAAAGGACAGTGGTGCAAAACAAAGGGTTAGATTATGAGAGTAACTGCCAGCAGTAACTAGGAGGCAGCAGTGGCTCCTTAGTGAATCCAGAGCTACTTCATTTTGCATGTGAAATTCTCTATTACCATTAAAATGGACTAGTAATGCACATTTTACATCTAAAACCTAACCTAATTAGCCCCCACATCCAGCCCAAGACTAATTCAAGAGGTTCATGTTAGAAGTTTTTACATCCACTGCACAATGACAGGATTTGCAAGACCAAGCCTTTGTTCCTGAGGAACTCCCACCATGGTGGGCATTTGTGTGTAACAGCCTCTGCCTCTTCCTTCTGGAAGGGCAGTGAATGTTGTGACATATTCTCATCAGGGATTTGTATCATACTCATGAACATATTTGAGATTAAAAACTCCCAAATAATTGTTAAAAGCATATAATGTCCATCACTGACGGATTAAAAGAAATACCTTTAATGGTGAATTTTTGGCTTCAGGGAATTCCCTTTCATCAAGCCTCATCCAGCGCTGTAGAAACTGTTGAACCATTGGGTTATCATTATTAACAATCTGGAATCCAGTAATGTTGGCACCTCCATGCATTACTCTCTCCAGAACAATGTCTGTGAAACCCTGGGAGGACACACATAGAAAAAAAGAATCATTGTCATCCAAAGCCACTTTCCTCCGGCTCAGTTTTACCTGCAACAAGTGCAGCACAGAAGATACTGCTTAATGTCCCTCTTGTTAGCTGAAAATATTCTACCAAGGAGACAACTACTATCACAATTAGGATTTTGATAGTGGCATAGAGTAGAATTTAAAATATCTTCTTGTTCTTTGAATAGAAAACTTCCCTTTTGGGTTGTGGCAACGTGGTAGGTAGTATTTGCTGGTCAGAAAGGAAACAGCAGGGAAACCTGGAAGTACCATTTCCTCTTTTGTCCTGATCATAGTGAAAACTGGTCAAGGACCTCAAATCCCACTTGTACAGCAAAGTGAACACAAAGGTTCAGGGCTGGGAAAGAAAACCACTCAATGTCTTGCCAGGCAGTTCTCCATCACAGCATTACTCAGCATGTCACGTGCAAGCAGAACGGGATGATTCTCTCCCACTCCGTTGTTATTTATACCTGAGGCAGTAAATTGGAGCCTTTTTGATTAGTATGACTTGATTGCAGTCATGTTTATCTGAATGTCAATAGTTACACATACTAAAAGGCAACCCAGAATAAGAACCTCTGTATTTCTATGCACAAGCTAATCAGTAAAATCATGACTGCTTCTTATAATGCAAAATGATGCATCTTAAATTCATACAGTACTTACACTAAGAGAGAATATTTTAAAATTTGTCTTTTCTGCTTTAATCACACCAAAACATGGATACAGAGAATCTTTGAGTAATTAGGATTGCCAATGAGAAAATGAGAGTTTTTGAAAAACATTTTTCCACTTGCAGTAGACACAGAACCTAAAAATGAGTCTTCCTGCCAGATTAATTACAAGACAAGACTTTTTATAAGGAACTTAAGTAGATGGTGTTTCAAAAGCATCGCAAAAGTCCCTGAAAGTCAATCTTACTCTCCAGAAGAAGCTCTGATACAGATAAAAATGTACAGCCTTTTCCTGGTATGTCAGCACATACACAGGCACAACCCTACACTCTGAAATACAAAAGAAAAGCTAAACAACCTTGGTGGTTTACTGGATAGAATTGTTCTAATTTGTAGGTTTTTACCACTTATACAGAAATATGCTACAATTATTTTTCCTGGAGTGCTTAAATTCAAAATATGTTATATACAAAATTACAGTCACAAGTATCTAATTCATGAGGATAGAAATTAGTGGAAAATATATAATTAAATTATTACTTTAAAATTAGTAGAGGACATGACATTTTCTGACAAAAGAAACTGAGTAGATGTGACATAGCAGTTATAGTATTTAGTGAAGTAATTTCTCAAAATCCAAGTACTCATCCATGCATTTCCACTTCCTGATTAAAGTTTCCACAACCTGAACAGAATATTTTACCCTCTAAAATGTAGCTATACTTTGCATGAAGAAAAGTTCTTACCAGGTTAGCTAACATGTAGTGATAGCCTCTAGAATGTTTGCCAAGGATTACAACCTGTATGGAGAAAAACATTACATATTATTTGTTTGTAAGAAGATGACTCTTAACCAGTGGAAAAGAGACAGAGAATGAACATTTTTATAATCTTCCATGTTCAATCCATGGGCAGCACAAGTATTCCACATCTGTGGCATTACAGACAAGATGTAGTCATTTGTGTTTTTCAAACACATGGGCAGAGTACAACAAAGAATAACTCACAAGGCTGAGAAAACTCTGCTTGCAGAGATGACCTTACCTGGAAAATCCATTCTTGTAGTCACAGTGTCCTCCCTGCTGACCAGGTTAATTTTAGTTATCAGTTCAAGTATTTCTGCTCTAAAATGAGGTAATACTGTATGTACCCAAAGTAAACTCCTGTTTTCTTTGTTCCTTGTTTGTGGAGCACAGGAGAGGTGCAGGACACTGCCCAGGCACTCCTTGTTTGCACAGCACAGCAGGGCTGAGCAGGCTCCTAGTTGTAAAGGGAATTCCCTACAAGAACCCTGGCCAAGCCTTTCCATGTATGAATGCCTAAAGTTAAATTCCCAAAGTTATAAGCAGCGACCTTCATTGCCTTTTGACAGGTTTCAGAAGGCCTGAAACCTTGTCATCTCCAGTGCATCTAAATGGATACATCTGACCTTGCAATGTTGTGCCAAAATTGCTACTAAACGTTATGTTGCACATTCCACTAAGCAACATCTCCTGCCCTCGCTGACCTCACGTGGGCATCTCTCTGTACAAACAGTCATTAAATGGAATTGCTAAGAGACAAAAGGGCAGCGGGATGAGCTCAGCAGCTGAATTCTCTGAGGGTAATGGGGAACAGTGAAGGCAGCACTGTCTGGCAAGCCTGAACTCTGCCATCCTGTGTACTCCCCCCGACTCCAGGAATGCTGTACTTTTTCATAAGGAAGGAAACACACACTTTCCATTTCTACACAGCTGGCAGCTGGCTCACCAGCAATGCCGCTTGTGCAAGACTGTGCCCTTGCCTTCAGATTATGATCTGAGAAATGTCCATCCAGTCCCACAGCCATCAAATGGAACAACATTCACCAGTAAGAATTTAATTTATAATTCTGGTGATTGCATGCATGTCAATACATAATCCATTCTACCCGGGCCTGCTGGGTTAAAAACAGCAAACATAATGCTAGCAATACACACAAGTATTATGGTAGTACATACCCTACAAGCAGCTCAAGCAAACAGATGATGCTTTTTGATGGAGAATCATCTGAAAATCTATACATAACCATACAAATGAACTCCATGATCACAGGAAAACACTCCAAATGCCACACTTCAAAAGACAACATAACCACTTACGTCTTTGCTAAAACCAGATGACATTTGTGTCACTGACTTTAGATATACTACTGAGCCTGCTCAAGTTCTTGATTAAATTATTAAGTTCCCAATTGCCTCTTTGGGTAGTATTGTCCTTAATAGATACCATTCCTTTTAAATTCACATTTAATTCTGTAGGAATTTGCATACTTCCAGCAGCCTGAAAATAAATTGTTGTTCAGGTCCTCTTGAGAACTGTATGTACACTCTCTTGGTAGCAAGCATCTGCTTTCCTATACTCACATTTGTTTTCTGTGGAATGTGCAAGCTTCCTTCAGATCATCTGGTGTGCATGCTATTTGCATACTGAATTCTCTGTATGTTTTAATTTTACCTTAAAGGCAGGTTAGAGACAAAAAACTTACTTAAGAACAGCAATTGTGGTTTTAACCTTAACAACAAATAAGAAAGCCTTTACATTTGTATTCAGAAATGTGTTTATTTAAGAGAAAAATATCACCACAGATGAAGTCAGAGGCTGCAAGAAAAACACACATGGAACTGCTACAAGCATCAGGAACAACACTGCAAACAGGAAATGTAGGACTCATTAGCATAGATCAGACTCAACTTTCGTCTCATCTGTTGTCATGTCTTCAAAATGACCCTGTTTATTAAATCTGAGAGGTCCAACGTACTACAGTCAAGCTTTAATTCATAAAGCATCTTTCAGAAGTGACCTGACAGCATTTCTATTCATACAATCAACCATGTTGGCTCATAACTATTGAACCAGATCTTAACAATGTGTTTAAAATTCACTACACACTACACAGCTGTCCTAAATCTTAACAAGAACAACTCTCCTTCTCCTTCACTTTCAACCCCGTACCAACTGTCCAGCATATTGAAGGGAGCTGCTGGATTAGCGAGCCCGGCAGAAACAATCCCAGACGTGTTACTCCCAGGGGAGCAAGGTGATGGATAAAGCCTTTTTATGAAGAAGGAAAACAGGAGTATAACAGTGTAACAGGAGCATAACAAATAAATCTCATCAACTGCTGATATATTGTGAAGCTTATACAGAAAGTGGGATATAGAATAGTGGTGGTGAATAGAAAGCCAGGATTACAGGGCAAGGATTTCACAGAGCTATATGTCTTTCGTAAGTTTGACTTCCGAGACTTAATACTGCTTTCACCTTGACTGAAAGAAAAGCTTACAAGATTTTACACTGAACAAAGGAGAAGATAAAAAAATGTCTGGGAACCATAATGAATAATTCAGATTTCTGATCCCACATTATTCTTGCTTTGTAGATAAAAAGATGATAATCTCAGGTTTCATAGAGAATCAAATAAAGTTTGTATTTTTAATTACTCTTTGGATATTTCCAGTTAATTAAGAGAACATCTAGAGGGAACATAACTAAAGTGCTTCTGCTTTCAAAATAAAAGTAAAAATAGTAATCAGCACCAGGATTACTTGAAGTACAGACCTATATGCCAAATTAAGAAATTAAGTCAGCATTGGCAATTTTACTTTTCCTTTTGCCTAGGGGAGTTATTTTTTGAATGCAAGCATAAAGACAATTTGATTTCCATTGCATCAGTCATCATTATAATAAATAGGCAACTACAAATTTTTGCCTTGGATTTCAGACTTTTTCTTAAAGTTTTGGAAGATAGCACTAAAGATATTAACTGGCTAATACTAAGTTGGTATGAAACACTGTGGTATTCCAGAGCAATAATGACAGTTTTCTCATGAGGACACCCAGGTCTTTCTCACACTGGGGAACTCAGAATTGTACATGGCACTTCAGATGCAGCCTCACCACTGCAAAGTAAAATGGAACGGTCACCTCTAGTGACCTGCTGACCATGCTAATCCAATGCAGCCCAGTGTGCTGTTGGCCTTCTTTGCTGTGACAGTACAGTGCCGGCTTGTGGGCAGCTTGACGGCCAGGGACCCAAGATCCTTCTCTGCAAGATCCAGAGCTGCTTTCCATCCAGGAAGCCTCTACCTGCTCTGTACAGGTGCATGGAGTTGTTCTTCAGGGGCAGGGCTTTGCACTCCCCTTTGCTGAACTTCATGATGTTCCACTCTGCTCACTTCATCAGCCTGTCAAAGTACTAAAGCACAACTCCTTGGTGTATCACTTCTCCTAATTTGGTATCATCTGCAAACTTGCTGAGACTGCACTCCATCCTAGAACCTTAAGATCACTCAGAGAGAGGTTAAACAGGATTAGCCCCAGTATCCTCAGGGTACCCCAAATAGTAAGTAACCTCCAGCTGGCCTCTGTGTTGCTGATCACAACCCTCTAAGCCCAGCACTTCAGTAATTTTCAAATCCACCTTCCAGTCTCGGTGGGCTTTAATTTTAAAAAGTAATCGAAAAATACAAGCTGAAAGGATATGCTTGCACTTTTACTGAGAGAAGGAGCTATCATGACTTTGGCAGCAGTGAAAGGAAAACTACCATGGCCAATTAATACCTGTTAGGAGCATATCTTCCCTACACTTGAATCCACTGCCATCTGGTCAGTTTAGTCTGACCAGGATGTCAGACTAAAGGATTTATCAACCTTTATTCACAAATGAGAAAAGAAAGAAAAAAAGTAGATCACAAAATAGCAACTACCTCATCTGCAGCTCAAAATCACAATATTTTATGAGTCTATTAGATCTTTACATCACATAAAATACTGATGCTGACATGCAGTATTGCCACAAAGAAGATCAGAAAATTTTTACTGTGCTTTTCATACCTGACAAGTGGCAGAAATATGCCACTTTACTTTTCCATACTTTAATGGAATGACAGGCAGAGATCTGACCTGCTGTAATGTGTCTTTCCATTTTGACCATATCTGGGAACAATGAGGCAGTGTTAACTCTAGAGCTTTCCTAGGTTTTAGTAAGACAGTAGTAAGAAAAATGAGATTTCCCATAAGATCAGAGTTTAAAAGTTTTTTGTTGTCTTTATTGAGGTAATTTGCACAATAATTTGGGTTCCATTGTTGCAAAAAGCCCACACTTAAAAAAAAATCTACTGTTTTTCAAGTATGCATGCACGTTTCTGAGGACAGGAGAACTTAGCCACCTCTAGTTAGACAGTAATGTAACTTTACACCTTGCTATAGAAAGACAATTGTGACACCTTTGCCTTCAAAGCAGTGAGCAAATGTCAGAAGTGATGGCACGATTCCTTCTTTCCCACAGCAAACAAGCAAAACTGATAAATGGGCTCAGGGATAAAAAATTTTAACAGCATCATCAGGATGAGCTATCAGTGTTGACTGCACTTCATGGGAACAGAGGGATATCAAGCAGAGCCTAAATTGTTGTGGAGCACACTGCCTTCTCACTTGGGTAGCAGGTCAGGTGTTTTCTAGCTCCTCAACCTATTGAAAACATTTCTCTTCTGAGGATGGAGTTACTTGAAGCTTATCTCAGATCTGAGCAGCTCCTATCTATAATGGATTGAATGACTGAAAAGTTGTGCCAGGTGATGCAGCACCCTAGTGAACCAGTGGTACTGGCTAATTTGTCTTCAGGACAAAATGAAGAAAGGAGAGGAACAGAATATCAGGGTGACCATCCAATTAGTTTAATAGAAACTGAAGGCAGACCCAAGAAGTTGTCAGTACGTTAGCAAGATGTTTAACCTCTCAAGTGCCATCTGCAAGTACTATATCTCAGCTCTGTTCCTACTCCTCAGGAAAAAGGGGAACTTATGAAGGACTTCAGAATCCTCTCGTTGGCCACCTGCCCACTCCTGCTGACCCTTCCTGCAGTGAGGGAGCTGCCCATGGGGTGTGCAGTCATGGCACTGCAGAGCTCTGCTTCAGTGCACTACAAACAGCAATGCAGTCACCTCCTGACTGTTACCATGTGAGCAATGGACAGTAGTACATAATCATTCCTCAGAGTGTTTGCTCTGTGCAGCTCACCCCCTGTCATGTAAATTTTCCAGATAGGAGAAGGAAAAACAGGAGGAGAACAGAAAACAAAACTTCTCCTGTGCAAACAGGACTTTCCTCATCTAACCAGATATCACAATAAAAATCCCTTGTAACCTCAGTAGCTCAATTTTACTGTAAGCTTGCAGAGCCCACTCACCTGTTTTCCAATTTACACACAAGCCTCTGAAGGAAGATCAAATTCCCTTTCAGGATTATAAACACTATATAAGGCCCAACATTCTCTGAGTATACTTATAAAAAAGGGCTTTTTTGGTGTCACGATTTTGTCTCTTTCCATCACACCAACAGCACCAGTGCCAATATATGAGGTTCCACAGGAACCACAAACTCATGGTGATAAAAGGTACATCTCAACTACTGGTGGTCTGCCACTGCCAAACAAGTGATGCCTGTCCTGCCTTCAATTCTGCAGAGACAAAACCATTTCCACATTCTGCAGGAGCTGCTTCCCTCATACAAAGGGTCAAAACCTCATGACTGTAACTGTAGTGCAAACCCAGGGAAGGCGATTTATCTCTTCACTTGGTATTAAATGGGGGAGGAATCTGGCCACCAGGGATAGTGATGCTGTAAAATATGCAGTAAACAATTATTTCATTCTTATGAAGAATGAGTACTATATTAAATTTGAGTTAAATATTAAATGAAGAATGTGTTAAATATTCCACACACGTATTATTTGTTGCAGATAAAAATAACTGAATATATATTTGAGCTTCATTCTTCCACCATTTCATAGTTTTCATGCCCCTTAGAGAATGTCACAAATCCACACACAGTCCCAATTAATGTATTTTGTGCAGTATATGGACCTAAGAATTTTCCTTCAATGCTACTGCCATCTTATACATTTGTGACTACACTTTATAATCAAATCCTCACTTTTCTCTACAGCACATTTTCAAGATCATTTGTTTGGGCATATAAAACATTCTTCAAACAGCTTTTGGCTGTTCTGCAATTAATCTCTCATGGGAGATTCTCTCCTAGAGAACCGGAATTTCCTAGAAGAAGAGGACAAAAATGTGCTTGGCTGGTGCAGGGAATTGATGCCTCTGAAGCACTTCATTAGGTTTTCCCCCTCTGGCCCCCTTCTTGTGTCCTTCTGTCCCTCCCCTCTCTCCTTCATGATAGTCACATCAAGAGTGAAATTCTGCTTTTAGGCCATCTCCAGATAGATGATGGTTGTACATGTTAGTCCTTAGAGGGTAATTAAATGCAACATCTGAAAGCTGTGTTGTGCTTCATTCTCCCTCCATATGGCTAAAACTTCTTTTCCCATAACTAATCTGACAATTGCTGATTGAAGATTGTGTAGTGGAATACACATTTAATTTTCGCATAAAAGGTTACATTAAAAATTATTTCAGAAAAAAAGTGCAAACTGCAACATTGGTTCTGAGGGCATGACTCTTTCTCCTAATTTCTTTCACTGTGCTGACAAAATCTTCTGCACCCTGAAAAAAATTTTTAAATTAGTTTTTCTTGATACGACTTAGTAATATTGTCATATTAACTCATCTGTTGGCACAATTATTGTTAAAGGACATATTCAACTGTAAAACATCAGATCAGAGCACACAGAGATGAAGAGTTTATGATCTCTGGTAACTGCCATTTATAATCAGAATTATTTACTTTTTGAGCAGAATAAAATTAATTAAATAAAATTGATATCAAAATTTCTTCTTTGTTCAGACAGACAAAAACAGAGTTATATCTCTCAGGACTGCCTCTCTCTTCACAACTCACATTCTTCAATACAAAGACCTTCATGTCAAAAGTAATCAAAACTTAAACTACCTTTCATCACTTGAAGCTAGTTCACTAAAAACAAGATCAGATAAAAGGGGATATTACAACCACAACAAAAATTCTTTGTACTATATGAAAAGGATACTCAAAACTGCTGAGACCTTTCCCCCTTATTTTGCCAAGAAAAGATACTTGTTCTAGAAAATATACTTCTTCCCAGACAGCCTCCTTGAAGAGATGTGTCACAGAAATTTTTAATTAGTGAATTCTTTAAATTTACCCTTACTCTTAACTAAGGGTAATGAACTAAAAATCCAGTTGTGTTCTGGAGGAGTTTTTGCAGCTGTATTTATGGGAAGCAAATTACTTACTACATATGTTACTCTGCTGCAGTGGTTTTCACACATAGGTAATTTTAAGGAGATAATATTTAAATTGTCTATGCATTTCTAGTATATTTTTTGAGAAATATCCTCCCTTGAGAAATTATCATGAAAGATGATTTAACATCCAAGGAAGTTTCAGTACTTTTTCAAGCCCCTGTAAAATCCTAAGTTCTGAAATTTAAATTTCACCTAAAATTTCCCATAGAGGCTTTAGATCTCACAGAAATCACAAAAAAGTTGCTTTTGAAGCAACATTCTTAGTTACATGTCCTTCAATCTACAGTGCAACCAGCTCCAATCCCATGTAACGTGGTCCCACAACAATACCTTCCTCATTTCCAGCTTTCCATACCCTCTTTCCTTTCACCACCTCCTTGCTCCTCAGCAGCTCTTGTAGACCTACAAGTCCGTATCAGGTAGATCAAAACCACCACTACCAAAGCTGACTTCTAGCTTAGTGTGCTTCCCTAAATTTCACAACACTTGAAGTCACCTTCACAAAGATTTCTAGTAATAGTAATACTACATTTACTCTTAGTTGTCCAAAGCTCCTGCAGAAGCCAGAAGTGCTTCAGCACTGTCACACAGTGTGATGGTGTATCCACATCACTAACAGGCAGCTCTTTAGTGCCCTTTGGATCATGCGCCCGACCCCTGTGACACAGGAGATATCCAACTATGCTTTTTGGCTTTCAATTCCATGAAACTGTACATCCAACACCCTTAAGAGCACACACTTCCAATCACAGACACAGATAAACAATGCTCATTCCTTCTTTTCATATCCCAAAACCAAAACTTCTTCAGTCTTAACTACTCAAAATATAAAAAGATCTATATCCACTGGGGAAACGAAGAAATTAGGCAAACTGAGTCACACAGTTTTCATTTTAAAAACACATAAATTTCACATTTTCTCCATACTTCCATCTGCATGTCAGAGTAAAATCCCAGTGTTATTCCCTGGAATTGGACAAGAGTACTTGGAAAAAGAATTCTGCTTATATAAACTATTACTGCATGTCAGGATCATTTCAAACTATTATTTGGATATAACCCAGAAGTGTCGCAGTAATTCAGTCCCAGTGCTCACATGAGAATTTTTTGGAAGGGGTTTTATACTGCAGAGCACTGCCTTCAAGCAGACCAAAAATACTGAATAGTAGTCATTCTTTTTTTTTTGTTTTTAAGCATTTCATTTCCTTTTCAAATGCCCTACAAAATTAAGAAAAAAAAGTCAGTGCAATCTCCTCTAGGAAAGACAAGGTTACTTTTTCTTATTTTTTTATTATAAATAGCATTTTACTGTGACTGGAATTGCACTCAATTTGCTTTTTCAATGCTTTCAAAGAGTCTGAAAGGTCAGAAGAGTCTGCTTCACTATAAGCACCATTCTGCAATATTCCCATATAACTTGGTGCATAAACCATGAACTGAAAAAGATTATGAAGAGTTAATTTATTTTCACTAGATTTAGTTTATACAGCAGGGGTGAATGTTTTACTCATATGAGGTAACAGACATACAGCAATATTTTTTTCTTTTCTGACACTTTACATGAATTTTCCCAGGATAGAAGATACTTAGGGTATTTTTTTAGGGTCTATGTATATTGTTGATAATTTTACTTATTACACATTTTGGAAGAAAGGGCTTCCAGTAATACATGCACCATTATACCTCCACATGCACGCCTACGGTGTGACACGAACAAATTTAATGTAGCAACATGGGCTTTTTTAAAGCCAGGGAACATTAGTTTTCTCTAAAATTATTACACTGCTTTCCAGCTCACTGGTTGGACACTGTGGGGTAAGTTTGTATTTCAGTTGAGTTGATTGACAGGGCCTGATTCTCTACAAATTTAGACCAGGCTTCCCCTGATGTCTTAAATCTGCTGCCCAGAGGCACGTGGAATTGAACAGGTAAGAGGGTGGGTAAGAGATAGGACTACCATATGAATGTATAATTACAGCAGTGAGAGACTGGACTGGGATGTACTGTGCCATAGAACGGCCTGATCCAAAACCATCTGGAGCCTGGAGCAAACACACCACAACCCTGGATCACAGCTCTGGATCACAGCCCTGGATCACAGCCGTGGATCACAGCTCTGGATCACAGCTCTGGATCACAAATCTGGATCACAGCTCTGGATCACAAATCTGGATCTCAGCTCTGGATCACGGCCCTGGATCACATCTCTGGATCACAGCCCTGGATCACAACTCTAGATCAGAGCCAGCTACATCAAGACTATAGCTATGAACTGTCAGGGTGTTCCAACTGCACCACCAGCAGCTGGGCTCTAAAAGCTCAGTGGGGTGGCCCCCATTCTGAAAATCTTGCTATCTGAACTGCCATGTAACTGTGCACTATGAGATGCACTCGGGAACACCTTGGTCCATGAGGGGCCCTGAAAAGCCTCAGTGGTTCTCCTTCCCTACATACGTGATTCATGTCACACTGAAGCCATTAATCCCAGCTTAGTGAGCTGTGAAAAAAAGAAACACACTCTTGTGCAGCTTTTCTTTTACTGAGTTGGGACTTCTTCCCTTGTAAATGAACTGATGAGACACCAGAACTATCATGCTGTCTCTGGTGATGTACAACGCCTGTTTGCACAGTGGTACTGTGCTATTGCTATTCATTTTGATAGTGTGTTTCCTTCCTCTCCCTGCAGTTAGTTCATCTGAATTGTTGCCAAGATGGCTGGTTGCCTTGGAAACTAATTAAGGAAAGGCTTTGGTTAGAAGCAGAGTTTCAAGCATTAAACTATTTGAGAGACAGATGCAGAAATTAAGGTAATGTCTGCTAAGATGAAAAGGGTTATCCTTTATGTATAAGAAGAAAGAACCACATTTAAATGCCAGGACTGCAACAAAGCAACTTATACACAAACTGATTTTTAAAACCTGGAAGAGATGAGTAAGTGAGTGATTTCAAAATCAGGCAGGAGCTTAGAAAAATCTTAGAAGATTCCCA
The DNA here is from genome assembly GCA_013397075.1 of Rhabdornis inornatus. Taxonomy (NCBI): domain Eukaryota; kingdom Metazoa; phylum Chordata; class Aves; order Passeriformes; family Rhabdornithidae; genus Rhabdornis; species Rhabdornis inornatus. The sequence goes on from VWZS01004650.1 coordinate 450,107, forward strand.
AAGCTATTAGAGATGGAGAGATGGACAAATAGGGAAAGACAGAAACTCAGGATCACATGTTGAACAAATTACAGCCAGATCTCCCTTTCCTTCACTCTGTATCTTTGAAACACTTCTTGTGAATGTTGTTTTTGAAAAATACCTGTAGAGCTAATGAAAGACCAAATCCTCTCCTCCAGTGCAGGTATGGCATAAGAAGTGTCCATGAGTAGATCTGCTCCCAAAGCTCACCAAATGCAACAGGGAAAGGTGAGGGCCAATAGCCCTCAGGACGTCTGCACCTGAGACCTGTCCACAAGGGTAACAATTTGAGCAGCTCAGACAGTGTGGACACAGGCTAAACAGTGAGTGGGACCCTCAGAGGGCTCAGGGCAAACACATGCACCATTTCTGTGCACTGAAAAGCTGCCTAGAAAGGTAAACTATGCAGCAAATTGAGCTTTTATGGGTACCTATTAACTGAAGTTCAGAGCAAATACAATCTCTGTATGAGCACAATGATATAAATTTAAATATCATCTCCGGAATAGTGGTTGACTCGATTTGCAACAGCATAACTAAACAAAGATTTTGGTTCTCTGTACATTTAATGGCAATGCAGAAGTTGCCATATAAATATGACTGCAACAGCATAACTGCATACTACAAATATTGTGGTAAAAATATACAAAGTATTAAAAGCAGATGCCTGTGTGTGCATTGGTGTGTGCATTTATATCCCATAAATTATAAAACATAAAATGAGTAACTGCTACAATCACAGAAAAATAAAAACTCTAATGGTGACTTCAGGTTCACATGTCCCTGGCACAAGAAACAAGAGTTGTTTGGCAGCAATCTTCTATGTACAGCAGCTTCCACATTTACAGTGAGATGTTTCTGGTATTAATTATTATTACTACTGATCAGATACATTTAAAGCTGTGCTTTAATGTCTTTTGAACACTTTAAGCTTTGTGTGCCATTACTTCAATCATTCTGCAGGATGAGTAATAATGCTCTGATAAATTCCTGTCATTTAGAACCTGGCTTGTTTTATGAAATCTGGATGATGGCTTTGGAGAGACATTCCTTTTTACAAGCTAGAAATTCTTTCCTCAGGTATGTGTGAAATGTGCTGTATGTGGGGCAATTAAGATGTTACTCTCTCTGCTTTAGCAATTCATCTCCTGCCCTCTACGAGTTCCACAGCTGACAGGAGCAGACACTTTAAGGCAGATACAGCTGTCACTTTTGAATTATGCCCATTCTTACTCTTCTGCTGGCTATGTCCTGAGGGTGCCTGACCTAAGTAATTCCCCTTTCCTCCCCATATGCCCATACAGACTTGTGAGCTGCTGAAACTCCCTGGGTGTGAAGGAAAAGAAGTGACCTTTCATTCTGCTTTACATCCTGGTTTCAACAATCCTCATGGGTATCTAATTGAGAAATGTCCTAAATTTTAAGTTTCTAGTTCATTGGAAATGTAAAAATGAACTGTACCAGTTTCAGAGTGATGTTACACAACAGTCTACAAAGCAGATACTCTCCTGGAGCCTCAACTGAACCCCACTGCTCCACACAGCTCCAAACAGAGGAAAAAATCAGCCTGTGACATAGCTGTGCCCCGAGCTCCGGAGAAGGCAACGGACACACTGCTCTGGAGAGTCTGCTCCGAGCAGTGCAGTGCCTTCAGAGGACATGGCATTGCTGGGCTTCAAAAGCAAAGCAGAAGCTGAAGCTACTCACAGCTCTACTTCAAGTGTCCCTCTGGACTCATAGGCAATTGTATTTTAAATTGCTTTGGAGAACACAGGCAAACCCCCACCAGACCATCTGTTTATAATGGAACAAATAAACCAGGAAGTTTACATGACAGTGGGTTTGAATTTTTTCAATTACATTTTTCCCCATTGTTATTTTTAATGACTGTTCGTCAACCCAGTACTGCAGTTCTGTGTTTATTCTTTTGACACCCTAAATGTGAAAGCTGTTGTGCAGTGAGCTCACTTCTCTGAGATCTGAGCAGCTCTGCAGAGAGATGCTGCTGGGGCTGTACTGAAAACCTGCACACCTCCATCCTAATCTCAAAATTTCAGACTGGAAGGTTTTCATAGTGTGTGCACAGGACAGAGTTCAGTCAATCAGATTGCCCTTCCTAATCCTAGAGATGCTTCACTTTAAGTTGTCTTTGACAGTCTGCCTGTCATTGTAAAACTTTGGGTTCTGCATTCTCTACTGTAATATTGCTTTTGCTTTGTTAGACGCTTTCACTTAATACAGACACTGCCTTGGAGCCTAACCTTCATGACTAAGTTTGGAGATAGTGGCCTTTTGACAAAAGCATGCAGCCTCTGGAATAAACAGGTCTTTTGTAAAATTTCACCATTTTGATCCTGAATGGAGTTTCTTCCTCCACATTTGCCCTCGGGAGATTTTCTTCTAAGTGGACATAAAGCCCCTCTAGTCTGAAATACAGCTTATTATCCTGGGAATAAGAAAAACAGATTTCTTAACTCAAAAACATGTCTCTAAATACATAGTCAAACAGGTTAAGGCTTACTGCTAGCTCTCAGAAGAAAATGTTCTGTTTATGAGAACAAAATTTCGTATCTATCTGTGAAGAAATACAGAATATTTTAGCATCAAGGGACAAGAAGTGTGGGGAGCTTATGAATTTTGCATGATATAAGCATTGCTATCGGTATGCCTGAGAGGCCAGTAGATGATTGAATTGGATATAGTTTTGTTGTGCAAGGGGGATACAGATCCACATGCTCAGTGGTTATAGAACTATAGGGCAAGTGAACAGACAGCAACTTACAGAATAACTACCGATTTCTCTGCTTCCCCGTATTCTACAGCTGAAGAGGTTTGGGCAGGGTACCTACCTCCAGGACAATATATAAGGCCCATCACAAAATCTTCTGAATGAGAAACAAAAACAGATCAGCCTGCAGTATGAAATTCTGCACAAAACAGGTTACTCAGGCAGAGTAGGAGCTCAGGTGCCCCCTTTCCCTGACCTTATATTTATAGCTGGGAAGATCAGGTACCAGACAGCCCTGAGAACAGAAATACTTCACATGACAGGTTACAGGGCCTGGAAATGTCGCGACATACACATGTGCCATATGCTAAACACATATGGAATACTCAAGGTCACTGACTCACATGTCTGTACATTGCTGGAGGAAGGTACAGAATATTCCAGAATGACTTGAAGTCTCAGAAGAAAATCCCCAGACATGTAATTGTCTTTGGATGACCCTGATCTTCTGGAAAAGATGTATACCCTGGTCTGAACTGGTTGAAAAAAGGATCAAAGGAAGAAAAGTGCACACATTGACCAGCCTGATACAGGAAAAGAGGTCACTCTTACTGAATCCAAGCACTGACACAAAGCCATGATACACGGCTCCTGGAGCAGAGCACTGACAAGCTTGCTGAATGGGCTGGCCAAGAGCCCAAAAGTCTGATAGCAAACTCAGTGTGTGTGTAGACTGTTTAGTGGTTTACAGTCTGTTTATTTCTGCTATGACTTTTCTTCTTGAATAAGTTCTATTTAAGCCTCTGAAATCCAGGGTCACTGGCAAATACTGCTGCTGACTCAGAGAAAGAAACAGCAGGTGCCACACAATGACCACGTAAACCCCCTCTCTGGAGGGAGGCATCACTCCCAGAAGCTGATAGGAGGGCTGACCTTTGGAGTTCTGCTCCTAGGAGGCCAAAAAAGAGGAGAGGGATGGAGAGGCAGCTGGGTTGAGGCAGCCTATACCAGCCCTCTATGGGACACAGTTTGTCCATCTGTATTCTGACACAGCAGTTCAGACAGGTAGAGTGTCTTGGCTTCCTTTTGTTGTCACTGGGAAAAACAAACCAATCTGCAAATGTGCATCAGCAAGTGGTAACAGGCTCAGATGTTACTGCTTCTCAACTGAGCAGCCTTCCTAGACTCCACAGATAGCACCAAACTGGCTTTTTAAACTGCAATAAAACGCTAGATTTCAAATATGCAAATCCAGACTTATCTCTCCCCTCAATAATATGCTATCAGCAAACACACTTGGCTAAAAAAAAGACAGCTCTCCACTCCCTTGGGCAAATGGGATGGATGAATTTAAATACGACATGTTTGTGAAAACTTTTAACTAATTTATGAGAAGATAACAGGGTAAGCAGATGAGATGGCAGGAAAAACCTACAAACAATAATTGTTCAGCTATCAACCTGGGGTCCATCCACCATTGCTGACTTTCCCTGCAGAAATTTAAGTCACTGCTTTTCAGTATCCAATTAAAAACCCACTGGAAATGGTTGACAGAAGATATTTTTAGCATCAGGGGCACCAGAATGTGCTGTAGAGTTTAGGGAAACCTGGAGGCCCGAGTAGCAAATTTTTACTTAACAGATGCTAAACACACTGACAGAAGACCAAATCATACATTTTAACAAAATTTAAACTTCACTAGAGTTGAATTTAGAATAGCAGCAGAAGAAAAGAGTGGCCAGTTTTTTTGCTATATGGTTTGCTTGGTAAACAGCTTTTCTTTTAGGCAAAGTCAAATACTTTGACTTCTTTTTTCTCTTACTTGGACAATAGAAGAAAAATGGGAACAAATGTAAATTAATTCAGATCAGACAAAGGCCTGCTTCTCAGCTGAGAGTGGGCCCAAAAAGCTCTTTAAGCTTGGCTCAGGAGTGTTCTGCAGCATTTTCAGAAGAGTAGGCTGTGGGTAGGTATGGTGTTTTGCATCTTTTCCAAGAACATGAGCAAATGAAAAAGAAAAAAAAAGAGGTTTCTTACACGTTTCTGTATGAATTTCCCTAAAGAGAGCATTCACCATATTGCATAAAATACACTGTAAAATGCATTGCTGTGTATTAGCATCACAACCATACCAGTTGTCAGCGTTTGGGACCAGCTCGTTTGTGCCCTGTTCTCTTGAGCACCTCTTCCCTTGCTCTGTAAGTAGAAGCTATGGCACCTGGCTAGCTCCAAAGAGCGACCCTCAGTGATACACCTCAAGGCTTGACAGGAACTGGATATTTTGAGAAGGAACACACTGAATATATTTTTCATGTTTCCCAGCATTTATGGCAGGTCAGTTTGTTGGTAGTTTCCAATACATTTCTAAGAGATATGCTAATGCTTCATGAAATTTAAATGCTACTCTTACTCTATTCCATACTACGAACCCACAGTTAAATTTACAAAGTGGCAGTAATCAGAGGGTTTTTCAGTCTTAACGCAAGTGAATTCCCACATGCCTGTGAATAACCAAGCAGCATGGATTTGGTGCCACACCAGCACCAGCTTTACTGTGAGCCCAGACAGCAGGAAGCTGTCCTGCATCTGTTCTGACAATTTGTATCTGTTACTGCACCTCTTCAAGCACATTGCACAGCCCAACCAGTGACACAGGCATAATGGGTAGCACCCTGGGATAGCCAGAGGGTACAGCCATTCTTCTGGAGCGAAGCGAACACTGGGAAAGCCATGCAAGAGCAAAACAGTCACTCCAAATGCATCTTTTCCCACAAAGGTGCTTAGACTCCATCACCCACAATTTAAGCCTGTCAACAGCAATGGCTGTGCAGAGGGGAGGGCTTTATGTACCAAAATGTACTAATGAATCGTTTGGACTACCAGCTGAATTTTTCATTAGCTGGATTTCCTTCTGGGAATTCTTTAAGACGTATTAATTCTGTAATACTTCACTGGCTTTTTATTTCTTGTTTCATGTTCCACTTAGAAACTGCACCTGTCTTGCAATCCTTACAGGCAGCCTTGATTCCAGTAATATTACTCTGTCAGCTGAAGTTTTAGGTTTCTTACCTACTTAAAAATAATTCATTACGAACATTTGGGAAAAAATATGACGTTTCCTGGTAGGTTACATGTAAGTGCTGCCACCAACTATGCGCATCACTGTGGCATTTTTATTTTACTAGGTAACTGGCTAGCACCTGGGACTCACACCTCAAAGGATACTTAATAATCTCCAGAAATAAGCAGTTCTGGAGATATTAATGATGTCTGTCACAGAGAGATCACAATTTCTGAAAGACAGATACCTGTTCCAAAATGGTGTTGATTCTGTCTACTTCACAGTCAATTAAGTATCTTTTTTCTTGCCGTCTGTCCATTTCCTCTATAATTCTTCTGAACTCTTGAACATCTTTTATGCTTCCTACAGATCTGGCTGTCACTTGCCAGTTGTTCTGTACTGCTGCTTCCATAATTGCCTGAAGAATGGAAAATCCTGTGGGGAAAGAGACAACACAACCATTTAAAAGCAGAATAAAAAAACCCCAAAAAACTATTTTGAACGTTTGACAAAGGGCTTACAAAAACCTGCATCACCTAAAGGGACACAGAGTAGCTGGGAGCCTGCAAGTGTTTCACTGCTTGAGAAAACAACAGTGTACGGACCAGTTTCTTCTTCTAGCTATGCCATTGGCAAAGTCACTGACTTCAGCAGAACGTCTTGGTGGTATATTACTGTAAGGCATATCACAATCTGTCCATTATACCATATTATGATCCTCTCAGGGACGTTTATGGTCATGCTGGGGTCTGCGCCAGCTGAGAACAGGAGCCTGGAGCCATTACTTGGGCAGAAGTCCATCAGACTGAGGAGGGGGACAAAAGGGGTGATTTGCCTGTACAGACTGCAGCAACAGGTCATTAACTGGCAGAGATCCAAGCACTGCACAAGAATGTCAATTAAGTCATTGTATCGGTCATTGGAGCCACAACTACAGGACAGCACTTTAATGATACTCACTTTGATTTCAAAAAATGTTTTAAAATGTGGAATCTAGCAGAATTAAGCACACTTTCAATGCATTCATTAAGGTAACACCAAATCGTTTAGCATCCTCATTGCAGGAGAGAAGCAGCACAGAATGACCAAGGACTACACAGTGGGAAATTACAGAGGCAAGCAGCATTTCAATCTCTCGTGAACAGCTGTGCCTCGGTAAAAGGCAGAACCCAAGTCAGGTCCCTAAGTGAAAAGTGGTGGAACTAAAGACAGGATCTCTGTCAAGTCATGCTTATGTAGCAATCATCAGATATTGATTTGTAACTCTTTATTTTAATATGTAGCTGGGAACCTGTTTTCATTCAGGAAATTAAATTTTTGAATTAATTAGAAAATTAAAATTAATGCATAGTTCTAATTGCTTCAGTTTTGAGCAGATGCCAATCAAAGACAGAGGTCATCTACTTCAAGCACACCCAGTGGTTTTCAGTAGTTTTATTATGGAGCATATCCATGTGAGTGCTGTTTTTTTCCAGATAATTTATTTGCAAAACTTTCAGTCCAATTATTTAGTCATACTGTGGATTTCTTATCCACAGCCAGATTTAAAAAGCTTACACACAACCATATAAACATATAGGATCAACAACCAATTAACCATGCTCTGTGATAACCAGTTCTCTGAAACTGAAAGGAGTTTGAGCTACAGAGGAACAACATGTTCACTGCTATGAATTATATCAATAGCTATTCTGAACTCAGACACCCTTGTAGAGGTACAACAATAACAAAGAACTTGTGCTGCAGCCTGATCTTCCACAGCCTGCTGTAAATCTGTAGCGGCAGTCTGAAGCCAGAGGAGCTGCACCATTACCTCATTACAGACACAAACAAGGGAAGAATGATTTTCTGGATTACAATTAGATTATCATAATTTACCATGTGGCTTCCTCAGGTCTCACTCAAATGCCCTCACTTTCCCTGTGCAGCCTCCTTGATTCTTAATGCTTTTCTTTGTATTAATGCACTTTACTATCCCATGAAAGGTGGTGACAATTAATATGAATGCTGGTTGAGAATTCTTTCTGGCATCTTCTTTCCTCTGAGACTACTGAAAGAGAGGCATTTACATATGTATAGTACAATGAACTCAATCTTCCTTAACATAATATTTTACAAAAAATGGTTGTGATGTCTGCGACAGCATTGTGATTGCATCACATGTAGCAGGAAGATCTAAGCGAAAGATACTTTGTTGGCTGCAAATGAGGAATTTTTATGTGGAAACATAAATACCACTAATGGGGATTTACAAATGCTTTGTGTACAAAGATGTGCTTTTGAAAATACATGATTCCACTACGTAATAAATATTTGCAACTTCATTTCATCATCTGTATAAAATCTAAATATGAACCTCGAGCTTCCTGCAAACAACAACAGTCCGTACATCCAGGTTTTTTTACTCCAGATTGAATAAATCAGTCCAAAATATTATGAAAAACTGACCTATCTTTCAGAAAAAATAAACCTATTTGTAGCTCTATTTTTTGCTAATGACACATACAAAGCTTGTGAAGTATCTCAAGGAAAGAAGGAAAATGAATATGCTGGAGTGAAGATGACATTGGTTAACTGTCATGTTCCCATTTTCAGCTAATGCTGAATCAGAATTTGCTTTGTCAAACCTTGAATATCTCAGAAGAAAGCTGGGGAATTTTCCTAGTTTTGTGCAATTCCATGTTCGTGTGGGCATGAGTATATGTGTATTTTTGTATGCATGTGTATTAGTCAGTAGTTACCATTTCAAGAAAGAGAAGAGCAAGATTACTCAGCAGCCTTTCTCCTATGCATGAAAATACAATTACAGCAAACTAAGACCGAAAAGTTTCAGAGCTTTGTAATTTCTGTCTTCTCAGCCTCCTCTTTCTCCTTGTCGCATCAAATCTTTACAATCATAGTCCCCACTATTCTTGCCAGTTCTTGAAATCCTCCCTATGGACACCGACTGTGCTGTGCCAGCTCCTCTCTCTTGGGCCCTCTCCCATCCTTGCTTTGAGAAGAACCATTTGCCCCTCCTGCAGCAGTTCATTAGACCCGTCTGCTGACGACCTTTACAGAGCCCATTCTCCTGGTTTACTAAAGCTTGGTTCAAACCTCCTGCTCTTAGGAAGGCAGCACCTGCATCCTCACTGTTCCAGTCTCAGGTCTCTCCCCATGTCTAATGCCTTCAGCACCATTTACTGCATTTTACATCGTTACCCATTACGTGGTATTCCTGTAAACAACATGTTCCAGGCTCCAGCTGTACTTTGCCATTAAAAGAGCTGTTGCATAAGCAGGATGATTGTTTAACTAAAAGGACCATTTCATCTTGAAATGTGAACCTTTATTTCTCTTTAGCATAACAATGCAAGCTGTGCCATTTTGGGAGCACTGGCTGGGTAATGGACAGGGAAATTATCTGCCATGTTGTGTGCACTGTCAGTGACCAGGCCTGCACATGGTGCTTTTTCCACACCCTACCCTCAGGATATACACCTGTGAAAGCTCCTCAAGAAATGCTCACTCCTGAGCACCCTGGAGGTGCAGAACTCTTACAGGTACCTCTCATCTTGCTCCCCCAAAGGACAAAGCAAAGCCAGCCATGGCAACTATCTCCAGTCCAAAGTCTTTGGTGTGCATCACATTTATTCCAAAAGACTAAAGAACCGATAATTCACCACAGGTCTGTGGAGAAGTCATGCAGGAAGGACTTTAATCAATACTGTTGCCAGTTCATACTACTTCCATCAAGACAGCCAAAAAAATTAGTTAAGGCAAGAAAAACTGTCATCTTCCTAGAAGGTGACAGCAATGGGATTATCTTGAAATGGGGTTCATAATATCATCACCAAAATTCAGTGGCTGCTCATTCTGTAGTCATTAACACCAATACAGACCACAATAAAAATTTATTTAGACCTCAATGTGATCTTTCAATCTTTTTGTAGTGATACCTTGGATGTGAAAAATAGTAAGATAAAAGGCAGGCATTTTTCTGAAAGCACTGAGGTTTCTGAGGTTAGTTCATCTGAAGGCACCACATCCCTTCTTTGCACTATGTCATTAGTAAGCTGGCATTACATACAGATTTAAGAATAGTCTGGTCACATGATGGCTGTGGCCATACTTGCCAGGTCATGTAACAGGCAGGTTGCTCCTATCATGTCTGAGTGCAATCTCACAAGTCAATCTGATCTGCACCGCTAAAAGCATAGACGATTCTCGCCTTAACATTCAAATATGCCATTGTCTGGCTTATTCTTAAAATATTAATGAATTCAAAGAGCTAGCCCTCATCTAAACAGCCTGCAAAATTATTGGGCTGAAGGTAAATATAGTAATAAAACTAGAACAAAACAAGTACCCAGCTTGCCTCTTAGTGAGCTGAAGCAAGTATTTTGAGTTTTGCGGACTGAAGCTTGCAAAGAAGAAAAACATTCTAAATAAATTTCTCGTAAAGCATGGAAAATCTTATTTGTTGCAATGCTATCTCTGTACTTTAAGCAACACAGATGGAATTACATTCTGGCCAGTCCTCCCTGAAGCTGGACTAAGAAACAAATTCAGCCAGTATGTTCCAATTTCTGCCAGGGAAGTAAAGCCTGTGCCTGTCTTTCCAATCATTCCTTTGATAAAAGCATCTCTCCACTGACCCTACTAACACAAGTGAAGAGGACATTTTACTCTTTTGCATCTCTGAAAGCTCATAAAACTTCTCCCACATCCACATAGGCAAAATTCATGTCAGCAGTTTGCTCAACCATATGAAAATCTATGTGCTACATCACTGAACTTACTCTTGTTTAAATAACAGCAATCATTAATGTGATATGACTAAATGATCAGACTGGAACACCTGTAGTATCATGAGAGCCCTTGCAATTGGCACCAAAGTACTTATTGAAAAATGTTACCATATATGTAAATTTATTTTCCTGAATGTTCTTGCTAAGATCGAGGACCTTTAGCCTCCTACAGAAATGAAAGAGCACTTGCTCTCCCTTTTGCCTTGCCGAGTACCAATGATCTATGAGGGGTATATTTTCCTGACACGCAGCATGCTTGTGCCGCCTGAATGAACATCAGCTCTGATCTGAATACTTGTGTTTTGAACTATGTATCTGGGACATGATACAGAGATCTGCACTTCTGACCCAGGAGTGAACTCCAGAGATTTAAGTGTTGAGCTGTGTTTGTCAAGGGCACAGTGAACTCACCAAAAAGGAGACCATCCAGGCAAAGTGATTCCCCATGACAAATACAATTTCTATGATGCCAGTTTACACTTCAAGTGTACCAGAGGTTGGTAAGTTGAGATATATTTGGATATTCTGCGTGTTTGGCACTGAACCTAACACTAATTCGAAAGCAAACAGATCAACATGTTAGGCACGAGTGAAAAAACCCCAGAATCCCCCATCATCCAAAATCCCAACATGTCTGCGGGGCAAGTACGCTTTGCTTAACCCAGGTCTGCTTAACAACTTCATAAGCTACTAAACGAGTCACCAGGAAGCAATTCAGCAAACAATGAGGACTCTGGGATGCTCTTTCAGTCTAACACACTTATGTTCAAATTATTAAATAAAATAGAGTAAGTGCAGTCCATGGGGTTTTGACCTGATCACTTCTAACTGGTAACCAACACATGGAGTGTCACACTCCACTACTCTGGTAGCAGACAACCTTCTAGACCAAGTAGCAAACACATTCTAATGATTTTTTATTTTTAATTTCTGCTTTTTCTGTTCTGTAAACTTCTAGTTTCCCCTGTACATACACTACAGTACTGCAACATGTCATCCATAAACAGAGAAATATACAGAAATAGGTATGACAGCTCGATTGAATGAATGTGAACTTGCCTGGCTCTAAAGGAGAATCTACAGAAACCATCTGGTTCATATTTGTTAGGGATGGAATATAGCTAAAACTGCAGAAATTCAGAGCTGCTGAACCCAAGTAAAATACCCTTTTTCCCCCTAAATGGCTCTTTCCGAATCCATTTCACCTTGATCTATTCTTTCATAACAACCTTGCATCTAACTCGCCTCCCATTTCACTCAAGTTTTAGGTCAGTGCAACTATGTTGTTTTTGAATGAAGCTGTGCCAGTGTAAAATGAGAGCAATGTAGAAAGGGATCAAAGAGTTCAATAACCAAGGACAAGACAAAAAGATGCCGTAAGCAATGCTGTCACTTCCACAGGGGGACTTATTCATATTACTTTCACAATGTTTCGGGCAAATCTGCTGGTGTAGGACAGATAGGGATACCTCAGCACAAGGATATGATCCAAAGTTTATCAAAAGAGCTGTGTTCTGGTTTTAGCTTTGCTATGCAAATCTTTATTTAAATAATTTTCAAAGGAATAGTAATTGAGTGAACAGCTTCTGGTAACAGAAGTAACAGAACAGACAAGATGAAGCATGTCAAAACCAGAGTAGATTCCACTTGAGGAAAATATAACACGTGAACAATCGTGTAGAGAAGGCAGAATTAGCACTGAAAATCAGAAAAAGGAATAATGAATTTTGAGAAGTGACAGAAAGTGAAGAGCATTGTGTTGTCCAGTGATATGGGCTGTAGGGTATCCTCTGTGTACTGATGCTCAGGAAACTGATACTGATGCTACCAGAGTTGTGAGGGCACTCTGTCACCAGACAGTGCTGAGATCTGGGAGACATGGACCTAGGAGTAGTGGAGAGCTCTCCCAAAGGTAAAACTTTTTACATGCAAATGGAAAAACTGTAAAACTACATTAGCATTGAAAGTAATTAACTTTCAAGCTTTATCTGAATAACAAAAAAACAATCAAAATGCCTAAGTACAGATACTTCACCAGGGGAGCTCTACAGAGTACAGGGCTTTGTCTCTCCAGCAGAGCCCAAACCCTAAAACTAGGCAGGAAGCACAGTACTGTTACATATGCAGTCAGATACAAACCTATGGAGTTAAATTCCTATGATATTTATCACTGCCACCGATTTCCCTGAGTGCCCTGAATTGTCCAACAAGGACATGCTTCAAGTGCCATCAGCAAATCCAGAATAAACCATTTGCCGAGTATTCTGCATCCTACTGGTATCGGGAAGCTAACACCATAACTTCAGCACAACATCACAGCCTTGCCAAGATGTAGCTTTCTGTAGAGGCTCTCCCTTGTCTTCACCTTTGAGCTCTTCTAGCTCACAACCATGGTTTTCCAGCCTCACTTACTGACTCTTGCATGGAGCAAGCAAGAAGCTTTGCTGCTTGCAATAGACCAGCCTTCAGCTGAAAAGCATTTGAATGATATAATCAGAACAGAAGTTTCTTTGGGTAAAAATAGAAGAAACCAAGATACACAGGTATTACCAACCACTTCCTTCAGACCCACCAGAGATGTTCTTTTTTTTTCATTACCACTGTGCATAGGTTACTGAAAAAAGCAGATCTAGTCACCATGGATAAAAAGTATCTCAGCCATAATCCTCCTGACATCAGACATGGTGAGCTGACCACAATGAGGCCTAAATGGAATTCATCTGTCCTTAACTTCAGGCAGATTTGTATGACAGTCTCTTATATTCTCTTTCTAGTCAGCAGAGAGAGACATGCCGTGTAATTTCTCTGTGTTTGAAACACGCATGGAAATCAATGGAAGAAAACACATAAAAAACCAAAGCTGTGTAAAGCATCATCATCAGGTATCACTCACAACCTCTACCTGCAATTGAAAAACTAAACCAGAAGAAAAATCCCAATGTGTTGACTAACACTCAACCATGAGGCTGATTTACTGCATGTTAAAAGTACATATCTCATTGTGTTTACACATTGCTCTCAGAAAAGAAGATTATAATTAGGAATCACAGAGTTAACAATTATCAGTCTAGAAAAGACAACCTGTCTTTACATTCCATATAAATCCACATTCCATCCATATGACACTTCAGAATACATTTTTCTCTAATTTATTTGAGCAAGCTGAATAGCTACAAGCCCCCAGTGAGCTGGGATACTGATGGAAACCATTATTTATTATTCCAGGTAGAGTCGCATAACTGTGATACAATTGAAAACAGAGTTAAAAAGGAAAGTATTGCGCGGAATTATCATCTGAGAAAGGAAATAAAAATTAACTCTTTTTAAGTTTAAATAACTTTTTCAGCCAAAAGAGAAAATCACTGCCTTTGTTCTGTTAAAGGCCATAGGTATTCTGGAAAAAGGAAACTTACGCACTTATCAACAGCAGAGGATTTTAAAAATACCTAAAAACTTGACTTTATATATTCAAAAAGCGAAAAATATAATTTCAAAGCATGCTGTAAACTTAAAAATATTGGTAACACAAGTTAACTCTTTATCACAATACATTAGGGTTTTTAGCATGACTGTGCAAGAGTATTGCTGTCTGCCTTCTCTTAAAACCATGTTTGGAACTGCTGAGTTTAAAAAATGATAAATATTGTTCCTTTGAAGAAACAATCACAGGAGATTACGGTAATCAGACTGTGAATTGAAATACATATTCATCACAAAAAAATCCCTGGATTCACCTCAAATAAATGTCTTGGAAAAAAATAATGCTGGTTGAATTGTCCTCAGACATACTAAAATTATTTTTTCTATCTGACCTTCAGTCAATCATGTTAGAAAAATATTTATTCCACTTCCTAACCTTTATCTACACTTTCAGTTTTCAAACTACCTGAGCAAACAGATCTTTTGCCTCTGAGAATTTTCATTAACAGATGCTATCAGCTTTTCAAAGTCTCTCTTCATCAACCTCTCACCCTTTAGTAGCCAGCATTTTAACTGCCCTTGCAGCTGGAATGTGTTTCATATCTCAACCCATAAGTTGATTTCCTTTTATTTATTCTGAACACAAAAAAAAAAGGAAAAAAAAAGAAAAAAGGAAAAAAAAAACAAAACGACCAAAGGGTGACTACCAAGCTTCAAAGATATCTGAAATTTAAATGAGTTTTTATGGTAATATAAATTTTAATTTATGGATCCATATTCACAGTCTGCATATGTGTTTTGTTTTTGTCACTCAACTGGCTATTTCTGCCTCGTTTTTGCTAATAGCTTGCAATATGGAACTTCCCTATAACACTATTTCTTATATTATTTCAGTACATTTCTCTTCATAACAATGATGTATTTGTTAATCACAAGGCCTCATATTAGTTCTAAACCAGTCTGTATACCTGCTAATACTCTATAATTTGGTGTGAATTGAGCTTGAACATACAAATATGGTTCATTTGCATTGACCAGAGCACTGGATGTATGATCTGATCTGCTTTATACTGATTCCTCCTGTAGTGATGCCCAGGATGACAATTTACAAAGTTACTGGAGAATCCACATGGCATTAGTAGGCAACACCTGACCCAGCACAAAGCTTGGGGGTAACAAGTTACCTTTCTGAACATTCCATATAGATGAGGTCGAAGAACAAGGATGGACTGGCTCAGTGCTCTGTATCAGTGACCTAACTCCCTTCCTTTCTGCACCATAATGCTCTGTGTCTCAAAAAGAACCTTTATTCTGCTTTATTTTGCTGGGTGGTGACACACAACAGGCTCATGTAACCTGCAGATTAGAGACTTCCCACTGCTGCCAGTCAGGAAATCCCTTTGGCTTTACCTGCTATTCAAGAAGGAGACTAAAGGGGAAACAATGCTTTGCTCTTATTATTTAACCTTGTAATACCATTTGGCTATTAGAAGTCTAGAATTTTTTCACTGCACCAAAAATCAGAAATTTAGCAATCAGATATCCCTTCTCTACTAACACACAGAATATTTCTTGGCTGCTGTGTTTTATTTTGCACCTTCTAAATACAGGGGTTGGAGACAGTAAACTCAGATGGAGGAAGAAACCCCACATGTGTGTCTGATCTCTCATCAGTTACAGCACATGCTGTTCCTGATCTAGCTCAGGAAGGCAGCTCACATGAAGTATTAGGCTGGATTATACAGAAACATGAAACATTTCAGCATAAAGATTCACTAAACAGAGACAGTGATGTGATTCAAACATTTAGCTCTGCCTTCATCTCTCCAGGTTTCCATGTGCTCAGTTGGGGAACGAAGCAGAGAGGCATTCTTGGAGTTGGCTCCACAAATCAGCAAGGTCTGTGCTTCAGATCCAGACTTTTCTACAGCACAAGATACTTACAAAAAATAAGAAAAAAAGGTAATGTTGCTTAGACATGGACAGAATTTTTCTAATTTACTGCTCTGAAAATTGTCATTTGGAAATAGCAGTATGACAGGCTTCACAGAGAAACTGGACTCAGGTAACCTATATAACTTCAAAGGCAACTTCAGCAGAAGCTCCACCTTACCTTACCTTGGGCAAAACCTGGTCCTGCATATAAAGAACCTTTTGACAGACATGCATACACCCTCAAAATTTGTCCAAAAATTAGCATAATGGAAGTGTACACTGCTGGATCACCATGAACATGGAATGGTATCAGCAAAAGGTCATGTATTCTTCATGAATCCATGTCCTCTAGATCTTTGTTAACTGCTGCCAAACCACAGACTCTATCCAAGATGCTACAGTAAAATCACTGAACACGTAAAAACTGTGTTTCTTAGTTTTATATGATAAATAAGCGTAGAAAAAATGTCTTGTTCTTGCATGTGTACGTGGCAAATAGTAAAGATTCTGTTAAATTATCTCGAAATGTCAATAACCAGAGAATTTGAAACAACTAATACTTTTGCCTGTGATTCTCTCAGAAACAGGCTCACTTCACAGTGCAGCAGAGGTAACATTTTCACAGATATCTTTCATTTCCAAAAGTGACTTGGGTAGGGTGGTGGGAGCAGGTTTTCAGAGGCAATCAAGATGCAGATCCCGAAGAACCTCAGCAGGTGAGGTATCTGCATTCCACTGCCTTCAATGACACACATAGCTCTAAAGCCACACACAGCTCTCACTGACGTGCTTTTCACAATGTCACTCTCTGTGCAAATGCCTCTGAAAGACCTGTCCTGTGTGCCTTTCCACTTACCAAAATAGGATATCTGAATCTCAGGATACGTACTCTGTGGCCTGCTTAAAAAGTGGCACAGAATTCTCTACAGAATATGCTGTTAATAAGGTATTTCACCATAACATGTTCAACAAGTGTACAGATAAGGACTGTCTGACTAAATGGGATGTACATATATCTGAGACAGACTATCAATTGTTAGCTTGAATAAGAAAAGGAAGACAGAAAATTCCCCTCCAAGTCTGCAGAGCAGTCGATTAACAATGACAAGGAAGGGATTGCATGTAAACCACATACCCTTTGTTTTCATAGGTTCAAACTAAATTGTTCTTAATGTTTTCTCAGAACTGGTTTGTAAAATTAAGCAGCTGTAGCAAACATATCCTGGAGACCAGAGAGGGTCAGTATTCCAATTATGTTGGGCTTTACACACAATTGTGCTGCCAAGTGTTTATTATTATTTAAAATACTCCTATATTATTTGAATATTCAATCTGATATTCAGTGAAACAAAAGAACTCTTTTATTCCATTTGCTTTGATATTATACTGAGGTATGACTACTCTTCCACGAACACAAAGCCTCACAAATCTGATTGATTGCATGGTTAGCAAACTACAGTGGTTAGCAAACTAAAATATGCAAGAACTTTAGCATTATCTAATCTGAAGGAGAAAATACAAAGTAACTGGCATACACAGCTAGAGGCCCAAGCACTGAGAGCTTTGATCTCCCAGTTTACCATTACTGTAGTCATTCAAGCAAAGCAAGATTTCACAGAACAATGGAGGTCCCTGGTATGAAGAGTGGAAAAGTTGTGTTTTGTGCAAATCAATACTTTAAACCAAAAGGTTCTCATTCTATCACTACCCTTCTGGAATAGGGTAACACTTCTTGTCTACTTCTATTTTTTACCCCCAAGTAAATGAAACAAGATTTCTTTAACACTTCCTGCCACTGTAGTTATCTCCGTGCAGGTATGAAATACAAGTTAAAACCAGGTCGGTCACGCCTGCAAGCAAATGGAGTTGACTTCAATAAGAAATTTCCATCTAACCTTACTAATTATTAATGTACAGATGTCCTAGGCTCAAAATATGATGCCTGTGCTAACTCCAGGGAGCTGGTCCCCCCTGATTGATTGTACTCAATACTAACCAACACCCTCCCTGCAGCGAAATATCAAGGCAACATCTTTCTTTTTATAGCAAAAAGTTCTATTATTGTTGTTTCTAAAAACAAAACGAAACAAAACAAAACAAAAAAGGGGCAATAAAACAATAAAAGCACAAACATTTATAAAGTATATTCTTTAAACACTGGATTATGACTGTGCTATGTAAAATAGTGTAAAACAGGTCTAGAATCACATTCCAGCTGTACTGCTAGGTTTAACAGCTCCCATTAAGGTCTCAGCTCTCTGTGCCAGATATTCTTGCGCACCGTCTGGAGCATGCCCCAGCACTTCATTGATTCCTTTTGTTTTTATTCTTTTTAATGCTGCAGAAGTTTTGTCTCTGTTTTAAAAGGTCTGCACTTTGGATCTTTGTCCTCATTCTTTGGATATCCCTTTTGTCTCTCCTCTAATGGAAGTCTTCTTGTTTTCACTCCTATCTTTCAGAAATAGCACTGTTGTCCTCCTGTCCTACACTTCATGGCTTTTACTCAATTTACTTCCCCATTGTGATTTACCTTTGTCACTTTGGATGACATGGAGCTGAGGGATGATTTAAATTAAAGGCGTTGTGAAACACAGAGGGCCAAGACCACGGTCCTATGGGCATGCAGTGAAGCACATCCCTTCTGCACCTCTACTGATTTTGTTGCCTCAGTGGTCCAGGTACTCTGGGATAAACCAGTTCAGACCTTCAGCCTATCCTAAGCACGCTCCCAAACATCCTCTGTACTCAGGACTTTGGGGATGAGTGGACTTATCACATTACCTATCCCGAATTGCAGAAGAGAAATAACTTGACTTTCTAATTCCTCAGCCTTCCACATAATATTCCCACCTCATTTTCCACATATAGCAGTATTTTATCCTCCCTCTTACATCCTGGAACTATAACACCTTCGGAATGAAGCAGGAAGAGAGCTAAATTGTGTATGTTCTAGATCTTGCCCATTGCCTACCAAGAGTTTTAAAACTGAAAATTAGTATTAGCCTAAATCTGCTTCAGCTAAAGCCATGTGGAATTTTTGTGGGAATTCAGAGATCATTTGCAATTATTCTAGCCATATTGCCAAAGAGATTGGTGTCTATTATTCCAGAAAGAGTTCACAAAAATACTCAGTTTAGATCCAGACATCTCAACCTGAGTGACAGGAAAGACCCTTTGCCATCCCAAATTTAAAATATGTAAAATATACTGGCCGAAGAAGGGAGAAAGGGTAAATTTGAATCCAAATTATCACATTTTAGAAAGTCACAGAGATCAATTCATGGCCAACTGACATGATATTCAAGCAGTATGGAAAAGTCTAGTACACTAGACAAACCTCCCACTAACTCCTCTAGGAATTCTGAATGGAGCTGCACATCTGGTGTGGCACGGGAAAGTTCTTTCTTCCTATTATTTGTATTTTCTTCAAAGATTTTCCTCTTAAGTAAAATACATTATTAACAATCTGAGAAAGATTTCACTCTGTACTGAAGCTTCAGTTCCTGTGTCCTTCACATAGTTTCTCAGAGCAACAACACTGAACATGACCTTCAAACACTTCTGGACCCACCTGTAACACTCCAGCGCCATGGGATTGCTTTGAAATACCCTGGGAGGCTCTGCACCAGCAGTTGTCTTTGAAAGAATCACTTAAGTTTTCACTTGGCATTTGAAGACCAAAACTGTGCCTTTTCTCCCAAGTGTACCAGAATAACATTACCAGTACAAAGAAAGGTGGGAGATGAAGACCCTGATGTAGCAGCGCTCAGACTGCATTAAAGGAGTTGTTACACCCTCAGGTGGAATGTGGTGGAAGCCAGCTTCCCCTTACTTTGATAGATCAGACTGCATCCCTCTACACAGTGTAGTAAATAAAACTGTAACACCTGTATCTGACACACACATATTGACCTCAGTGATGTATTACTAAAAGGCTATTTCAAATATTCTTTCTCCCAAAAGCCACATGAATAATACACTTCATTTCTTTGGACAGAATCCCAAGAAAAAAAAAAATAAAAAGGGAGACATCTTTAAAGATAAAATATTTCCATGGTGCCCTTTCTTTTTTTTTTTTTTTTTGGCCAGACGCCATATATTCTTTTCCGGCTGGCTTGCTCTGTCACAAACAGAATGACCTTTATTGAATGGTCAGCAAATGTGATGGTTTTAAAACAGCTACAGTTGTGGTGAAACTCATGCACCATGATTGTACCCTTGCTCACAAAATGCAGAGGCTCCACTGGGTATTGTCAAAGCAACTCACAGCAGCTGAATTCAACAATCCAATTAGTGAAACAAGAAGAGTTCATGCATAAAGTCTCTTCCAGGCACCATTAGAAAACAAGACCCCAATGTACAGAGACTTGCATTTTAAACTACGTATTTCTATTAACTTCATAAGAAAAAATGATTACCTTGCAGTTTGACTCATCTAAAAAGACCAGAGGCTTGGAAGGGGCCTTCTTATAACACTGGTAGAACTGGCTGCTAGAACACAATAGCATGGAGTGGTCCTTTATTATCAGAGCCACAGCTGATGGTAGAGACATCAACTTCTCCATTCTCCACAAGGAATACAAAACAAGCTTGCTTTCCTGGCAGGGCAATTATTTGTTATGTAACTTAATGGATTTTGGAGTCTCTTTCCTTTTGCTTAGGGGTTTTGCTTTGAAAAGTGAATACGATGATGGAAAAGGTCGCAGTTTTAATAGGATTTTCATCCTGGTATTTGTAAGGGCTAGTGTGAGAATGAACAATACATGCCACCAGGACTAAGAGATAAAAGTCTTAACAATTCACTTTGTGTAGGTGATCTACTCCATCTGCAAAAATACTCTCACCACTAGAAGATGTAACTTTGTACCATGGCTTCATTTGACTCCTGTGGTGCCATTCATCTTCTGTATGAGGCAAGACAAAAATACCATAACTTAGGCTGCTTGCCTGGAATGTAACAGGCAAGAAATACGACAGCAAGCAAACCTGACTGCTCATCGCCTGGTGGTTCTTATGTCTGGCTAGAACCTATACCCACCATCCAAGCCTCTTGAGTAGGTCCTTACAAACTGATATGGTTCTGGCAAGTTACTGATAATAATTCCTCACGAAAATACAACCTAACACTTGGGGCAAAAGGAAAGCATCTCTCATTGACAGCAATAAAACAACGCCTAAGACGTCTACAAAGATAATGCATGATCATCACTTACAACAGTATGGAAATGTCATAGGAACAAGATGACAGTGTACAGAAAATAAAACAAACATAAAAAAGTTTGACATTATATTCATTGGAAAGAACAGACCTTTAGGAGAGAAAGAGACCACAATGATAAATTAATGCAGGCCAAACTGAAATTGTAACTCAGGCTTAAAAAAAAAAGGAAGAAAAATATTTTTTGAAATGAAAGTTAAAGACACTTACTTTCAAAACTGAGCAAAGATTAAACAAAAAGTTAGCCTTGAAATAGCATGGACCAGATTTCTTGCAGAAAACGTAACATATTTTAGCTTGGTCCAAAATGAATTTTTGCAATTTTTGTTTCACTCAACATTTCCTACTCCTTCTCAGGTTCCACTTGACTTTAAGTTATTCTTTCTGAGCTTTAATTTTGTCAGGCAGAAAAGGAAAGATACATTTTTTGCTTATGTTAAAGAGCCTATGTTATCACAGAATAAAGTACAAATTCCCAGAAAGGAAATGAGAAAAGACTGTGAATAATAACTTGAGAAGAAGACACTGTGCCAAAGAATATTCTGTACAGTACAGTCATTAAAAAAACTAAAACCAGGGAAATACAACAGCTTTCAGGTTTCTTTAACAAATATGTCCCTAAAAATCCCTGAGGGATCACAGAGAAGTCATTAAAACATCATTTTTATCAGTTTACAGAAAACCAGTTTCTCTCATGACACAGCAATTTCCGCTTTTATTCCTTCTATACTCTGGTCTCTGTGTGACAATTGAGGCTGCGATTCTTCTTACTGTAACTCCCATAAACACACCTCGAGTGATAAAACTGATGCTAATTCTCAATTTTCTAGCAAAATGTCCACTGAAGCCACCCCATTTCCCTCCACTCTACTGTAATAATCTGCAATTATTTGTTTAAAGTAGTTCTCAAGAATCCCCATTGCGACAGATGTTGCAGAACTGAGCAACAATGCATTCCCTCCCCACCTTCAGTAATGACTGTAGGTTAAATACAGTAATTAAGTGAAGTTCTACCATTTGACCTCCAGAGTGGTATAAATCATGACAATCAAAATATTACAAAGCGGTCCACAGCAGAACTTCTCATTATTGATACAATGAAGTCATTGTTCTTAAGCAAACATTTTAAATAGCATCCATTATTCATGTGGAGTACGAAAGATTACCTATCTGGGATTTAGAAAAAAAAGCACATTTGAATATCAAAAAATGGCAGATTTTTTTATCTTTTGTAAGAATAGTTTTGTACAAGTTCTTATCCCTGTGTTGCAATTCTGTTGTTTGAAATGGACATGTAAATAAATTATTTTTAAACACGTTAGGTCAAATCTTCACCTATGCAAATCTGCACAGCTTCACTTCAAAGAAATGCAATGAATGGCTTTTGCTATGCTCTGAGGCATGTGCTGATTTTTACACAAGTGAGCTGACTTGGTTACACTCAGTAGCAGTCTGAATTCCCTGCTGTAAAAGTTTTAACGTTAAAAACATTTTTACAAAACTCAGCTTGTGAGTCAGAGGGAGGTCAATAAAGTCACAGAAACACTATCTCCAGAAAAATGCAAATTAATATCTCATAAAGCAAGATGATATCTATGCAAAAGAAATCACACTTAAGAACAAATATCATTGCTCACATTATCTTTTTATCCATAATTTTCATAGGAGACCAAATAAAATGTTATGACGATGCAGCTGGCATCTAAAATTCACTATAAGACAGACAATGATGTGTTTACATTGCCTACTGCAGCCAGTTTTTGAAGAAGGTCAACCCAGTGATTACCTAAATTACATCTAAATTGTAATGGTCTACAGCTGCTTACAGTCAGTATGTTATATCATTAATGAAAGCTCAGTGTAGTTCTATACACTTCAAAATTTAAAAGTCACTGTTTTTATTTATGCCTCCAGATGCGTAGCTAAATAATAATTTGTTAAAATAATGAAAATTACTACTATATAATTGAGAGTTCATAATCAAACAGCCAAGCTGAATACTTTCCTATCAGGAAATGGTGCTTTAATACAGAGATATTATTATATGGTCACATCAAAAGGGAAGCGCTGTTTGGTCCTACATGTTTTGAATGCTGTGTGCAGTTATTCTCTCCTCTGATTTGGAGCATAAGGAAAACGCGAAAACCAAGTGGATCACTATTAAATGTCTGCCACTCACATCCATTTTGTTGTTTTCTTCGAAAAGTGTAGCTATGTGTTTCCAGATAGGACGACTCCAATAATAACTACATTAAAACAATATAGATGCACACACTTTCCACTTGCATCAACATATCTAAATCCAGACAAATAGACAATGAGACAATGCTGCAAAGTGCTTCAGGGCATCCAAATCTATGTTAAGATGTGGAAAATAAGTCTGCTTTTTCAGCACTCCTTTTTTCTTACTGAAACAGGACAACTACAACATTGGGATGAATGTGTTCCAAAAGTTCTTCTTCAAACTGTCTCCATGATGTGGAATATCTCTTAAAGCACCACAGATACTTGGGTAACAGAAACAGTTCATTGTAAGGCTTTTTAAAATAGCATAGCATGAAACTCAAACTGTCAGTGCATAAATTACTGCTGCCTTGAGGCTGCAATTACTTATGCATCCCTGTATTCCCCCTCAAACACCTCCCCTTTCAAAGAGAAGTTCAGCTCTCCACTCCCACCCCCACCTCTCCAACTCTTTGTGGCAATCCTCACAAAGCCGTTAAAAATCCACAGGCCTGCCCAGAGAACTGTGTAACAAATGTCAGGAAAAAAAACCCCAGGAGGCTTTGGGGCTTTACTTTCAAGAAACCCCCACAAAAATGGTACTGCAATAATTATGTGTCTATATAATTAATTATTATTTGTCTACAGTCAGGCATAATTTGATTTTATTGCTTTAATAAAAACTTGATCTAATTTGAGATTATCACTGTCAGTTCATGGACAAACCCAACTGATCAATAATGCCAGCACTACTGAGCAATAGGCAGTTCTATCTAAAGAGCAATTACTGACAGCAGTGTAGTCAGCTGAAAGGCTTGATCTTGCTCAGCCAAACAATGTCAGGAGACTGACCTCTTTGTTTTTCATATCCCTATTTTTGTTCATTTTTTCTTTTTCATTCCCCTTGAAGAAGAATGAAGCCTAATCTTGCTAATAAAAGATGTGCTAAACTACACAAACTGTAGACTAATATTGGCTCCTAAAATCATAATATGTTTTTTAAGCAGGGGGAAAAAAGCCAGTAAGAACTAAGATTGCAGCAAATGGCAATCTTAGATCTAGAAACACCTACAGTATCTTCAGTCGTAGCAGCAGATCACAACAGAACCCAGTCTATGATGGTGTTATGTGTATATAGTGCTGGCAAAATAAATAAATTGCACTGAAACACTGAAAGGATTTCATACTTTAGGTCTGACTTAAACTCATCAAATTAAATTTTTGATGAATTAATAATGCACATAGATTGAGGTCAATATAGTATATGACTGGCATTCCGTAAAAACGAGTGACAATTATGGATTCTTTGAAATATTTTAAATGGCTCAGCAGGACATAATGGAACTGAAAATTACATTTAATAGAGAAAAGATATTGTTTATATCACACCTCCATCCAACATGTTAGTTTATTTGATGCATTCATCCATTAGAACCTCACATACTTCTGTATTAACTACTCCACTCTAGTTGAAGGCACCCAGGAGTTTTAACAAATGCTTTTCCATGTTAATTCTGAGACTACATCATTATTTTTATATCACCAAGGGGATCATAGTATGAATTTACAATACCATATATAGATACATAAATTACAGTATTATGTTCTCAGAGTGACCAGCATGAAACACTTTTGCTAAAAAAGACACCTGAAGGTGCCTCCTTTATTTGCTGTATTTATTTAATGGTTCCAGAGTGTCTAAAATATGCTAAGGTACCCTCGTAAAATCTTTAATGACCATTGTCATGCACTTTCTTCTCTGGAAAAGTCCTCTTAACTATGAGATCTTGACAGCTTAAGAACAGCTCAGAACCACTGCTCAGTCTGCTTTGTACACCATGCCACAAGAACAGGAAAGAAGCAAAAGGGCTTTTCACTGAACAGCCTTTCATTAGGCTGAGACAGAATAGCCAGAAGTGTCTTTTACTTTGCAAAGGGGAAAGAAGCCTCAGTTAAATGCTCACAAGACATAGATGCTGATTAAAAAATGCCACAACTGAACAAAGCAATTTGGATGTGTATTAGGCCCTGGGCAGGAGGGTTCAATGCACTGTGCAGTAGTCCTGCTCCTTTATAATCCATTCCCAAGTACAGTTGGGCAGATCATCAAAATGAATTACTGCTCTTCTGAACATGAATATAGATTGGAGAAATAACTCATAACTCCATAAACAACAGAATAAATGTTATAAAGATATTAGCACTTTATGCAAATAAGAGTAGTCTTCTTACACCTAATATGTGCACTGACAATTCACTGCATGTAATTATTACTATCGACAAAAATATTCCCTAAGCAAACAACACCTCAGGAGCTCCTAAGAAACCTTACCAACCACTTCTTGCATGTGCTAACCTTTCCAGACTGCTGCTGGTATGTGCCAGCACAGCTCTGGGATGCTCACAGCTTCCAAAGCACTCACAGCTCCACTGTGAGTCACTGTGCTGGGGCACGGACTGACCTGAGCTGTGTTTCCAGCAGCCACAGCTCTGGCTTATGAAACACCTCACTTTCAGGTTTGTCACAGCCGGCCACACTGCTCACTAAGCTACCACCTTGGCAAAAGCACCTTACTTAGGCTCTATCTCATTCAGCTGGAAGGAGCACAGATGCACTTTATGTGCAAATCCAGACTCCAGGGCTAATCTGCATCGTGGAGCGGTGCCTGCGGAATCTGGCCCTAAGTACTGGAGGAGAAACACTTCAGCATTAAAGGGGATATTTTGCTGCTATAAGAGATGACAACTCTGTTCAGTGTAACAAACTGAAGAGGGGCCCTGAATAATGCTGCTAAGCTGTGCGAATCATTGACTGCTGATTTGTTTCCTTGGGCTGCTGACAACCAAGGTAAGTCAGAAATACTTGTAAGTGCAAAGCAACAGTCTGTGAACACGATGAGCTCAGGCTGAGGAGGAATAAAACCCCAGGTCACCTTTCCCTCCTGATGATTCTTAGCATCATGAATCAAAGCAAAAGAGGTGGTCAGGAAAAGCCACGCATCTAGAGTTGAAGAAATGAATAATTACTTGTTACTGGGTATAAAATTAATGTCAGGAACTTCTAACTTTTTTTCTTTAGAGATTAAACTTAATCACTTTATGCAGCTGTTTTTCATCCCACTGTACTACCATATCTTATGTACCTCCTGAAATGCAGGCTCACAGTGCTGTCCTACTCTGAATTGCAAGGAGAATTAAAAAAAAAAAAATAGAAGAAAAAGTTCTGATATTAAATGTCTCAAGAGAAACCAGAGAAAAATCTACCTGTGAGAGAAAAATCCTTTAAAAACTCCTTAACCTAAATATGAGGTCATTTTACCTGCTAGCTGAGTGGGTTTGTCACAAATGCATTCACATTCATTCTCCTCATACAAAGCACTCAAGTCATCTTTATGCTTACTGAAATAGTTGATATTTTCTGGAAAGAAAAAGGTATGTGATCAAACTAGTTTGGTAAATCCTCTGAAGCCGGAAATAAACTACATCTAAGTTGGCCAAGTGTCATAGATGAAGGAAAGTACTGAAGACATAACCAATGGATTTGTTCATACAAACTCCATGGCAAACATCTTTAAATAACTACCGTAAATACAAAGCTTCTAAGTAATCCATTATGACTTTCTCCAGAGGCTCAAGTATTTTTCTAGGTGAGAAGGGAAATTCATAGTAAAATTTAAGGGAATTCTTGTGCAGGAGGGTGAAAAACTGCTTTTCATTAGTAACGATGGCTAATGCATGTCCATGACTTCCAGCATGACATTCTGCACATCTCTTAAGTCAAAGCTCACAGTGCTTTCAACTCAACAAAGGTATTTCCATACATATAAGCAGATGAAGACCAGGTTGTTAACCTGCTGATCAGTACATCAAATATCCCACCTGAAAAATGAGACTGGAACCCCCATACCAGCATTCTCTCATTGCTCTTTAAGACCATCAAATGAAAACCACTTCAAAAGCACAAAGGCTTTAACAAAGCTGAATTCTTACACAACATTCACCCAGCATGGCATAGTTCTGTATCAAAAGAAATTCAAACTGCATATGAAGTCTCTCTTCTAGCAGTGAGAAAAGAAGATGGATATCATTGCTCAGCTGGGAAGCTGTTTTGGAGCATCTGAGGCCACTCTATGAAATGAGAAGCTTTGGTTTGCTAACTTGTTGAGATACTCCATTTTACTCACATATTTCTCAAACCTTAGAGAAATCTTTGTGTTTGGTGTTTTTGCTACTTCCAACTATTACAGTCATTCTATTAAGCTACAACAGCCTGCGCTCATTCCACAAAAGTTCTTCATCGGGTGAATGGTTCATTTGCCTGGGCTGAAAACCATCTTCTCACCACCACATCAAGTTGAAAGAAGTGTGTAGTCTCTCACAGTGTCTGCTGGGAACCTGTTCCTTCATTGTGAATAAGAAACAGCCCTTCTTCCATAAATACCATGGGCCACCAGCAGCAGTTGTCACTCAGGCTAAGAAAGACCGATTTCTAGGTGAAGAAGGATGCACAGGAAGAGCAAACACACAGTCAAGATCCAGTGAAGGATGATGACATTTGCAAACTTGTAAGAATACTAACGTGCTGAGTAATTGTCACCTTCACTAAGGAACAAGGTGTCAAAATATCCTTCCTTTTGAAAACTTATGATAACCAGAACATGCTACTCCACTGAAGTAGTCAAGTTCACATACTAATGCAATGCTTCACATCTCTTTTTGGTGCATACTTGAAAATCGCTTCATCTTGATTTTGTATTAAATAGTGCTGCTTTCTTCAGTCCCACTGAGAGTACCAGCTCCCTTATACAGATCTTATGTCAGCAAGACAGTTTACTTCCATGGACAGAATCAGCCCAAGTTCCCAGGCGAAGCCAGCCTGGGAAGCACAGCTTCTTGGAGCATTCATATGCCAAAGACATCAAAGACTTCCAGCTCTTAAAGCTGTACTGCATACACAGATACAAAATAATAAACTCTAGAAAAATAACTTTCAGACACTCCTAGATCTGTTGGGTGAGATGGAATAAATAAATAGGTTTGATAAAAATTTACACACTAGTCTAAAAAGTCTCATCTCCTTCCCAGGATCCACAAATTCCACCTTGTCTCCTCTGGTTCCAAGCAAAGCCTGTCCATCACCTCTAAGGCTTGGCTTTGTGTCAAGTCCTTACCTTTTCCTCAAGAGCAAAAGGGCGCCAACAATGCTTCTCATGTATCTTTTCAGCCCCTCCCTCCTCCACCGCCACTCGGAAACTGTTGAAACTTTAGCTCTGTTTCAGGAAATCTGGAAAAGTGAGATTCTGACCATTTAAGCCTTGTTGTTGCAGACATAAAATCAACTGAGAACAAAAGCATTTGCCACTTAAATTACTTGTGCACACAATGAAAAAGTTAAATGTTATGGCTCTACCAAAAGTTGATAAAACATGCATATTTATGAAAAGATAAATATTTAAAGGCATGCATTTACCCAACTCAGTTTATGAATACAATGATTTGCAGACTTATCTCTGCAAGGCGGTGAGTAGCAATGCTGCTGATTTTCCTGTTTACTACAAAAGATATTCAGGGCCTCAGCTCATGATCCTGAGTGTTCTGGTTGCTTTAATTAGGACCACAAGGATGACACATCCTGCTTTAGACTTCCAGGCATCATTTGTCCCGAACCTGGCCATTCCTACTCTGCATCCAGAATGTTCTGACTCAGGTTTATGACCTGATTTCACATAAGGTCAAGACAAATTCTGACACTTTCTCAACCACAACTGGATTCACACCCATTGTGAATGTGGATATGAGGATACCATTATACCCTTTTCCTTATGAATGGGCTGACACACTTCCTTATTTTCTGAGGCTCCATGGAGCAAGACACAAATGTACCGTGCATGTGCAGTTACTCCTCCTGCTGGAAAACTGCTGACAGTAATGTGTGTTCCAACAGCTTCAAGGGGTGCTCAGGCACTGGGCCCGGGCATCTCAACACCAAACTGAGCCCACTGTGTGTACACAACTGCTGTAAAGAGGCACAAAGCTGCCATACAGAATACCCCCACGAACTCTGTGCTGTTGGTCTCAAGCTTCATCTTGCCAGCATGATACATCTCATGCTGGATGACTTTCAAAGTTGATTCATTCCTCTTGTTCATAAGCTAGAAAAATGGTTTAAGTGATTACCAGGGGTAAGCTAAACAAATAGCAGCTAATGGGAAAGATCAGGAGAAAAATGCTTAAGGATCTCAGTCCACCTAAAAACTGGCCAACATCCACTCTCCCACACAGGGTCTCAATATTTGTTTGGGCAAGGATCAGTGAAAGGACTTTCTTCTCTATTTGTGTACCACAGAGACCAAGAAAAAAGGAGTCGGTATGAGACTTCAGAGATTTCAGAAGAAATAAATGGAAAGTGATCATCAAAAGCTAGATTTAACTGCTCAGACTCAGATTATTCCAGAACACATTCAGGCAGTAAAATCAAACAGTAAAGTAATCCTGAAATATTTCAGTTAAGGTCCTGCCTTGTTTCCTGAATAGAGCTTTGGTTCATACATTATACTGCTGAAAGCAATGAAACAATGTGCCCTAAATATAGCTATGTCAAGGCTTACCTCCTTGTGAGGTTAAATTACCTATATTTTATACAAGCATCTCTAAGCAGTATCTATGACTTTCAAGCCTATATAAATATAAATTCTAGGTTTTATAATATGGTAAAACCACTCATGCACAAAAGGCTGATAGTGAAAGAAACAGATCATTTTCCTATTGCATGTAAGTACATGAAGTATTGTGTGTAAGTACATGAAGATTGTTCTTTAAATCTAAATAACGGATATTCTATCATAAGGATCTTTACACTGTGTGTGTTCTCTGTTGTAGCAGAGCATGAAAACCTGAAACTACACCACATCCTTTCAAGCAAAGCCATGCAAAAGATGCCACATTTTGTGGGCATGCTGCAAGTTGTTTTGGATCTAGAAGAAAAGTTCTGCATGGCAGTTCCTGGGGCACATAAGTCTTCAAATGTAGAGACCTGTGACACCTGGTCCTGTGACACAGGAGGTCTTGTCAGGATTTGACTCCCTACTGTGCATTTCCCACTATATGAAGTGGGAAATGAGAATAAGACAGCTTATCTACATAGCTACCTAAATGCCAGCAAATTATACTGTCTGCATGTCACTCCCATGATCCTGGACTGCTGCCCAAAACACTCCTGCAAAGACCCAAAAAACTCAGAAGAATCAAAGTTCGCAGTAACCCTCCCTTTTTTGGTCACTTTCGGTATTTTATAGACTCTCCAACAAGCTTTGTATGTTGCTTTATTCTTCACCACAGACTCACATTTACAGAAGAAAATGCAAAATTTTAAAACCCTTCATACTTTTGAAAGTGTAAGCAAAACTCAATGCATCAATCTCACAGGTGCAACTGAGAAGAATTACGCAGGTATAAACATACTAGCAAACAAGAATTATAATTTTAAAATGGACCAAGCCCATGTTTAATCCTGAGAAAACAGTAAGCTGGCATTAAATCCTTTTTTCTTTATATAAGGGATTCAGAGTAGTTGTTCAGATAGTGGGATAACTTCCCAGCTCTGAAGAATAAACATGTTAATGAACAGCTCAGCTACTGATTCTTTTGACATTTGGCTGAACAGTAGGTGCTGAATTCAAGGTTTACTAATGCTGGTGTAGCTGCTACCACTATTTTTATTTCCCCTTTCATTGGAGAATGATCTTTATAATAGAATAAAACTTCCTGACATGCAGAAAGACAGTACAGAGTCTAAGAAACAAGCTATGTGGAAGGAGGAGTTCTTTTGCACCTCTCTGCTGATGGAAGGAGAAAAACAGGAGTCGGTCACTCTCTTAGTTTACATTTTTCATTGTTGTTTTCAGGAGAGAATCAGTCCACCAGAACCCAACATTCTAAAATCCCTAGGAATTCACCAAGTACTAAAGCACCGTCCTTTGAGATACCATAAAAATTAATCCTACCCCACGTTTTGAAAAAAAAAAAAAAAAGTTATATTCTACATATGAGTAACTTTCAGTGCAACTCTTAGTTAATTAAAAAAAAAATAAAAATCCATCAATTTAATTTTGTGGAAGCTATAATGAGCCTGGTTCTACATACCACTTCTTGTATCAGCTCCAATCTTCCATTCTCCAGGGAAAGCAGTACAGAAGTGTCTTGTCCTTTGACAGCAACAGATAACTAACCTCATTTTGTAAAAGCAGAACTCAACAGAGTTGTTCTTTGTCTTCAGCAGAAGCAGGGAATCAGACCTCATTGCCTTGTACTGAACCCATTTTAAAGCAATTTGATGCCTTACACACAATCATTGAAAAGCTTCCAGTTTTAACTTCTTTTTCCTCCCCACTCTTTTCACCTGGCATTACTTTATGCAACAGAGTACCAGGAGGTTTTATATTTAGAAGAAATAGGACTGGGCATATTTTCTGAACCTATATTTTGAGGCCTTCTGTGTCCTTACCTATCCATTACATTCAAGTCAAATATTTGTCTTTTGGTAGCAGTAAGGATTAAAGATATAATTGCTTTTAAAGCAGATATTTTCAACTCTACTTAGCCAATAACCTGGGGCATTAGATTAACACTTCCCTGCCTCAGCCTTCACCTAGCCACTGCCAGCCAATGAAAAAAAAATTACCCAACAATACCATATTTATTAAGGCTTTTTTTTTCCTTGACTTTAGGTCTTGCTAAATACCTACTGATAGACTAAATCAAAACCAAATGACTCCAGATTTAGTGATGGATCTGGTTCCAATGCTACGAAAAACAGACGTCTCTATACCTCTGTCCGGACTGAGCTGCCATTGAGTAGGAAGGCATTACACAAACACAGCTGGCTTTCCTGTCTTGTGATGACTCCTATCATCTGAAGAAGATGAAGACTTCATGCAAATCACAGAAATCACTTGCTGTGGTTTTGTTTAAATGATCTGCCTGACAGAAATCAGTCTTTATGCACAGTAGGTATGAAAAATCAAAATAACTTAGGAAAAAATGCCTGTGTTGGATGCAAAGCGAACAACATGCACAAAACTGTGTTTCTCTGGCAAAAATAAACTAAAATGTTTCTTAACATTATGATAATTTAAATAAACAAAAGCTTCAGTATTATAGTTCACTGTATCATTTCTATAATTAAGAAGTATTTCATACTTTCAAGCAACAATAAGATGATCGTGAAACTCACAAGTCTACCCCTGCACACATTCACACCTGTGTTACTTCAGTTCTCTGAATTCAGTGGAACAACATCTGATTTAAAGTAAAGCAAGAGAAGAAACGGAGCTGAAGACTGAAAGTAAACCTGAGGGTTTTGAAGAAACATAAGCCTCAGTGTGAGATACAAAAGGTGACTTTCCTGTCAAGTGCTACCCAAATTCTTAATAGCTTTCTGTACATAACCTCACCTCATTTCATCTCATCCTGACATAATCTTAATTAGTCTTAGTCCTACTCCAGAGAATCCTACTGAGGCAGTTAGCACCATACAATTAATCAGATATTTTGCACGCATCAACAGCAACCAACAGTGTCAACTTACTGATGTGAGTTAATACAAACAGAAGTCAACCCTGCCTTTCCCTGTCACTTGAACTAAAAGCATGAACATATGATTATTTCTTCTACACACCACTTAATGTCCTTTCTTCCCTTAGCAGCCATTTCCTAAGGCATCATTGCTCTCTGCAAAACATGTTTTGGGTTTTTACCCGCGGGTATTAGAAGAGAAATGTGATTTGGTATTTCTCTTAAGTTTCTGTTTCTTCATAGAATATTAAGTTTATCAACTGAAATTAACAACGATAAGACATACTTCTTGCTGGTGAAATTCATGAATCTCACCTTTTTCCGGTGTGCTTTAGCAGTTTTCAAGAAACTGAATTTTACACCTTCACATAAATATACATTTGACAGCACAATCTGCAGCAGTCATCTAATAGCAACAGAAAATATTATTTTATACTTAAGAATGTAAGTATATACAATGTGCACACTAACTCAACTGATTAAAAGCTTCATCACCTATCTATGTAATTATACATCCTAATTTTATTCTATTGTTTGAGATTTATCTTTCGTCTTCATTGCAGGGGCCAACCGTCACAGTATTGTACATAATATCACAGAGGAGGAAACCATACACAACTTGATGGCAAAGAACAAAAAGAAAACGATTTTACAAAACTGCATTTTCCTAAGATTAAACCAAAAGAGTTCAACAAAACCACAAGAAGGTTTACTCAGTTTTGTAACTTGTTTTACTCAGGCATGTGTAATATGCTGTGGTATTATTAGTATATGCAATGCTTAATACAAGGTGGTGGTTCACTTCAGCAGAATATGGTAAAGCTACTTGCAACATCAATTCAGGCCATAAATAATATTGAACGTAAGAAAGAGTAGTATAATATTTAGTGATTTCTCAGATTCTCAGTGAGATTATAATATTCCTAGAAAGGCACTATTTAAATGATAGTTTATCTCAGGAACTGACAATTAACTGCTCAACACATTCTCTCTACAGTGTTTGTGCCCCAAAGAAGTTAAGAATCTAAGACAGGAATTATTAAAGATCAGGACAGCTCTAGTGTTTGCATTTCTTAGCAAAAGAACATGT
Source organism: Rhabdornis inornatus (assembly GCA_013397075.1). NCBI lineage: Eukaryota > Metazoa > Chordata > Aves > Passeriformes > Rhabdornithidae > Rhabdornis > Rhabdornis inornatus. The sequence goes on from VWZS01004650.1 coordinate 484,166, forward strand.
ACAGTCTATTCACTACCTGACACAAGTAGTCACTCCCCATTATTGCTGTCCAAGCTTTTGGGGACTTTTTTGGTATTTGAAGGCCTATCAAAAGAAATTGGTGAGCTTACTGGAATTGCCAAATGTTTCAGGTGCTGTCATACATGATTACCACTCCTCAAACAAAGGAATCTAATCTCCATTTCTCAGTACCTAATTGCCTTGCATCTCTCCTACAGTAAACTTCTTTATTTATTATAATACTAGACGAATTAAAACTCTCAATAGGATGGCTACCAAGTTTCTATTTAGCAAACTAAAATAGCAGTAAGTGAGGCTAATAAACTGTTCATTTTTTTCCATTTTAGCAAATAGTAGATATGTTACCAAACAGCAGCAACTAGGAAGAACAGATAAGGTGTCCTAAGTTTATCCCAAACAATTTAAAGCCCATCATCAAGCTACCCATATCTACTGATGTTTCTTCCATCCTAAAGACACAGCTGTCCTTTATCTTCTTGCCCGTGCTACATTTTGTAATCCTACAGTGACCTTCACTGTCACCTCATTCAAATCTGTCACTCTGACAGTCAGAATGGCTGACATAACACAGGGCCAGTGTAACACCACTGTGAGATGCTGAAGATTCACAATATGATTTTGGTTAGTCATTGTAAGATTATGAGTAGTGTTCCTAAGGGATTAGCCACCATAATAAACTCAGACTGTGTCTACCTAAAGATTGTACACACTGAGAACTGGAAATAAATGCAAGTTTGAGGCTGCAAGTCTCCCCTCCTTCTGACTCCCATTATTATCTCACTTAGTCTGATAGTCATGTCATCTAGACAAATCCTAGTGAAATTCTTACTGGTTTGGATAATTTTTCCAGTCTAAAGTGCCAAATTTCTTGAACGACTGGTGAAACTCTTTCCAAAGCAAACTTTATTAGCCCTAATCATGATAAGTTTCATCAGTCCTGAAACTAATGGCATTTTACTTCATCACATACTGTAAGTTCATTGTATTTGACCACATCAAATAAGCCTTTCTTACTCAGACAAATCACCTATTCACAGGAGCTTTCATTTAAAAGTGGACTAAGCCAGAAAAACAGATGTATGGGTAGTGATGTAATAGCATTCCTCTCCATGTTTTCCTACTTAATCTCACAGCTAGTGTTTTTCAGTGGTAGAAATATTTAACACCTTCAAATCACTCAGAAAATCTGGAACTCCTGACATCCACCTAAATCAGACTGAAAATTACTTTTTTTCAATATATGTTTTTTTAGGTTTTAATTGGGTTCTTAGTTGGGTGATGCTACTATTCTTCAGTGTGAAAAGCACACCCACTGAAGACTTTATCCTCAACAATATGTAGTAGCCTAAGGAAATTTTGTTATGGCAGCCAGGAACAGAATCTAAGCTTCTTTGTCTCTATTGAGATCCCTTTGATCTGAAAAACTTCTTGAAGTTGAAAATCATAAAGCTGGTAAGAAGGGCAGTAGCACATCTATTTGATACAAAAAATGCTACCCAGGTGAAATCTGTAACAGAGCAAATGCAGCAAATTCAATATACTGAGAGCAGGTGGCAGCTGAAAGATTCCTCACAGAAAGTGGTTTCTGATGTCTAGATCTCTTTTTGACAGTATTTGCTACATTTTCTGCTTATTAGTAATTAGTAATTGGTTTAAGTGTGAAAACACTGGTTTTAACATGTTTCCACTCAGTTAAACATAACTCTGGCATTCTTGGCATGTATATCAATTCGACTCTGGAATATGAACTACCTAGAGCATCTTTTCTCCAACCGAACACAGCCGAGTTACATTGTTCCTGTTACTGGATTAGTTTTGGCTTGCTTAGGCAAGAAGCTTCATTTTTTTTCTTTCCCCACCTTTTTCTCTGGACTCCAGCAAATATTTTACACAATATATGCTTAGACCATTATTAATGCTTAGACATCCCCAGAGCATGTCTTAGCATGGATTGTCTGTGTCCAGTGACAGGAGAAATGTGCATTCACGTAAAGTGGTGTGGGATTTGCAATGTTATGCACAGTGGAAGGTCCTGCTTATCACCCTATTTCATACTGTTGACTTAATTTATTTTGCAAGGACTCAAACACCCTGGCAAGTGTGGAGTCTGCAGTTCTGTGGAAACCAGGCACAACAAACTGAATACTTACACTGCTAACACTATTCTCAGACAATCTCTTTAAAAATTATCAGTAACATGAAGATGCCTCCTTGTTATTTATCCATTATTTTAGTTTATTCAGAACAAACTTGTTTTCTAGGACCATCAGAATGTTCTACCTAAATCAGAAGAAAGCTGAGCTGCACGTACTGATGCTGGTAGTACTTAGATGAGGCTGTGAAACAGAAAATCAGTTCAAATGATAGTGCTTACCCCGTTCTGTGTCATAGAGGTACACAAATTTTTCCCACTTATAGTAAGTCAAGAGACTTAAGATGGCTCCTTTTAATGCTGGCCGCATCTGGATGACAAACTGCACATCTGCATCTGTTGGGAAGCTTGGTGTGATGAAAGACGTGTGAAGGGCTCCACAGAACGACGTCAGGGTGTTCATTGACATCTGGTCATAGAATCCAAAGATGGCATAAACTCCTCTGGAAAACTGTGAACAGACTAAGAAAGACACACAAGGGTGTTAAAATCTGAAATATAATTAATACAATCAAACTTTCAAACTATATTTGAGGTAAGCCCTCTAACCATTCCTGAAATTATTCTCTATGATGCAGCAGATGGAGTGAATTAATGAGATAATATATACTAATTTCAGTGCAGCAAAAAATTGTACCAACTTTGTAGCACTTAAACTGTCCTGAACACATTTATTTTTGGTTGCATTTTGTCCTGAGCTGCTACAATCCACTGGTATCTCTTTATTCTTCCAAAAATTAACATGGGATTCCATTACCTGTCTGTAAAATACCTTTTCTTCCTTAAGTAGCACCTTGAGAACTCTGTGAGGAGCTATGTGACAAATGTCAGGCCTGCCTAAAAGTCAGAATATTAAGGTGTATTTTTTCCTGGTATCCAAACTTGATTCAGATCTGATTCAAAGAAATCTAGGTGTTTTATTCCTTTATAGTCCACAACTCTGAAATCTCTGTGTGGTCTTTTTCAGTAAGAAATTATGGTGGCTTCTTAACAGAGTGTTAAAATCTTTTAGAAGCAATAAAGTCTGTGACTTATTATATGACAACACAAATGAGGAGCACATATTGCTTCACGGGACTAAAGCTGATATCCCTTAAGCTGAAGGCTCTTAGTCATTAACCATTCTGCTGTCCTGAGGAACTCATCTTGTACTAGAAAAAAATCAAAATGCGGACAAAGAGGATTTTTTTCACATGTACTTATCTGGGAAAACACCTCATTATTTCCCATCCTTTATAGAGATTAAACAATGACCATTTTGGACAAAAATGAAAATATTTCAATTTGTAAACCTGGCCAGTTTCATGGGCATTGCAAGAAAAATAATTTCTTTGTTGTTCAGCTCTGTAGGAAAAGCGCAACATTCTTGTGACCCTGGGTTCTTTCCATGGAAGGAGTCTGCATCACAGAGAGGAAGGGAGCCTGATCTGTGAGGTGCTGGGCTCTGGATTATAAAAAGACTGTACAACTGCAATACAGTACAGCAAAGCAGCATTTCTAATCATACCACTGCTGAACAGGGATGAGCAAGACCCATTTGCAATAAAAAAAAGGTTCCCCAGAAAAATGTTAATTCATTAACAATTAACATTAACAATTTCACTTCTCAAAAACTGGATTTAGCAACAATCTACAACCAGCCCCATTGTCTTGGGGTAATTTTATGGTGATACTTTATTCCTCATTCATCTGCTTTATGCCCAGAAATGACTGCTGTAGATTTACTATGAACAAGGGGCAGGGCTGGAGCCTGGGAACCCTGGTGGAGAAGCCAGGGGGCTCAAACGCTGGAGTGTGCTCTGGGCACCACGGATGTGACATTGTTCCTGTTGTTGGATTAGTTGTTGCTTGCTTTGGCAAGAAGCTTCTCTTTTTTTCATTCCCCACCCTTTTCTCTCGACTCCAGCAGAGATCCTTCAGGTTTTTTTGTAGCTGTTTTCTTTTTCTAGTTTGGTTTGTGGTTTGTTTGTTTGTTTGTTTGGTTGGGTTTTTTTTGGGGTGTTTTTGGGGAGGTTTCTTTTGGGTGTTTTCCCCCCCCTTGAACTGTTTCAGCTTGGTTTTTTTTCCTCCCATCCACTTTAGGAAGCCTGGGTGGGCTGTTCTGGACGATCCGGGCCCCAGGAGAGATCAAGGCAGCAAAAGAAAGGACACCACCAGAACCCAACAGGTTTGCCTGGTGTGAGGAGGAGAGCAAGGCCAGAAAGGTTCCCACCTGTTCTGCGTGAGCTCCTGTGCCTCCCCTTCTCCCAGACAAAGGGGCAGCCACCACCTCTGCCCCTGGCCACGCAGGCCTGGTGGGGGTGCGGGTCAAGGCTTTAAAATTTCAATATTGAGCATTTATTCAATCCTTTTGTTATAAATACATATTATGATATTGGCTTTCAGGGTGGATACTATATGTGTGGTGTTGAAATGGTTTTTAAGATATAGTTTTCTTTAAGATTAACAGAGGCTGATGAAGTGTCTTTGTAGTAAGTGAACTACCTGCTTAGTTAGATAACATCCAATAAAAGCACCTACTACTAATATACCAGTTGCCAACATCGACTGCCTGTAGAAAATGTAGAAACACCCAAATTAAAACTGATAAGAAAAATAAATTAAAACCACAGCCAAGAAACATGCATGCTCTAAAAAGGCGGACTCAAGGAGTGGCCATGTAAAACAGCTCCTAGAATATGGAAAATAATTTATAGAAAAGTTTGAAATTGCATGATAGATCTATAAATATGCAACGAGCTGATGAATTTAAGGCGGGTCTCCAAAACAGGTGTGCTCTTGGCTGAATGCCAAGCACCCAGCTGTTGTAACCTTTTGCTTTATTGTCTCTTATTGTCTTTTATTAAACCTTTTAAAATATACCAAGAAAGTAAACTTTGTTTTCCACACTTTTCTGTGCTTTGCATACACCCTTTTTTGGGTTAATAAACATTTTGGGTTTTTTTTCACTTTCACCCACTGGTATTCATTTCTCTCATTGGTAAACTCCCCTCTCTTTAAAGGAAACACTAATTCCAGGGCATTTTCTCCTAAAATTTATCTGTAAACCAAGACATCCATTCAGCACTTTTGCAAAAACGCTGCATATTTAACTTTGCAAAAAAGCAAAGTAATTACCAGTAAGGAAGATATGGCTTCTACATCGAAATGTACAGCATTGAAATGCTGTAATACCATCTACTTCTGAAATACCATCACATTTTCCACCATAAATGCTACCATTCAGGATCACTAAAAACTATTGTAGTAATTTTAAAAAGGATTCTCCACAATAACAGCTCATTGACACGGCATCACAGAGAACATCTAAAATCAGCAGTCAGGTGTGAAAATTTGATTATCTTCCTGGAGCTCTAGATGCAAAAACTAGAAATGCTGTTAAGGAATTTCTTTAAGTATTTAAACCACTGTAACAGGACATGACCAGCTGTAGATACCCGCAGCAAATAACAGCTGGTGAGACACAGAAAAGAAGTAAGAGGTGGTAATTTCTGAAAGGAAAGTTTGCAGAGGTTCTCAACCACAGAAAAGAAATACAAAGATACAAAAGAAGTTATAATACAGTAAGAATTTATTCCCAGAGGCATGACTGAGGAATTAAATACACTGTTATAAAAGACATTTTGTTAAACTACATACCAGCAGGACATGAAGCAGAAAAGCTACCATAAAAAATTATCTACTGAAGTAACAAATAAAAAGCATTAACTTACAGGTGGAAAAAAAGGGAAAAAACAAAAATTACATTAGAAAGTCTGGCAATCTCCAAATAATTTACATGTTGTGTAAACCCTCTAATTCCATGGGAATAAACAATGAAGTGGGATTAATGGAGCTCAGTGTCCTCACATACACTGAGCCTGTACCTCACAGATCAAGCTTCTTTTACATATATATTAATGGCATAGATTTTATGTAGATTCTGGACTGCAGAGAAAAGCAAGTATTCCAGGAGTCATCCCTTCTTGAAATGTAAACAAACACATTCTCAAAGATCTCCTGATCTTAGAAACAGAGAATATTTCAAACAGTCCTGGATTCACCCACTATTTCTTATCAGGTGTAAGACTCAGGAATACTTCTGAACTGTGACTCACCTGAATTAAAGTATATTTTCATAGTAGATTGTGCTTGTTTATGCAAAGAGCCCATACTCAATTGGTGAATAATCAGAGAAAAAATACAATCTGTGACCAATCTGACTAAGCAGGACCTTCTCCAAATAACACAGTAGAGCCAACATGGAGCTGCTGCTTACATGGAGGCGAGAGCTCTGATTTGGTCCTCCCAGTATTTGCAACTATTTTTCCTACCGGAGGATCACCAAAAATATCTTCTAACAAATGCAACTACCTGCCCACTCTTATTTCTCCTGGTTCAGGTTTGTATTCACAGCAGATTTTAAAGATTAACTCTTTGACAGACTGTCTTCTATTAATAGCTTATTATTCCTGACTATCTATTCTGCATGCACTGTAAGATGCCAATTTAGTTTTACCAGCCTATTTAAAAGGCAAATAAACCTTTGTTTTTATAAGGGAAAGCTAAAAGGCGAATTATCTTGGTCTTCAATGCTCATTTCCATTTTTGAACTCACAGTTTTGTTAAAATCTTGTAACATTAGGTCTTCCACACAGTTTTGTGACCTAATATCCTCTGTGATCAGAAAAACTCATAGAATATCCATGAACCCACAGTCATATTGTTACTTATTTTCCAAAAAACAAATGTGTAATTACATTAATCTTAATTACATTATTATTCTAACATCACTGAGCCACAAGAAAATTTTTTAAAAGGCTAACTAAGCCTTAGCCTTAAGCTCTTTTTACAAATGACTTTCTACTGATAATCAGAGCAATCTTCCTGTTTGAGTAAGAATTTTGGTATTTTTTCCTTATAATCACAGTTAATTTATAGGGTTTTTTTCCTATTTGAAAAATACAGATGTTCAAACACATACTTTGGCTGTTAAAGAGATTATTTGGACTGGTACTAGTTCAACCTCATTCCAAGAGAAAAAAAGCAATTTTTTTTGCTGAGTTATGAAACTGCTCTTAATTATATGGATGCACATCTGTTTCCAAGGACAGCACATAACCAAGTTGCTTTATAACCTGAGCTGAAAAAGTTTCAATGTCCACAAATGAGGGAGAGAGGTTCTGAGCAGTAGTTATCCAATGGAAGATCGCGATAAGCCATTATTTTGGCATTAGGTGCAAGGTGAGTATTTATTATTGGAGATTTAACATTGGACTTGTTCTCAGAGTGAGCTGGCACATGCCATCATGTCAAGCAGAGGAAGTGATGGTATGACAGAAGTCTGTGAATTCTCAAGCATGTCAAGAGAAAATAAGAAACTTTCAGGTCATGACAGACTGGCGTTTCCTGCCAAGGAAGGAAAATGTTCAGAGGCAGAGTGATAATAGTGTAAGCAGAATTTACTTTAAAAAAAACATAAAACAAAAACCAACCCCCCTCACCAAACCAAAAAACCCCAAAACCAAAACAACCATACTAAACCAACCAACGAACCAAAAAAAACCAAACCAAACCCTAAAAAACCCAAACCCCAAAACCAACTGACCAAAATGCAACTACTGAAGCCAAATAAATAGAAATCTTAGTTTCCATCCTGAATAGCAGCTGAGCCATCCTAAGCATCAGTGTAATCCAATGAACCCAGACATATCTGTTTTACTTGCATTTCCATCCTCCCTCCAGTCAAATCAGGCCCACCACTGAAACTTGCTAAGATTAACCAGATAAGTCTTTTTTTGCACTCAGATCCCAGGAAGGCTGCAGGCCGGAATCTCAAAAGATGCCCCACTTCACACAAGTTATTAGATGTTTTATGTATTTTTAAAATTTATTTTTGCTTTCTAATGGTATTTAGTTTCTCTATATTTTAGTGACGGTGAGTATTCCTGACACAACAAGGTTGTATAAGACCTGACATTTCTACTGTTTATTGCCCAGAAGCTAAAGTCAAAACTTCTCTGACACCTTTTTTTTTCTTTTTACTTCCAGTTCTTACTATAAACAACTGAAGCATTACTAGGAACATTTACAATTAGGTTTGGATTTTGCTTGTTTAAAGAAAAGATGTATAAAGCTAACAAAAGAGATACGTTAATGGTGGATCATAATACATGCTTTTCCACTGGATGATATCATTAATGACTGAATTGTAAAAGTCAGCAGGATCCTCCCAGGTGTGGCACCCAGTGCACTTCTGCCCTGGATGCAACAGCCCCGTAGTTTTGGAGTCAGGGGTTGGAGGTTACAATACTTCAGACACTATTCCTCATTCATTAGTCTTTTTATGAGCAAGTAATTTCCCCTTTGTCCATATCAATTTCTTATAAAGTAGGTCTGACGAAATTACCCTGTGTCACAGGGGCACTGTCAACCTGTTTCAGCGATCCTCCCACAGCTCTTTGGGAGGGAGGACGCCGTACGAGCTCCATCGCAGCTGACACTATCGCGTGTTGCTCATACCAGTTCCTCAGTTTTGTGTTCTGAGTTTTCCTCAGCTATGAAATAATTTTATTCCCTCCACTTTCTTCTGCCAATTGTCTTGGATTCCAGACAGCTCTCACTGCCAGCTTCAGCCAACAGACTAATAGGACTACTTTATAATGGAATAATATGCAGCCTATCTCAGAGCAGTTGCCATTTTCTAGGGCTCCATCCTGACCTCCTTGTTGTACTAAAGCAAGGGTTACCATTAACATTACCTCTTACAGTAAGAATACAGACTTACTCTTAGAGACAGACAGTGCCTCTAGTGCTTTCTTTTCCTTTCATTTTAATACACAGAATGAAAAGCAACAACTCTCTCTATCTTGAGCCCTGAGGAGATCAGCACAGCAGTGCCCCTGAATGCAGAATGAGCTACTTTCAGGGGGCTCCAGGCAATCAGACTTGAGAGCTTCCTTTAAAGACAAGCCCATCATATTAAGAATTTAAAATGAAGTGAACTGCATTTACCTATAGCCAATAAAACCATCTTTTACATTTTAATTAAGACACTGAATTCTGTCATGAAGAAAATATTGTTTAAAATTCAGGTGAGAAAAGATGCATTTCTGAAAGCAGCTATTCCTGGAATAGTTAACAGTGAAAATTCCTGAGGGCAGGAGGAAACCAAGGAAGCTACAATTTGAAATTGGATACAAATCTTCCTGAGATATTGGCTATAACATGCCTTCTCATCCTACCTAGAAAAAGATATGCCCTCACAAACAAAAAAAAAATCCCCTGAAAACAAAAAAACCCAACCCTAAACCTCACAGCAGAGCACAAAACAAAACTGTAATTTACTCTTGTTACTTCACTTATGGCATCAGTTTCCTCAATTATGAAATTGCAATGTTTTATCTAGCTCTTTTTATAAAGAACTACTTGGCTTGCTTTGCTCTATCTAGTGGCTTCTTCAAATATACACACACACTCAGTTTGTATTTCTTTTTAGGAGAGTAAATAAAATAAAAACAGCATGTTCAGGCAGCAGGAGGGGGGATATTATTAAATTGCAAACAAAAGGCATAAGGATTAATCCATTCATATTTCACAAACCATTTACTGGAAAGCAATTCAAAACACATGTTCAGATCCAAGCATCCTTGAACACCCTGGTCATGATCCTGTTCAAGATTACTTTGGTCACCATTTCACAACTCCATCACAAACTGTTAAAGAGTCTTTATTTCTTACCTGCTTTTCAAGATGACTTTGGAACCCTGATCACAATTACAGTTCCTTGGTGCTGAGTGCTGTACAAACCCATCACCACAGCCTTGGTATCTTTCAGTGTGCCCAATTATTATGACATACTTGACTCATTAAACTTTACACAGTTTGGCTTTTATATATACGACTGTGGTTAAATAAAACCCTAACAACATACATGAATTTGTTGTGTGCAGGATCTTCTCTTCACAGTGAAACGTTTGTGTGAATTTTATGAGTGTATGAAAAATGCCAGCTTGCAATGACAAAAACAAGCCACTTAGGCTGCAACGGTGTCAAGTGGGAACACCTCACACATGCCACAATAGGGTATTTGTCCATCAGCACAGCTTCAATAAGATTAAAGTAAACCAGAATAAAAACCTCCCTGGCCCAGACTGCCAATTTGATATATATGTGAATTAAAGCTTTAATATTTAAAAAACTAGCTAATATGTTTAAAATGCAAATTAAAAGGGCAATCTTGAGTACCAAACTGCAACACAGGCTAAACATAACCTTGATTTTACTGAGAAAGCTGTGCTTAACTTTCTGAAAACTGCTCTAGTCTGAGAAGGTACTGCAGGTAGCCTGAGCAGCTTGGAACAGGCAGTGCTACTTGTATTGTTTTTTTCTACTCACTTCTGTTTAGCTCCCAAGCTACTTCTAAACTTAAGATGGTATAGAGTCTGAACTACCTCTGTTTTTGGGTTACTGGCCACAAAGCTAAAAAAAAAAAAGAAAAAAAAAATCTTTTTTTACTGTAAAATCTTGTTAAAACTCAAGCACAAAATGAGTCTTTTATCCCACAAACTTACCAATTTATAACGCATGGTTTTAATTAAAAAAAAAAAGAAAAACAAAACAAACAAAAAAAAAAAGAAAAAAGAAAAAAAAGAAAAATCACTTGCTCTTCAGAATCTCTGTAATTATGACACATTTCTGATGGTGGAAGAAACCCAGGAGTCAATCCAGCCAGTTTCAGGAAATGTCACCTCTTCTCAGGACCAAAATATGAAAGGATTTTGTTTACCTGAGATCCCTGTTACATACTCATTTCTAAAAAATATACCATTGATTCTGAGTACTATTAGAACATTCCTTTTGAAAGGCTGTGAGTCAGATAATCATGACTCATTTTGAAGTATAAAGCACTGGAGTTTGAAAGAAATAAAATAGGGGTTTAAGCTTAAAATGGATTAAAGGTGAGAGAAGATACATATATGCCACAAAAATCAACTGATTTTTTTGGAAGATGATTTAAAAAAACGTGTTAGGTACTTAAGGACTATATTTAGGTACATGCTGATTAGAATAATATATTATCCTGCTTGTGTCTTTATGAGATGGAGCTCAAGCTCTCAGACCAGGCACCACAGATACAGCCAAGCTTTCTATTCTTAAACCCACCCTGCTAATTCACGATCTTCTACTGTTAACAGAACACTTTTCATCCTGATCCCATCATCACCACAAGCTGCTCACAAGAAGCGTGTCTTTTAAAGGAAAGACATCACATACCACGCAGTTTTAAACGAAGAGCTTTTAGAAAGAAGACTTTGTAACACTGTTGTAGAAGTCAAATTTAAATGTTGTGGATTTATGTTATTTGTGACCTCTTCTGCTTTCTGCCTAGGGCAATCTTAACAACAAAGTAGATGCTTGCAGGAGAAGAACAAGAGGCTTCTCTTGGTTGACAGTTAAACTCACTGCTGGAGAGAAATGGAAAGGTATTGTATCTGCCTTTTATACCCTGCTGAAGAGATGTTTCTGCTCAGCTGCTCCAGGATAATCAATGCTTTGCCAACAGCAGCAGTATGTGCAATGCCAACACTCTGCTCCAGATTGCAGCCCCACCATCCTGAATGCTTAAGATTTATGGCACAGGCCTCCCTCAGGTTCAGAGAGTGTCAGAGACTTAATGAGTGGATATAAAGCAGTTCACCGAGCTCTGCCCTTTGCGGAAGCTTTCGCCAATCCTATACACGTAACCACACACTCCTTTCTCCATGGATCATGGGAGAGGAGCTAACACCTGTGTGAGGGATCCAGAGGACCTGTCAAAGCTTTCGGCAGGAGAGTCTAAATATGCAACAATGATCATTTGCGCTCTTCACATCCAATATCCAACTCCTTCTTCGTGACTAATCTCTGCAGAAACACACAGTGTGCATGCAACACAAATATCTAACACTCACTCAAGTGAAATAACTTGTTTCCATCTGTTGCACCATTTGAAATGCTTTTAATTTAATATCATATGTCATGCCTGCTCACTCTGATCACTTTGGATTGTAACTGTATCTCTTATTTTCTGAAGCAATTTTTCTAAAAATGTTGATGGAAGGAAAATATGAAAATCTCTGTTCTTTCAAAAATTGTCCAGTTATGACACACTAGAAAATTTAGTAGCCATTTCTTTACAAGCAGGCAATATATTCTAATAATATGCATGTTCTAATAAACACAGTAACACAAATGTTTCTGTAAGTATATTGAAAGTAATAAGAGTTCCACAAGCCATTAAGCACTCTGGTTTGGAACAAAAAGACATGTTCAAAAAAGTATTTTTAATATGAATTTGACAAGATGTGGTAGACCAGGGAGTACCCACTTCACTATTGTTACTTTCTTCAGAGACGATCTATCTTAACAATACTTTAAACTCAGGCTAAGGGAAAGCAAGAGCTTTGTGGCATGAAGAAGAAAATAAATCATACCTATCAGAAAAGGACAGCATTTTGTAACTGCAGATGTTAGGCAGAACGTAGGGTTGAATCAAGGAGCAGCAGTTGAAGGCAATGTTGTGCCTCAGAGACACAAATCAGCAGCTGCGATCTCCAGCACCCCAGTACTCTGAAGGGATTTCTTATATCACTGAAACATCTCAGTGTAGAGGAAGTAAAAAGGCAGAGGCATACTGTTAAATGTATGCTTGTTCAGCAGATCCTTCCCCTAAGTGATTTCAGAAGTTGACTTCATTCTGGGCCACTGTGGTGAGAAGCAATAAATCAAAACAAGGCTCTGGCAGTGTGATGAAAGATGAGCTGACTCTGCTGAGGTGGTGCCATTTATAGGCCTGTGGGGATGTATTACAGAGGATGAGATAGAAGAGGCAAAGTGGCTGACACACCTGAAGCACTGAGCTGGGTAAAATTCACCAGGAGGTGAAGGTCACGATTAAGGTTGTTCAAGGAGAATGGGGATGCAAACGCCAAAACAGCTGGAAAGCTGTGCAAGCAGCCTCCAGCTCTGGAGGGCTTCCAATTGGCTCTGTGTTTGCAGAGCATGGTGCTGGCTGACAGACAGCCCAGTTTATCCAAAGCAACAGTCCCTCACACTTTCCTAGAGGCGCTGCAATGGTATTCCAGCAAGCACTGTCATTGTAAGTACATCTTGGACAGTGGACTGGATTTCACATTTCTGTATCTCCTCTCCTATTCTACTCAAAGTTCATGGAGCTATGCAATTCTCACCCTTGTGTTCCACTGCTGTCAGCTTATCAGTCTGAGAGGTTTCAGATGAGTTAATGCAGAAGCAGAAACAGGAAGTCTGTGAAAACTGGCTTCAGGAGCGAGGGAAATTATTTGAAAATGCTCCTTAGGGGTCCAATAAAGCACCCATCAGTACCACTGTAGAAGTTCACATGGAATTCAGTGAAAGCTAGACTAGAACTGAGAGACCTATTCACACTGAAAGTGCAAACTACAGAAATGCCACATCAACATCCCAATTGCCCTTACAAAAGCATCCTCCCATCTATTTTTGTTGATATTATTTCTATCTGCCTTAGCCCTCACAGTTGTTCTTGCTACCAGCCTCCTGGACCTTCATGATTACATCTGACAGTAATTCACAGACCAGTACACCCAGCTAAGCCAGTGCCTTATTTACAGGGAACAACAAGAATATTATTCTTTATGAATTATGCATAATCACTGTTTATCAAGCTGGGTTAATTGGCACACAACAAAAGAGTTGTCTGGTGCACAGCTGAATAATGTGGAAGCCAAAATTGATGAAAATGGTACAGCAAAAGCCTGATTGCGAAAAAAAAGCCACATTGCTACATGTTAATTCTTAAGTGATTGCTGCCCTTTCCGAGGGGGAAGGGAAGGCCAAGAGAGACAGACCTAGTTTGGAATTATTTTTAATCTCAGAGGGTTTGGACACAGTGTCATAGCTTTAAATACTGGTTTAAAGTCTGCTCTCAGCCACCCGCATAGTGAAATGGTAACACGGTGCATATGCATTTTTTGTGCTCCACAAGATGCTGCTACATTCATAAGCAGAGAACTATCTCATTAATCATCAGCAACAGCATGAGATTGTGGTCTGCAGGGGTGTGAATGATGCTGATAGAGAAGTGGGGCTCTTCCCACGTGTTCATTGACAGAAAAGAGCTAACCACCTCACATCAAGGCCAGACTAGTAGCCCTTTGGCTCTAGGATCAAGAGATCCCAGAAGTCCTCATCAGAACGCTGGGTATGTCATGAGATGGTGGCAGTGTGCGGCAGCACTTGGCTTCCTCTAGAACATACACACACCTGAAGAACCACCGTTTAGTTAACCTTGCTCTACATGCATAGACAGTTTTACTTAATGTCCTACATCCCTAAACTGTGTGCACAAATTTAAGAACATGCTTTGGTGTTTTGATGGACAGACACAGACTGAAGCATGTGTCAGCTCAAGACACTGAATCAGAGCTGAGGGTCAAATCACCACGGGGCTCACTCGGGTGGGCCCCTTCCATGAGGCATTACAATCTAGCTGTATGAGGGGTTATCAGGTGATTTAGTCTGATTTACACCATTACACTTCCACACTTCCTTGGTCTCTTCTCTACTAACACTTAGTAAAATCTCTCTTTGCAGTAAAACACCTGCAAATCCATGCCTTCAAAGTACAGCCCTTCCTTCCCTCTCCCTCTCCCTGCCGCTCTCACTTACTAGCAGAGTTAACAGAAAATGAGAAGACTCCTGTAACTTCCACTCCTATGAGTTAGAAACTCTTTTATTCACATACATCATGCAGGCCAGAGAATCTTCTGGTGATCTTACCATGTTTGCAGTCTCACCAGCATGAATATAAATGGATGTAGAACCACAGATACTGCAAAAAAAAATCTGGATTACATTATTGCCATTACAGCTCCTCCCAACTGGAAATATGGTTAGCAAACATTAGCTTCCTTCTGAAAATATTCTGACACTTTATTAGAAGCATCAAAAAATTATTCTCTCTGTCTTTTTATAAGAATCACTAAATCTGCTAACAACTTGTATACACTAAAAAATTCCAAGCGTCCTGCAAAACTATTAAGTAAAATTAGAAAGGAGAGGAAAAATGAAGCAGGGGGAAGTCCAAAACAACACCATCCAAACCTTTTCTGGTTTTGGGAACAAGAATGCTAGTCCTTATGGCAGAAAGTATGATTTCTAAATAGCAATGCACTGCAGATCCTGCCCTCAGTTAGATACTACAACTCTCAATCAGTCTTTGACAAACCGTTAGGAATTATCCCATTTAGGGGATACTTTTTAAGGCAAGGAACGAGCAGATGAGTCTCACCACTGTCTGAAACACAACTGTGCAACACCCAAATCAGTATAAAGTTGGAAGAAACAGTCTCAAAAGGGCAGTGTGTATCTTTAGGACAGTAGGTCTGATATCCAATTTACCGAACAGCTCAACTGCAGCATTTTGGATGACAGATGGCAATAAATTTCTCTGCCTTAAGGCAATTTCCCACAGGGCTGTACCATTCCTCAAGCTCTGCAGTGAGCTGCAGGATGAGCTCTTTCCAGAAGACCATCATCACCCTGAAAGCCTGCCCCCACTGCTGCTTATCCCTTGTTTGCAGCACCACCTGTTCTGGGAGGTCAACCATGGAACAAAACTGTGCTAAGGACAGGAAGAATCTTAGTGAGAGATGAGACTGGAGAGAGTCACTGCCAGCTCTGGATGACATGACCAGGTTCGGGAGGCTGGGCAGCCCTTATTCACAGCAGGCACAGACACAGTGATGGGAGAAACCATTTCATGAACTCAATGAACTCGATTTTCAGCTGCCTTTCAAAAAAGCTTTAAAAAAATCAGCTTTCTATGCACAACAGAATAGGAATTGATATGTGACTACAGTTTGAGATTGTAAATAATGCCTTACTTTAATTTAAATGTACCCATGTCCTACCACATAAAAACTTACTAAATTTCTGCTTTACTAATTTCTTATAAAGTAACTCACAATATCTTCCAGTTTTTACAGATCAATAATTCTGAATTTTAACCTGAAAATTCCACTGCCAATTTCAAAGTAAATTTAAAATATTTGTCTCTTGTTAGAACCCATGTAATAGTTAAGAGAAGCATTCACATCATTCAGCAAAAAGCAACTCATCACAAAGATTCCAAACCAGGAAATCTCTCTTTCTCTGCACCACACACAAATGCATCTCATGTAATTCTATACTGCCTAAGCAGCAAACAGAAAGGGCTATGATAATGTGCCCTTGTATTTGATTAAACTGATGCGTTGTAAGAGCTGATGTTAGGCTAGCTCTACCGAATTTTCCTACTCTGATTATCAAACCAACTCCCTGACAGAGTCAAGCCTTTTAAAGTGTCCCATCAACAGACTATTTTTGGACTTGAAAATTTTGTAGGCCTTGAATAGATTTATTTGTTGAACTCAGGCAGTAAAGCTTTCCAGATAGATTAATGGACTAAGTGAAGTGTCTCTCCAGACTATACTAGGAAGCTTAAGAGACCTCATTTTCTAAGAAATGTCAGCTATAGGCAGAGAAGACTTCTTTGTACTCTGATTTTCTCCATGTATTTTCCATTTGCATGAGCAAGCCCAAGCCCTCCTTCCCACTGGCCATGTTATCAGTGAGACAATACCTTTGTATAACAAAAATAGCACAGAAACTTGCGTAAGAAAAATGAATTTGATAACAATAGAATGGCTTTCTCATAATAATTTAATAAGCTGAAGACAGGAAGATTTAAATCCTCTAGAAGAGCTGCATAAAGGGGATTGATGAATTCATCAGCTCTTCCAAGCTTCCCAAAGAAGCCCAGACAATATTTCTTACCTCCTGTTCTACAGATATCACCTACAAAAGAAAAGCAGGCATTCAAGTCCCTCTATTATTCTGTTCTTTGCCTCTGGTGCTAAACTCACTGTTGAATCTGCTGTAAGTAAACGTGACACATTTAAACATATTCTGATTTGCTTCCAATCTTTCTCATTAGAATAATACACTTGTAACGCCCTTTCTGGTTAGGATCGTGGTTCTGAACCCTGAAGTTACTGTATGGACATATAGCAAGCTACTGACCTTTATGGTTTTCCACTAAACCAAGAAAAGTCTGCAAAAACATTCCAGAAATGCAAACATAGGCAATTGCTAGTTTTAGTTAAGCACTGTCAGTATATTCCAGTATTTCAAAAAGTTCTGAGACCTACAGAAACCATATCAAAAAACTAAATTATGAACTCCATGGATTAAAAAATCATGGACTGTTCGAAATTTTTTATGGATTTAGCAGTATACTTTTACATACAGTTCTTTCTCTTTTCTTGTTATTAGATAAATAAAAAGAAGACAAAGTGATGGGACTAACAAACACAGGAATATAGTCCTGTAACAAGTCAGCAATTGCTGCTACTTACAAAAATGAGAGAAAAAAGAAAACAAAACATATTTTCCCTTCTGCTTGACTGTCATGTTGATGCTATGAGTAAGGACAGCAGGAAATTATTTTACACATAGTATATATAATTCATAAATTTACCCTGTCTCTTTAAGCACAGAACCTTTGGGATTTTACTGTTTTAATCTATGTTTGATAGTAACATTTCATTCCATCAAACTTATCAGGTCACACAAGGATTCAGAGGTTGCCAGCTGATAGGAGTTCCCTCTTCACTCCGGAGGAATGGAAACAAAACTACACTGAGTCTTTCCTCTTACTTTGTTGAGGTACTATAGGAACAGAAAGAGATTGACAGTAACAGGATAATTTAGTAGCCATGAATATATGGGCTAAACACTAGTTCCAAATTATTTAATCTCTATTATTTAGAAAAAAACTTTCCCTTCCATAAAATCTACCCATGATACAGTAATTGAAAATCTTTCTAGACAGCATCAGCAAACACACCAAGGCTGTTCCCTAGAAGCAAGTATTTTCAAGCCATTTCTCATCTCAGAAAGAAGTGCAATCTAACTCTTGGCTCCAGATCCTTTTCTAAATTTGGTCCTATTCTTCCTCTCTCCCAACACCCAAACCTGTTCTCAAATAAAACATATCCTGCTATCACACAATTAACAATAAATAAAAACATAAGAGGGAGAGAATTACTGAAAAGAAAGCAAACCATAGAAATGGCACAATAAAAATATTTTATTTTACCTAAAAGATGGTTCAAACGAATGTAAATAAATTCAGTATCTAGGATTTTCATGACTTCAGCTAAGCAGAATAAATGTGCTGGGTCAAGCCAATAAGTGAAACTAATCATGCTCTACAGAGCTGTAGCCTTCTGACAAGGGACATTCTGCAGTCTCTTTCTAAAACTGTTGTATCTACAGAGTCCATTCAAACTTCCCAAATGAGGGCGTGAATCCAAAGCACAGCCAGCTAATTAGAGCCAACAATGTGGGAAATGCAAGATAATTAAATTCTACTCCTAAAAGATTTATTTCTGAATACCAGTTTTGGAGACTAGGGGGGAGCAAGTGACAAATAATCTCACTCTAGAAAACTTAACTCATCTTTGTGAGACTCTCCTCAGGAACGGAGCAATAATATGGTGTTGCTTATTAAGAAACAGTACTGATCACAGTACTATTACACAAAGATGGTGCTGTACACATAATTTTAAAATCTATGTCCTTGATATCAGCAGATACTGTCTGCGCAAGCAGAAGATGTACATTTAGTCCATGACACAAATGCAGTGAAAAAGAATAAAACCAAGTTTGCATCAAAAGAAAAATATAAATAAAACCCAAGAGTTCTTAAAAATAAGAATTGTCAAACACAAGAGGAAGGGCTCTTCCTCTAAAACAGCATAATCAGAATTTTTGTGTTTAAAAATGTAATTGCTGCCCAAGATTAGAAAAAGCTACCTGAATGTATGACTCTGGAAGGACGGTTCAGGTGAAGAACTTGGGCTTGTGATTAACTAGATCTGAAAATAACCAGTTATTTATGCTAAGCAAGCCCACATGTTCTCATTCTCCTGAAAGACAACACAACTCACCCCAACTGACATCTAACAGAGATTACAGATTGCCTCTTGCAATGGATATTGCTAGTCACATAGAACAAAGCTGGGGCCTGAATTAGATATCCACACAGCTGTTTTATACAGTTGAGCAGACTGTTGAAAGGCAAATTTGGACATTAGGGTATTCATTTTCAACATCCAAGTTTTCTACAAGGTGTTAACGCTCTCATGGACAAGAGCACAGAACACTGCAGAATATTAAATAAGGTGTTTTAGCTACAAGCCCTATACAAGCAACCTCTCAAATGACATTATCACCCTTTCTTATTTCTTCCTCTTCCATTCTTTTCTCAAGAACCCAGATAACCATCACAGGTAAATCTTTATTATCACAATTGATCTTGTATCCTTAAAACACAAGCAGACAGAAGCAGTCATATTGCAGCTCCACAGAGGAACGAGACAATTCTGCTTAGGGAAGGACACCTTTCCTTAGGATTCACAGGAAATCATCCTCTTTACACTAAAGTGAATTGTAGAAATATCACTGTTTTCTATAATTAAAAAAAGAAAAAGAAAAAAAAGAGAGATTAATCACTGTACCTTTCTTCACCCTCAAGCTGTCCTTTCTGCTGAGGAAGCCAGAAAGGCAAGGTATCTAGCAAAAATACCTGCTTATCACCTCCAAAGTTGGCTTTGTGAGTAACTTGACAGCGCAGCTGAACAGTCAAACTCACATCCATGCTTTAATTAGAGGTAAGGGGAGCACCTACTGTTTGCATTTACAGTCTGTCTGGTTCATGAGCAGCAGGAGCAAGTTCAGCCATCACAACTGCTCAGCTTGTGCTGCTCTGATGCATCGTTTCAGCAGGGGAACAATTAAGCAGACCCATTCCCAGCTGAAGAGACCACTAAATTTTGCCAAGTAAAGTCGCTAGTGTTTTATCCTTGCTACTGTATCTTGTCAGCCACTGCACCACACAAATATCAACAGAACCCATCTCTCTCTGCTGACAACATGGGTGTGGGGGTGTCTATTCTCCCATGAACACATAATATATTTATTCTGCTAACTCATCCACTTACATAGAGATTGAGCACATCCCGTCTCATAAGAGGAGATTAAATTTTTGGAGAAATAATTTAAGAATAAAACATCATCAATTAAAGTGGTGGTATTAGAACAGCTCCACTGCAGAGACTGAGACAAAGGAAAAGCAAGCAAAAGGAAGCAGACAGATAAAAAGTGGCTTGCTAGGATCTGAAAAACCAATGACAAGAGACACTCAAATGAAGCTTTTTCTTGGTTACAAATTTTACAGATTAAAAAAAATTTCAGACTATGAAGGAAAAGAAAGAAAGAACAAGACAAAGTATTATTTTCCTATTCGGGAAATTGGTAGTTCATGCTGTGAAAAACCTGGAATTATGGTAAAAATATTCCACTTGAAAGCTATCACAAGAAATGCAAGCTGTGGAAGAATATGACCCTTCGGCAAATGAACAACACACAAATTCATAGCAAATCTGTAAACACTGTACTGCCAAAAAGAACTGCTAAATATCATTTTAAAAACCATAGTGACATAGATCTGTTTCCATGAAGCACAATAAGTCAGTCTACTCCAGCTGGAGTGATTTGGACTTAGTATTTAACGAAACTTTAAATGCAATTATTTAATAAATTGGCTACAATTGCAAACACATTTTAAAACACACCCTAGCATTCTACAGTTACTTCTGTCACCACTGTATACTACTGAAGTTATGTTTATCGTACCAACTAGTTCAGGTAAATATAGGGAAAGCCTGCTCTCAGAACAGCGGCTGGAGGCTGCTGATATAAACAAGTAAGAATGAGTAAAACTAAAATAAAAATGCTCTGCACTTAAATCTATTTTCAATCATTCACGGCTACAGAGTAAGACAATGGAAATTTTCAAGCACAGTACTTAAAAATCGATCTAATCTTTACTTAATGATCACACTTTTTCAAAATATGAATCCTTCAAATACACCACAACTTATCAATGAGAGAGCACATCCTCACATGTGAGAGGGGCTTTCATTTCAACTTTTGGGGTTCTAACTCATTCGAGTTATAAGAACAGATTGTTCCACAGCCAACAGGCCATCTGCTGACCTTGTCTCCAACGAGTGCCACGGCAAAAGACATTGTGATGGAACGACCCAGGCAACTGGGATACACACCATTAAGTAAGCGACAGAATGAAGAATGGAAAACTTCTGAGGGTAACTGTAGACAAATACAATCACTGCATCAGTGCATTTTTTTTAATAAAAAAAAGGAGAAATATGAAGGTATTTGCTCTGAAGCCAGACGACTACTACTATGTGCCTTGCAAACAGGGCTTGTCTCAAGGTTTTCTTTGATTTTTACACAAAACTGTGGTAATAGAGTACATTTAAATAGTCTCTTTTCTATCTGCAACTTCCAAGAAGTCCTTTACTCTTCCAATAAAACAAATTTCTTCACCTTCACAGCAAAAGATTGTTTAAACCAACCAGTACTCATGGGAGTTTTGCTGTGTCATCTCATTTCAACATAAACTTGTCAACTGGTTGTTTCTAACAAAGGTACTTCAGTATTTTCAGAGTCTGATGCTCCATTCTGTATTCCTTCAAGTAACTTTTAATACTTTTGAAATAGGGTAAGAAAAGTCAATGCAGACACTGGCTGCAAGGACATATAATTCAGTGTATCATTTCATAACCCAGCTGTCAACAGAGACAACATTTTTATAATCCATGTATTGTATGCGTGCCAGTATGAGATGAATAGTGCTGTAACTATAATCAATACCGTTCATTCAAACAACTGGCAGCAGCATTTCAGACAACCGGCAATTTCATCAGTTTCACTGGGCTGCCCAAAAATAAACAGCTTGAGAAGGATGAATGATCTCTGTGGTTATCTATAAATAATACTAATCTCAGTCATTTGTTTCAGGAAGTTCATCACTGGGAGCTGCAGAAGTCTCATATCAGAGCAGAAGGCATGGCAGCCTTCAAGAAACTAAAGAAATGCTGATGAATTTTACTGCTGGTTTTTCATTCACACAGTTACTGTATTTACATACAGACTCCACTGAAAGCTGCAGGATCCCTCCAGTGCTTCAGCAGTTCCAACTTTGCAGGAAACTCACACAATCTCCAGGACTGATAAATACCTCAAAAGTCAAACTGGATTCATAGAAGCTCCAGTGATCTGAGCAAACCCAGCCTGGGTAGTGGCTTACACTAATGTTACTTACAAGGAAACGTGAGCAAATTTGGAGTTTTTAACTACTTCAGTGTGAAACTTGCCCATTCTCAAAAGAGTTATTGAGAGTAAATCAAACCAAACAGCTCCACGTGACTGAGACTAATGGCAGGGCTGATGGGCGCGAGGTGAACTCAGGCAGACAGGGAACAGAAGGCACCATTCACAGTCCTGTTCCCTGTCTCTGGGAAGGCAAATAGCTCTTTAAAAAAAAAAAAAAAATTATGTTCCTATCTATAAAAGCAAAGCAAGAACAGAGAACAGAGAGAAAGGAATAAAGACAGCTGACGAAAGGGAAAAACCTGCAGAGTACAGATGCCAAAGAAAGCTTCTAAAGCCCTGAAGTGAAAAAGATCCAGTTGCTGTGGTTGTAGTGAGTCTCTGCCTGGCAACCCTGCAGGGCTGTGGGCAAGTACTGCAACACCATCCTGCTTAGCATGTGACTGCACGTTGGTGGGTCACCAGCGCTGGGCTGAGGCACCTATCTCCTGCTCCTGCAGGAAAATCTCCTAACCATCAGGAATTCTTACTAGGTTTTCTACCCTATTTCACTTTAAGAATTACAAGATGCCTGGCGTGTGCTCTAGGGATAACAGAGGAAAGATCAGTCCTTCCAAAGACCTGGAGGTTGGCACTCCTTGGCTTCCAGGCAGGATTTGTGGTGCCATGAGCCACCACTGCAGAGAGCTCAATATACCACCGGACTGCAGCAATTCTTTTCTGCAGATATCATGAATGGGAGCCAAGGCCATCACCTCAGCTCCTTCACATGGAGTGTAATGCTCTAAAGAAACTCCATCAGATGAGCGCTGCAGAAGTGCCCAAACCCTCTGAACACAGTCTGAACAGGAAGCAACAGCACATCTGTGTGCACTCAGGTAATCAAACTACTGCTGCACTAAGCTTCAAAAGTCACATTGTTCCATCTACATCCAAAATCTCTTTTCAGTCTTAAAGCCTGTTGCTCAGAAAATTTATATCCTGGCAATTAAAATAATCTTCAACTTGTAGCATTATCCAATTTACAAGCTTATTGCTAGTTTGATGACAATCAGCACACCCAGCCACACTAAGCCAACATTGCAGTGGGATGTTTTCAGCAAAACCACCAAAAGCAAAGAGATTAATGGCACAAACTTCCCTGAAAAGAGAACACTGACTTACCAGTGGACAAACAGGGGAACCTCACTACCTCTACACCTCTGAGAAGCGAGGCAGGCTGTGGCTATTTTAAAATGAAAGCCTTGATTTTATTGTTAAAGTAAATTGTCTGCAGGACATTAATAAAGAAAAGACAGCTTTTAAGAATGGGTAAATTTATCAAGCTGCACATCTTTATTGCTTTGATCATCAATATTTTAAAGTTACTACTTTTTATTCTATATTGCCAGTAAATCTCTACACACTGTAACTGTAATCATCACAGCACAACATGATCCACTTCTCCCGGTGATTTAAAGTCGGACTCAGTCGCAAAAAACCACCCAAACTAGGTTGGAGGATGGCTAAACTGTTAAAATAGTCTCTCAGTTTCCGGTAAATGATGAGGTAGCAGCATGCACTGTTATTAACCTGAAGTTCATAATGAGAGCTTAAATGAACAGTTCTAAGTGGACACAGGCCTTTGTAAGGGAGCTGCACTCCTGCAGTTGGCACTAATTGATCCTTTTGCTGGCAGGCTCAGTGGAAAAGGCAGGCAGAAGCAGGGACTGCAGGCCCTTCTCTGTCATGCAGAACAAAGTCACAGAAAAATCCTCCTGATTATCCAGGAGGTTTGATCTTAATGCTCTACACTTCTACAGCTTCTTTCATCCAAGAATGAGGCAGGCAGGGTAGCAGGGGAGACTGTCGAACTGCTTTTGTCCTTCTCACACCCATTTTGCAGAAGAAGGTCTCCTGTCTTTGGAGTTTTCAGATACTTTTTCAAGTGTACTTCCTGCACATTCAGTTACAGAGCTGAATTTCTGAGAAACTGAAATGGCTCGTATCTCCTACACAGCTTCACCCAGCCTTCTTGAAAACACAGTTAATTTTGATTTTAATCCCCCTATAGAGAATGTTGCTGTAAACTGAAATCAACACAGCATATACAAGAAATAGACTGGGCTGATATAATCAGTTTTAGAGACAACATAGCAGAAAGTAGAATTTTGTCCAGAAATATGCCATTTTAAAATTCGTGTGGAGATCCTGATTAAGGCAGACTATTCCAGAGCAGCAGATTCTGGAATCAATTAACAAAACAATTCTTATTAACACAGAGAATCTCTAGACAGTACTAAGGAAGCACAGAATCTTTGAAGAAAAGCCCGCAAGGAAAATATACTTTAATATCAAATTGTATCCTCCAGCGTATGCAAAGATTGCCTCAAATCTCAAATGCATCTTATGTGAAACAGGGGCTAGCACTGCAGAACAACACAATAAGAATTTAAGACAGGAAGTGCAGATAATTTATCTAAATAAAGCTTCCAGGAGAATAACTGATTTATGTTGATGCTGATCCAAGCTGGAACCTGACCAGGATGCAGGAGTTAGCAGCATCACTACCCACAATAGGTTCCCTTTTTATGAAAAACAGTGGTGTGTTTTTACATGTGAAAATAAATTAAAATGTTAACTTTATGCTTCTGTCAAAAGACCCTGTTCTACCAGAGACTTGTTCTTGAATTATCTCTAGAATAACTCAGAAAAAGGTGCAATGTTTTTCAATCAAGACTATCACTATTCATACAAGCACCTAAGAGACACAAGGAGTTAAATTTCACAGGAGAGTCTACAGTCTTTAATGTCACACAGCCTCTATTCATAAAACTGCAAAATACATAAACTGATGCAGAGAAAAGTAGTGAAAGCTTCACAGCTACCAAAATATACCTGTAGTTGGGAAAGCGGGGAAAAAAAGGAAATCTGAAACTAGACATGGTATAAATGACTTCTGTTAAAAGCAGGGTCAGCACTTTCTGCTGGAGACTATTTGATTTACACTATTTTGTTTCAATTGAAAAACGAAATCTTTCCTTGGCAGATTCTGCTCTACACAGTCTATTACAGATACTTCTGAAATACCCAGCATCATTTATAAAGGGACACTTATTACTGCTGAACGTGATCATTTTGCTAAATTTCCCAGAGTTCCAAAAGGAAATAACATGCAATGCAACACAGGGGTGTATTCAGCTAATTGCTGAAGTCAAGAGTTTGGACAGCCTGCACAGCCCTGGAGGAAAGGTGTGCTACTGATTAAGATGTTCATGGCCTCCCCTGAAGAATCCATTGGCTGTCCTGGACCTATGTTCCCCACTTAGAGCCAGGAACACCCCAGGAGGGACCACTCTGCTTTTAGGCTTTACTGACTTCACAGAGCTACTCCAAATCTACCCTGGTGTAAATCACATCAGAGAAAGACCCCATCACATATCTTGAATGCCCCTATTTATTCTAATAGGATTCAGAGGCTTTTTTTTTCTTTTTTTTTTTGAGGGTAGAACAATGAAGCACTTAACATTAGGTCCCAGTAGTCATTGCAGATAGGCATAACTAAGTATCACCACTTGCAATTTCTTTTTGTGTTATATAGAATAAAGTAACTGTCAGTAAAGCACACCTGATGCATATGAACACACATCTTTGAAACACGACACTGCAGCTGTAGAAACCTTCACAACATTTAGTACCCTCTGCATGTAGTAAAGCTACACTGTTCCATGCTTTAAAGCAGCTTCTGCACCTGGAGTGCCAAACTGGAGTACTGGAAAACTTCAGGAGGGTTAACTGGTCTCATTTTGATCAATTTTGGGCTCATCTCACTGCCTCTCCAGGTAATAAAGTAAATTGCCTGTAGATGGCTTGGAAACACATGCTATACACACTTTGACTGAAAAAGTCATCTATCTATAAAACCCATCACAAGCACTTTGAACTATATACCCTGAAAAAAGTAGGATTTCTTCCAAATCATACACAATTTCATATTGACATCCATAATATATATGTTGTCATAAAAACTGGACAGAACAGGTGCTTTTACACCGAAAAAGGCAGATTCATACCTGCAGAAACATCTTGTTAACTTGGACAAGCTTCACCAATTGTTTCAACCAGGAAAAAAAAATGCACAAAACAGAAATCATAACCTCCAAAACAAAACATTTGACTTCAGCTGAAGCTGAGTAATTTTTTTTTAGATCTGAAACTAACCAAAAAAGCTTTTATTTTTAATTCTCTCATTTTCTGGTTGATCCCAATCTAAATCTTTAAAATCTCTTTGGAACTACATCTGAAACAAAAGATTAGCAAGTCACATAGCTCCCATCATTTCCCATCATGTTATTCTGGGATATACAATTCGTTTCTGGGATGCACAGAACAGTGGGATAATGGTTCTATAGAGGAAATAGGTCTGAGCTGGCCGAGGCATTCAATATAAATACGTAAAAACTATCATTAGTCATGAGAATCACTCTGCTGACATGGCTGAAACAGGAAAGAAATAGAATTAGCTGGCACATTACGATCATGACTGTTTTTCTCTTTACCCCTATTTTCTATTCATCAAGAAGTCATAAGCAAATAGGCACAAAAAGCAATGTTTTAAAAAAGAAATTCAGAGTTGGATAGTAGGTATTATGCAGAATGTTTGCTCATTCAGCATTTCCTTAGGTCCAAGTGCTTTTCACATATTCCACAACAGTAGTGAAACCACTCTGGAGATGCTACTTCACCACTGCAAAACACTTCAGAGAAAGACAGGTGAGTACATTAAGCTTGCTAGACAACTTAGAATCCCCCTAACAGCTTTGATTCAATCCAGGGTTAGAGTTGGGGTCAGTCCTTTGCAAATCAGTAGACACTAATTAGCTCTCATCTAACTGCTGGAAAAAAACAGAAAGCATGAACTTGAGTTTTCTGACCAGCAGACTTCATTAGAATTCAAATTTGGTGACACAAGTGGTAAAGTCTAAAAAGACAAAACCTCTGTAACTGGTAAAAATCAGTGTTTCACCACGCTCTCCTGCAGAAAAAACAAAGTTCATCACCTGAAAAAACTTACCCATTACTACTTTTTCCCAAGCCGTCTTCCCCCATGCAGAAAAACACATAGCAGAAAAACACATATTACAACAATGACAACCATCAAAAAGTTTTAGGGAATTTAGCATGCACAGCAGAGTGCAAAGACAAATCAAGATGTGTGTCATGATCACAGGCAGCAACCCTGTGATCCAGAAGACCTGATCCATGTTCAGTAAGTGGGCTGCAGCACCTATATCAGACTAAGATCTCTGAAATGAAAATGAGACAAAGAAATCACGGGAGGCAGCATCCTCTGAAACACACTGCTGCACATCTCTTAGAAGAGCTAGCAGCTGTGAGATACTGATTACAGCACATTTTACACACCTCACTGGGAGAAATCAACAGACAGCAGCACTTCTAGTAAAGACAGGTCTTTCTCCCATCACCCAAATAAGCAGTCAGAGTGTGGGGTCAGGTAGGCAAGAACTGGGCATATGCTGTGCTGCAGTAATACGGACCATACCTATTATAACAACCCAAAGGGCATAGGAGACAGAAAGCTTTCCAGTATTAAATTTCTTTTCTCTCCAACAGCTTTGCTTACTTCAGGTAAAGAGCTGAAAATTCCTCCTTAGCCAAGTGATAGATTGGCTTGCTGTACAGCTGCGACACAGGTTCTCCCAGGTCCATCAGTGGGAATGAACATTTTACAGCAAGGACAGCAAATCTGTAATTGCCAATTTCAATTCATCTTTCAGTAGGATCAAACGTAGGCTGGATTTTGGTGGAGATTTTTTTCTTTTTTTTAGTTCTCTTTTTCTTGTTTTTTTTTTTTTCTGTTTGTTTGTTTGTTTTGTTGGCTGTTTTTTGGTTTTGGGTTTATCTTTTTTAGGAAGTGGAAGTGATCAATAAATTGAAGAAGGAGCTGTTAGCCTAAGCACTCCAAGTTTTTTACTGGAAACAGCCTTGAAGTACTTCTGAGGCAGAGGTAAATTTTACTACCGTTGTATAAGAGATTGCAAAACTGTGCTACCAAAAGGACAAATCAACTTACTCCAGATCATGCTATAAGCCACCAGAGGATTCCACCATTTCCCAAATTCAGTCCCTTTACCAGATAGGCCAGGCCCAAATGCTTGATGTTTGCATGTGACAAAACTACCCATGGTGAAATCAGCAAGCACCATTACACACATCAGCCCAGGAGAAAGACGTGTGAAAATAATGAAGTATACACAAAATGAGTGACTATGCACAGACTGTATACCATCAGACACTAGCTATCCCAGATAGCTGCATATAATTTTAAAGACAATCCATTTACTAAAGAAGTCTCAAGCTACTGAAGCACCCATACAGCCCTGCATATTTTTTTAATTCTTGACCAGAATTTCAAACATTACATTTGAATAAACTCCAGCAAACACCAGCCCAAAACAGGGGCAGGACCAAGCATTCAAAGTTAATCACTTAAGTTATAAGCAGACTGAAAGCAAACATGCAAATTGCACTTGAAACAAACCAAGCAAAAAAACTTTCAGCACATCTGAAACATCCAGTCTGGCAAAATAATTACATCAAGTGACTAAATAGGTTGCTCCATTCCAGCAGAAGAGTGCTCACCTGGGTTATTATCCATTCCAGGAGAGCAACTCACCGTTCCTACAAGTGCCTGGGCAAGTTATCCACAGCACTGTGTCTCTGCAGACTGATCCTCATGCAATAAGAGTTTCTGTGCCTCCCGCACGGTGCTTGTGTCAGGGCTGCACATTGCCACGTGCTATTTTAGAAACAGTTAAGATGATAAAATAGATCCAGAGCCTCAGACACAATGGTGAGGATATGCAGATATGACTGCTCAGTGAATTCACTGACATAACTCATTTCTACATTCACTCTTTCTCTTTAAACAGAAACCCTACCACCTGTTTCTCTCTTGCTCTGTCCACATACGATAGTTTCACCACTAACAGTTACATCTTTGTGAGATCAACTGAAAGGGCACTCACCGCCTTTGAATATTTCACACATTGCTGTGCACTAATAAAATGAACTCTGCATTCTATATCTGGTGATATAGAAATATCTCCAAACTTCCCAAGAGAGCCAGGCTGGAGCGTGTACTCTAAGGCAGTAGCAGTTATTTGTGTCCAGCTGCAATGACTACAAACAGAGGAACAGGAGTGTCTACTCTGGAGTCTCCATCAGATGACTGCACATGAAAACTCAAAGATGATTTCAAATTTGAAGTTTCAAAGGCATCTGACATTCTGAAGATCAACAATAATATAAAGCAGGTGATACAACAGAGAGAAGCCTCTAGCTCTGACAGTAAATATAATGAATACATATTTAGAAGAAAAATATCTCCACAGGTGAAATTTGGAAATTGCTTCACTGTAGTGATCATCACAGCTTCACAGAAAGTGGTTTAATCTAGATCAATAATTTCTAAATTTTTGGGTTTAGATCACCACATTGTTCCAGCGGAAGTACAAGCCTTCATACAGCAAACCTCCTGACAATCGGCACAGAGTTTTTAGGCTCCCTTATGAGTTTCCTTAGAAAAGAGGGCATGGCCTTCCAGCGATCTCTGCTCTCCAGCAGTATAGAAAGTACTGCTCTCAGGTTGTAACTTAAATGCCCAATACCAATTCACATAACAACTTTCTCACAATAAATGAACATAGGTTTTCATTTATATGGGTTGGCTTGGTTTGAAATGAACTATTAAAACACACCGTTGCTGTTTCAAAAATAACATATTCTAAAACATTTTAAGGATGCCGAACTAAATCAAATTAGCATTCTAAAACTGGTAACAACAAAGTATGTACTTTAAACGGAAAATGTTAAATCGATGGTTTGTGACAATAAAGAAGCACTGAAAATACATCAGCTCTCTCATTTCACACTTTCTTGCATAACAGTCCTACACTGGCAGTAGGATGGCCTCCCACCTCCCAGACACTGAACACAGTGAACCCAGAGGAAAGAAACCCACTGTTTTCTGCAGCTCTTGGACAAGCTTCCAAATCAGCCTTCAACAAAACTGTGGGGCTTTTTGTTGTTGTTAAAAGCTTCTGTCACAGGCTAGTTTCCCATCACGGCATCTCCATTTCCTCCCAAAGATAAACTACAGCTGTTATACATTTCATGGTATAGTTAATCAATAGCTTCCCACCTGTCCTAACAGCCCCATGTGTCATCCAGGCACAGTGCTTTATAGGAAAATGGAGTAATTTCATATCTGCATGTGCATAAAATCTTTCCAAACTAAACAAGTAAATGGCACTCTTTACCATGCTTTACTCTTTATTCATTTGGTGAACTCAGTCTCTCAAAAAAGTGTCCATCCATGCAAGATATTTTTTTCATCTCTAATGTGTGAGTTAAATGGAACCCTCACATCTAAACACACAGTGTACATCAATGTTACGTATGCAGCAGAGAAGAGAGAGTAAGCTTGTTCTGAAATTAATTTAAGAAATAATACAACAGTTTGAAAGTGGTATGTTTCCTCCAGCTAACACTGAGATCACATTAAGTTTAATTACAAATCATCTGCTCTGCCATGAAGTGGAAACAAATGTTAGTTGGAACACACCTTTCATGTTTCAACCGAGACCCAATAATGCAAAAGCTTTGACCCTAAACTGAAGCCAGCTGCTTTTCTTGGTCAAACAGCAGTTATACACAATACTTGAGCACATTTTGCAGCATAAAAGGCATTTTCAGTGGTCTGTAATCAATAGAGTTGTGTAGAAAGCACATTTCCAGGCGTTTTACCACAGAACACCTGAGAAACCAGAGTATATTCCATACTGGGAAGTTCAGGCATCTTCCCTGTGCTCGCTGCTCCCGCAAAACTACCAGTACATGGCCCAAACTTGGCAATGCTTCCAGCAACACATGCTTATGCTTTTGGCAGAAGGGAGCTGACCACTTGCAGCATCAGTGTCCTTTGCCAGCTGGCCAAAGAGCACACAGATGCAAGGGAAGCAAATTATCTGCCCACTGGCAAAAAGAAATGCTGAACAGCACCTAAAGAAAATGCGTGCCTGTGCACGTGCGCTCGAGTGCGAGTGAAGGTGCATGTGAGCACACACACCCCCACACCTGTGCCTTGGGAAAGGGAGCAGCTCAGTTAAACTGGAAAAACTGTCTGCTGCTAGTCCTGAGATATCATTTTCTGCAACACTCTCACAACAATGAACATGCACTTCTTCCATCAAAATCTTCCAAGTTGAACTTTTAAGATTAAACACAAGGACTGCAAGGATGCTAAAGAAAATTTTTTAAAGTCTGAAATCAGACTTAATACAACCACCTACAGGATTTTAGCAACCTAAGGTTAGCATGTCTTTGCATCTTCTTTTTTTTGTCTCTTGAAAAATGAATGCTCATGAAAAACAAATGCCACTACACATCTATATTTGGTAAAATACAAAAAGCTTTCTGGATTTAGAAGACACATAAGAAAAAACTCAGAAAAATTAATGGGATAAGAATTTGCAGCTGATAGGTTAAGTTTAGATGAGAGATGGAATCTGTCTGTAGATTAATTAGATTATACAATCATAGCCCCTTTTCACCTGCACACATCCCACCACTGTCATTACATGATCAACAGATTTTAAAGAAAACTATGCTTTTCATTAAAAAATGCTTTCTTTTGAGAAATGCAACGGAGACTATACATAAGATTTAGTCTACTTTTCTAAATATTTCCTGAAAATTGTAC
Organism: Rhabdornis inornatus; assembly: GCA_013397075.1. Lineage (NCBI taxonomy): Eukaryota > Metazoa > Chordata > Aves > Passeriformes > Rhabdornithidae > Rhabdornis > Rhabdornis inornatus. The sequence goes on from VWZS01004650.1 coordinate 516,364, forward strand.
ATAAGGCAAGTGCACATTTGTTGGCTGTAAAGGTGTACAACAGCAATTTTTTGCAATGACAGTGCAGAGAGGGAATATGAGATCTGTGTGCTAATGAGCTGACACTGCAGAGGCTGAAGCAGTGTTAGTATAGTGCACTACAAGTGCAGAGCAGAATGACAGACTCGGGTTATTTCTTGGGAATGTGATCTACAGAACTATACTCACAATTCAATATTAACACAAACATCCCTCATCAGATTATAAGAAATGCATGGAAGCTATTGCTTCAGTGACAAATTTATATATTTGAGTTGTTATATTAATATTATTCTGAAAAAGCTAGCTCACTCACTACATGAGCATTTTTAAAGAAAATATAACCTGATTTTGATTTTATACATTCATAGGTCAAGTTAGCTTGCTTTCTGTTTCTACTGACAGCAAAAAGTTGCATATTTCAAGAAACGTGATAATTTCCCTAGAGCCAACTGATAAACTTCAATTCACCTTTAAATACACTTGAATTTTCATCTGTATTTGCATTTGTTCTCTGTTAAGATATCATACAGCTAAATAAATAAGTGGGCAGATAAATAGAGAGTGGATAAATACTGTACGAATGTATGTAAATTAAATATACAGAGAGAGGCTTGGTGCTAGCAGTGAAGCAGGGAATACATGTACATAAATCAGATTATGCATCATTTAACTAAAAAAGGAATGAGAGGGAGGGGCTTAGGGCAGGAATTTTCTTTTGCTTCTAAACAAATTTGTTCCCATGTTGGGATATTGCCAAATCTGCCGTAGCAGAGGTGGGTTATTTTTCTCAGGCTCATGAGAATATTTCAGAAGAGATTTTTTTCTCCTCTGGAATGCACCAGATTGCATCAAGTGTGATGTGCAGCTGCACAGTAAGAACATAAGTCTTTCTGAGCAGAGTCCCCTCAATCCCTGCACACAGAACACTTACTACAGTCACTATCATACAAATCAATGCAAAAGAGAATGAGAAATATTATTTTATGGCTACTGACTAGTATAGGCATAGGCTCGGGCTACACATGCTCCTTTCTTCAATTTCCTCTCAGCTCCTGTACCTATCCCACCACAAAGTCAGCCCCAGCCTCCCTCCCCAATGAAGGCAAAGTCACTGCAGGTTTCTCTCCTATGGAACCCTGCCAAAAGCAAATATTGATCTAACGGCTGTGTGACATCACTGGAGACAATATATGCTTATCTCCAAGTGAGGTAAAAATGTTGTGGAAAGAATTCCTCCATGGATATGGCAGCACGGTGAAATGATCTGCCACTCCCATATGAAATGAGGATATGGTTAAAGGCTGGAATTTTGGTCAGGTAGTGTGAGAAGCTATTAATTCATCCTAATACATTGATACTCCTAAGTTTTCTGACTTTCAAAGATAACTGGTACCAGATTCAAAAGAACAACTGTTCTGATGAGGTTTTTTATATTTTGAGCTACTGAAGCCTATGACTGGTGACTTGGACTCACCGTATTCTTTTCTTATCAACAGTATTATGAGATGGTTGACACAGTACAGACAAGGTCACCTTTTCATTTTCTTTTGTCTGTTTCTTTTTTCACATCTTCTGCTTTTAAATAGGTTACTGTAGGTACGTATTCTTTGGTCAACAGTTTCTCCAGAGATTTAAGTTTTTCCAATTTTACTATACTGGTAATATGGGTGTTGGAACATGGAGCCCTATGCTACAGAAAACCGTCCCACTTTACTAAAATTGCCACAGCTTTTATTAAGCATTGACAAAAATCATTAGATGTCAGGAGATGAGTAGAACACTGACTAAATATACTGACTGCCCGTGAACAAGCGGATCATTTCTGTTGGTGGGAGACACGCTGGTAACAACTTTTTAAAAACAATTAATAATTAATCATCCAAGCAGTTCAACGTATTTAGTTTAAATCCACATAACTGATATTTAGGAAACTGTGTTTGAGATACAGCCTCTTGAAGGGATTACACTGATTAAGGATTAATAGTCTGATGTTTGTTGTAAGAGCCATTGAGGCTCGATAGGATTAGTAAAATAAAATGCAAAGTAGAGACGCACTTTTATTTACCATTTTTTCCAACTTGACGAAATATTTTTATTTAATATTACAAAATTAACCCCCCCGCAAAAGTTTTAAAGGTCCTACTTCAAAGTCCTTTGGAGAGTGTAACACTGCACTACCAAGAAGCAGTCACATGGGGGATATGTTAGAATATCAATCCAAAATTTGTCCAAATATTTCCTTACTGCATATTTTTTAACTATCAACTTTCTCAACATATACAGTGGGACGGGAATGTAAGAACTATGCTATCTCCTGCAAATAAAAAAAATAAGTTATTCAAAACCTAGAACTGTTTTAAAGCAAAAAATACTAGTCTTCTGTGCTCCAGTACTTCAGTATTTCAGTACAATGCTTCCTCTTTGACCATTTTTATACTGTGAGCATAACCCTGCAAACCATGAAAAGAAACCTGTTCATAATGTAAAGTTAGTACATTGCATTCAGTGGCCCATTAGATCATGTGCAGACATGTATCTCCACATTGCAAAGTGCATTAGTTACTTTGGAAGAGGACTCCTTTCATTTTAAAAGATTTACAATAAAACTTCCATAGAATGAAATTTGGATACACCAGTAAAACAAATATCCAGTGACTACTATTGGTAAAGGAATGCTTTTTAAAATGCAGAACACGCACAAGTCTTTCTGAAAGAGATTTTGCATTTTAACACCACATTAGCAATACTCAAAATTCTATTTTGGATCTTCTGTTAATAAAAGCTCAAATTCTAGGCGTGCACTGCTTGTGCAGAGCTATCTCTCCTTACGCTAAGTGTTCTGATTCCATTTTCTCTCCCCTCAGCTCTAACAATATGTGTCAGTTTACAGTCTCCTCAGCTTTTCACAGGACTCCCACTGTAAGAAAACAACTCAGTATTTCAAGGCAGATGAGGCAAGTAAACCCCTCTAGCCTTCTCCCCTCAAGGTCACTTCTAAACAGCTGTTTCTGGTTTTTCCCTACATAATATATTATTTGCAAATTATGCCTTTTCACACAGCTAGGTTGTAGCCTCAACAGAAGAGGGATCTTACTTCAGCAGCAGTTCACTGATTGAAGCTACACAGCACTGCTGTATCAACAACATGGCTGTTTTCCTGAAAAACAAAACTAAGGGGACGAAGTGGTGAGAGAACTTTTCCTAAGGTATTCCATATAATCCTGCAAATCTACTAAACCTCCAGTAACTACACATATTTGTTGCACTATATTGTATGACCAAGAATTCCAGGCTACCAGGAAGGAAGTGAATGCAAGATAGATAACAAATTAATGTATTTTTAAAAACCAGGTATTTACTTACAAGCATTTGTCACTGAAAAACTGTTGGAAGAGTCCAAGTGATCTACGTGATAGTTCAAATGGAAGGGCTTTTCTGTGGTATTTTGGTTTGTGTTGTATAGCTGCACAGCAAATCGAAATGCACTGTGCTCCTGAACAGTGTTCCTCATAAAAAGTCCACCTAGGTGAGGAGGAAAAAAAAAGGAGAAAAGGAAAAAGGTATTTCAGAATTAATTTTGAGGAGAAACAACGACAATAAGCTATATTTACCTGCTGCACACTGCAGGAGAGAATGAACAGGAGCAGCCTGAACCTGAACACGTAACTCTGACAGAGTACCTACATGAAACACTTATTCCAAGTCCAAAGTCAGGCTTTTAAAGCCACACACCACATTCAGGTGCCCCCTGAGCAATGAGAGTCGCTTGGAGCCGCAGGTGCACCTTGAAAACCAGGCCACTTCTACACGGATGCTCACACAGAGATTTAGAACTCTAACTTGTGGAACCGTGGCTCCTAAATCCTGTCCAGACTACCGAAATATCGCCACTGTAGTTATGTGCGGGTACACGGCAGCGTGCGGCGTGGCAAACGTGCGGTTTCACGGTCTGGTGGAGCGATAGCGCAGCCGAGGGAAATGATGCTCCGAGAGACGGCAGGGAACAGCCCCCGCTTCACTCACTGCCCGGAGCCTCACGACTCGCTCGGCCCCGGCTTTCGGGCACGTCGCTATAGATTCACGCCACGACTCTCTCACATTATGTGCTCCACGGGATGCGCTGCTCCAGGGCAGGGTTCCGCAGAGCGCGGACCCGATCCCCGCTGCTCGGAGGGGTGCGGGCAGCCCGTCGCCCCTCGCAGCCGCCCGCCGGCGCGCCCGGGCACCGCCGCTGCCTCTCGCTCCCAGAAAGGAAAAGGAATCGGAGCAGGGCTGGCCCCTTCCCCGCGGCGCCCGGGCTCGCTCCCCGCTCCCCTCCACACAACTTCCCCACGGCTGGCAGGGAAGGCGCGGGTCGCCGTGCCGCGGCGGGCGCTTACCTATACTGATGGTGTTGGGGAACCCCGCCAGTGCCTCCCCCAGCAGCCCCGCCAGCAGCAGCAGAAGGGTCCGGGGCGCGCTCTGCCCCATTTTCTTCAGCCCCTGCGGTTCAGCCCCTAAACCGAAACTGGTGGCACAGGCATGGGCGCAACTGGAGACTCGGAGCGGTGTCAATGGTGGTGGCGATGCTGGCGGAGGTGGTGGGGAGGATGGTCCCCCTCCTTTCGTCTCTTTTTTTTTTATCCTTTCCTTCCCCAAATCCCTCTGCTCTCGTCTTCACCCCAGTCTAGCAGGGCTCATTGGCTGCGAGATTGCCTTTCTCCCCCGTCTCCAGCAGCCCCCCCCAACGCAGGGACTTCCCCCAAAGATGGTGGGTAGCGAAGCCAGCGAGGCTGCTCCGCCCGGGCCGGGAGGGGGTTATCGATCAAACTTGGCGTGAGGCGGGCTGGCAGCCGCTCCGCTCCGCTCGGCCGGCCCGCCCGCCCAGCCCCGGCGGCTCCGGCCGCGATTCAGTGCTCGGGGCTGCGGTCGGCGGGAGCGCACCGGCCTCACGTGGGGCGGCCCCCGGGCTGCAGCTGCCCCTTTAAAGCTGCATCGGCTCGGGGCGTGTGTGTGTGTCTCCGTGTGTGTGTGAGTGTGAGCGCGGTGCGCGCGCCTGTGGGCGGGCGGGGGAGGGAGCGGGGAAAGGAAGGAAGGGCGGGGAGCCGAGCGGGGGCCGGCAGAGGAGGCCGGGGGTGGTGAGGAGGCGGTCGGGTCCTGCCCGTGCCCGTGCCCGTGCCCGGTGAGCGGTGCGGGCGCCCCAGGACTTGTGTGCTGGGAGGCGGCAGAGGCGGATCGGGGCTGGGGACGGGAGGCCCGGTGATGGCCGGGGCAGGCGGGCGCCGCTGGGCCCCGCCTGAGGGGCGAGGGCTGGGGAGAGACGTCAGCCCAGGGGCTGCCGAGAAAAGGCTGGAGAGGGCCACAGCATGGGATGTTGAGGGACGGTGCGCTCTCCCGAAGGGGCTGCCGGCCCTGCGCCCGAGTTCTCCCCATCCCTCCTCCAATGCCAGCACATCAACGGGAAGCATCATCCGCCCACAGTGCCGTGAAGTGAAGAAAGACAAGAAGAGTTTAATCCCGCACAAGGGAATGTTAGGTCCTTCCCAACCTCCTCTAAAGGAAGGAACTCAAAGTCTCCGTTTCATCCTTGATGCTGGAAAAAGACACAACATGTGTGTCAGCTGCTGAGCTGCCCCAGCACAGAGCACACAGCAGGGCCAAACTGGTGGTTGCAGGGGAGCCGGGGGATGGGTGGTGGACAATCCTTGTGTCTTGAGCACCAGCCCTGAGATGCCCCTGGCCTTCATATCCACAGGGAGCTGCAATGCATCTGCCTATGCCAGGTTCTCTCTGGTCTTTTACCCATTTCCTTGACACTTCGCTGTATGGATCCTGCAGTGCTTTTCTTTTTGCTGCTTTGGGACTCACAAAACTGTACAAAATAGAGACAGAAAAGCGATATTAGGTGGAGTTGTCCATCTCATAAGCCCAGCAAAGACTGTCCTTCCCTTAATACTCGCTTTTCCTCTGATTTCAGCAGGTCACTTTATATCAGTGCTGCTCTGCTTCTTTTATTATATTAATCTTAGACTGTGGCATTGTTTGGGTTGATGTTCAGTTCAGTTTGGGATAATATTCTAAAATAATCAACTGGTGCCACTGGTAGTAGCATCATGTAAGTGGTCAAGATATAAGATTGAAGGTTGCCACAGATTATCACCCAAATGCTAATGAAAAACATCAGAGATCCAAAACACTACTTTTGAAGAAAGCCAGAGGTAAAGAGCAGGGCACCACAGTCATGATGCAGGAGTGTAACACATGCTTTTAGTGTGTGACATATGTGTGACACCTGCTCACTCTAAGGTACATGCATTGGTTGCTACATATTGTGTTCCTTTATGAGAATCATTCCCAGAAGATGGAGGCTGTTCCAGTTCAGGCAGAGGTAGGGATCAGGCTGCAGGGTGGATGGTAATGTTCCCTGTTTAGATTGAGATGGCAGTTGTCACTTTCTCTTTTTAAAGAAATGGTAGTCTGTATGGACAGGTTCATGATTATATCTATAGCACTCCTCAAGCTCAAAGCTATGAACACATATTACCTATGAATTCCTGTAAGCATCCCCATGAGGCATGATTATATTCTTCTTTTACAGATGTAAAAATTTAAAAATCAGGGAGAGCAACTGGCCCAGCTCACCTAACCAGGAGGTTTCAGACCCAGAATTAGCATCTTGAGCAGCAGCCTGGCTTTGTTATAGAGCACTCTGCTCACAAATGTCCTTTGGTTAGGATAGCAGATCTGAAAGCTACAGACAGGTACAGGAAGTTTAGACATTAAGGATAGTTGTCAGAAGCACATTCCTCTTAGCAAATAATTTCTCTGTCTTGTTCCAAGCTACTTACCTTTTCCTATTCTACACATCTCTAGCCTCTTTCTAATGTATTCTCTAGAAAGTCCTACTGTCCTCTTTTTTTTGGTGGCCTTTGCTAGTGGTCCTACTTTCTTCCTGTTCATTTGCTCTTGCGAAATTCTCTCAATCTCTGCAGCTAAGTATTGCAGGCTGATTGCCACCTGCCACACTGACAGCTGATGGCGCACTGAAAAAATTCTGAAATAAATTATGTATAACATTATAGATGTTAGAACAAGAGAGGAGATAAAATAGCCATGAATGAATGTGGCATGTCAGAGTCTGAGTTTCACACACTGCCAGCGGGGTGGGTACCTTGTCTCCAATAAAATGGTGCTTCACAGTCTAATCTACAAATTGGACAGTCATGTGGTGATCTGAAATATATCTGTGCTGAGAGACAAATTTTAATTATCACCCACATTCTTCCTTCTGAACCCCCTTGCATGTTGTTGTTATTATTCTCTTTAGCATTTGGAATATGCAGTTTGCTTTTTTGCTTATGCAGTTAGCTTTATGGCATGATTAGCAGGTACAAATGGCACAACAGCCATTTGTAGCAATGGGGAACAAAGCGACACAGACTCCCTTGTGCATCCAAAGGAGATTACTTTATTGTAGAAATCGCACCCTTTTTATACCTTTAATCTCCACCTAACATAACTGAAACCAAACCAAAGCCTAACAGAACTTAACAGGAAGAGGGCACCCATTGGCTGGCTCAGCTGCAGTGCAGCTGTCCACGCGTCCTTCCACCCAATCAGCTTCCCGCTCATACGCTGTCCCCGCGTTTCTCCAGCCAATCACAATCTCACTTCCAGCTGTCACTGACTGACTCTCCTCACTTATAACCATCGCTCCCCCCTCAGCTGACTTCCGACCATCCAGCCTGCAGCTGTGCCTTTCCCGCAGGGCCTTCTGGTGAGCAAAAGCCTTAACCACTTTAACAACTATAACCCCATATCCTACATCGCCCCCTCTTTTTTATTTATTTATTTTTTTTTAATTAAGCAATGAAAACCTACTAGGAAAAACATAACTCCTAAGATATTAATATCTGACAACAATAGTAACTATATCAACCTCCCAAAAACTGTACTGTTTGCTTATAACATTGTAACTATATACACATAGAATCAGGACCATGGGACAAAGGGCTGCACACATCATGATGGAATCCGTTCCACATGGTGGCCTGTGGAGATGCAGGCATAGCCGCTTCCCCATGTTAATAAGTCCAGGGATCCTTTCCATTCTCCAGCCAGTAAGTCCTATACCATTACGGGAGGTCTTAGATGAGCCTTTGTGTTGAAGGAATACTGCCTCTCACATCCAGTTTGTCCCATCTCATCCTGATTTTAAAAACTGAGGACATATAAGGCTTTAGCTAATCCATTGTGAGGGCACCCAAATTCCCTCCCTTTTTGTTTTTCAAGCACGGTTTTTAGGGCTCTATTGGCACACTCAACAATAGCTTGCCATGTGGGAGAGCAGGGAATGCCCCTATGGTGAGACATACACCATTGCTGCAAGAAGTTATGAACTTGCTCTGAGGTGTAGGCAGGTGCATTGTCCATTTTGATGGTATCTGGAAGGCCTAGAGTGGCAAAACAGGTGAGCTGTGCTGGATAGCATCTTGGGCCTTCCCTCCAGTGTGAGCAGTTGCCATTAGGAAACAGGAGTAGGTGTCAATAGAAACATGAACATATTTTAAGTGACCAAACTCTGGGATATGGGTAACATCAGTTTGCCAGATGGAGTTAACAGTTAAACCTCAGGGTTTAGTGCCTCCTGCTAAAGGAGCAGGAGGAACCCTACAACAGGAGGGACAAGACAACAGGATATCACAAGCCTGTGAAGATGTCAATTGAAATTGCTTACAAAGAGAACAAGCATTCTGGTTGAAAAAGTTGTGAGAAAATTTGGCCTGTGCAAAAGTATTTGGTACCACGCCTGTCATCACAGTGATATCTGTGTAGCTGTTACCCTTTGTAATAGGCCCAGGTAAACCTGTGTGGGAGCGAACATGCAACATATAAAAATCATGCTGCCAGCTGTTAATCGAAGTCCACAATGTTCTTAATTCTGTAAACAAAAGATGGTTAGCAACATGCTTTAAATAGGGAGATTCTAAACAGAATACAACATTGGCAGCATATGAAGAATCAGTTGTGACATTAAGTGGTTCCTGTGAAAATAACTGAAAGGCATATCGGATAGCAGCCAATTCTGAAATTTGCATGGAGGCATCCTTTAACATCAATACCCTTTTATGCCACTGGACAGAGTCACCTCCACGCCAAATCACTGCGGCTTTGTTGTTTTTGCTGGATGCGTCTGTAAAAACAGTTGGTCCACTGCAGTGATGCTTTGCATACAGGGAGAGGTTACCCATCTCTGTCCATAAACTATGTGAGGGATAATGGATAGATAATTGTTCAGAAAAATCTGCAAGTGCAATTTGAAAGTTGGTATCTTCTGATAGCTACCATGCCAAATTGTCTTTACTTGCAGGTATGTAAATGGTATGTGTATCTTGGCCACTGAGAGTCTGTAGTAGCTCTCTGCCTTTCTTAACTAAACGCAAGAACATATCATTACCCGTTCACGCAGTCATTGTTGCTATGTGAGGTAAGAATAACCATTCTAACACATGCAAAGGGTCTTTATGTAGTGGAGGTCTTTATCATTAGCAAACCATTGAAACAGAACAGCAAAAGGTTGAAATTTGCTAGCAATTATGGCAAGGTACACAGATTTATCAGGATACCATCTCCCAATTTTGTCAGATTTCTCGTGCTTGAGCACAGTGTGCAAGGGCAGTTTTAGCTTCTGGGGTCAGCTGTTGAACCAAATGCAGGTGGGGGTTTCCTCTGAGTAAGTCAAATAAAGGGTGTAAAAGTTCTGTAGATAGACTCAAAACAGGATACAACCAATTCAAGGAACCTAGCAGTTTCTGTAATTCATTTAAGATTAGGGCATCTTTAACACAAAGCCTTAAATGCTGAGAGCTGATGGTCTGCTGAGTAATTCTCCATCCCAGATAATGCCATGGGGACTCACATTGCACCTTTTCAGGTGCCACGATGAGTCCTGCATTTTGAATTGCCTGCATGACAGCTACCTGAATAGAACATAAGATGGATTGATTGTGAGCTGCGAGTAGAATGTCGTCCATATAATGATATATGGTTGCAGCAGGAAATTTACGACAAACAGGGCAAGATCGACTACCCTTTGACACATGGTCGCACTGTTACACGTGCCTTGTGGCAACACAGTCCAATGAAATCTCTTCATTGGTTCTGCATGATTCAGGGTAGGCACAGTAAAGGCAAACTGAGGTGCATCATGAGGATGTTGAGGGATGGTGAAAAAACAGTCTTTTAGATCTAAAATTACTAAAAAATTGAGAGGAATCATTGTGGGTGATGGAAGCCCAGACTGCAGAGCCCTCATAGGTTCAATAACTGCATTTATTGCCCGTAGATCCTGTAATAATTGCCACTTGCCATTTTGGTTAAGTATACAGAAGATAGGGATGTTCCAGGGGCTAGGAGATGGACAGATATGGCCTAAGGACAACTGTTCTTCCACAAGATGTTTTAAATTTAGTAGTCATTGCTTTCATAGGGGCCATTGATTGACCCACACAGGGTCTTCAGTCCACCATGTGAGTTTACATATGTCCAGTATTAGATTTTGGAACAGCTGATCAGTGGCCCCTATGAAAAAGGTTTTCTGATGAGGCTGTCTATTTGTATGGTTGTTCCAAATTGTCCCAGAACATCTCTTCCCTATAATGGGCATGGTATAGAGGCAATGAATGGGGCAATCTAGGCAGTTTTCCCATCAGGGCCAAGGACAAGCTGAAGGTGAGAGCTTTGTCTAGGGTGCTGCATTCCCACCCCAATTAGGGTCGATGTGGGGCTGATTGTGGGCCAATTACTAGGCCATTCATTGCTTTTAATAATAGAGACATCAGCTCCAGTGTCAACAAGCTCTTTACATTTTTTGCCATCCACACTGCATGTTAAGGTTGGCTGAGCTGTTGTAATAGAGTTTGTCCAGAAAACCTGTGGCTGACTGTTGCATTGTGTTATTTTGCTTCTGTTTTCCCTTTGTTAAGTGGTTTGTTCCTATGTTAAAACCCCCTATTGATTATAGTAGTAGTTGCCCTAATCCCGCCCTTTACCCTATCAGTCAGCCCCAATCCCCTCCCATTCCTCTAGAATGTTCCCCATCCATCACCCTTATCCACTCCCCTACAATTGTCAATGCCCCCTGGCCCCTCCCAAACTTCCAGTGTGTTCTGTGTCAGTTATCCCCTCCTCGGTTACTGAGTTGATGTTGCTGTGTATTCCCCACCTATGTTTCCCCCATTGGTTAATTATGTATTCAGTCCCGCCTTGTGTTACGCCCCTAAGTTGTTGCGATTGGTTGCTGTAATGTCCCCTCCCCTGGGGGAGGTCCCGTATTTAAGTTGCTGCAAATCCTTTCTCTGTGCCTTTTGTGGTATCCTCCCCTCCCCTTCGGTTGTGTCCTGTTCCCCCCGTCCCTCCAATAAACCTATCCTGGACCCACAAAAGGACTCCCCC
>VWZS01004655.1:5156-32944 GCA_013397075.1 Rhabdornis inornatus
ATGAGCTCAGGAGAGGTTGTGAGAGTCGTGCTGGTGCCCTGACCTTCTCCTGTTTGACCCGTAAGCCAAGGCTTGTGCTGGGACTGACCACAGAGATCCCCTCTCCTGAGGACTGTGTTGGGTAGGGGTTGGAATTTTCCTCATGAATGGGGAAACTGTGGCCAGAGAGCACAGGGGTCCTTGGTAAGTGCCTTGTTCCTGCTGGAGAGCCCAGTGTCCATCTCTGTGTGCTGACACCGAGCTCCTTTCAGACCTGGGACAAGGAGCTGGAGGCCCTTGCTCAATCCTATGCAGAGAAATGCATCTGGGACCACAACAAGGAGAGAGGCCGACGGGGAGAAAACCTCTTTGCTATGGCTCCAACCCTGGAACTGGAATTCGCCGTGGAAGACTGGAACGGGGAGGAGAAATTCTATAACTTGACAACATCCACATGTGTCCCCGGGCAGATGTGTGGCCACTACACCCAGGTACCAGTTGCTGGGGTGGAGGGGAGGCTGCTCAGCAGACCTGGGTGCCAGATTTTCTCAGATAGAGAGACAAAGTCTGAGTGCTTCTTCACAGGGAAGGAGCAGAGATGGTGGTGGATCCTGAATGCCAAAGCAACACGGGGATGTGGGATTTGGGGCACACTCTGTGGGATGAGGAGGTCTTTGGAGCAGCTTTTAAGGCCAGGGGACAGGCTGCCTTCACCCAATCCCCTCAGCTCCTCCCTGGTCTTTGCCTTAGGTGGTCTGGTCAAACACACATCAGATCGGCTGCGGGGCACATTTTTGTGAGAAGATTGATGGAATCGAAACAGAGAACATGCACCTGCTTGTTTGCAACTATTATCCCCCGTAAGTCCCAGGCCCTGCATGGATTGGTGCATCTCAGTGGGGCTTCTGTGGGGAAATGCTCTGGCTTCAGTCCTTATGTCACAGCAGGGCTTGTCCTTGGTCAGAAATAGAAGTTCCAAATAATGCTTCTGTTATCTTGGGTTGGTCCCACAGTAAGGAAGGGTTGTCTGGAAGTCCTGGCCCATGATTGTGAGTGCTGAGGGTTAGTTCAGTTCCTGGGGGAGGCACCTTCTTCCTCAAGAGCTGCTGAAGGCTGAAGTGGCTGTAGCTGAGGGTACAAACAGCTCCCTGCCAGCAGCAGCCATGGGGTGGAGAAGCTCTTCTGCAGCAGCAGGAAGGGTTGGACGTGGGAGGAGAGCTGGTACCCCTTCCCAGCCCTGGCACCAGCCTTGGCACTGATTGCTTGGAGCTGCTGAGAGCACCAAGAGCAGCTGATGGCTGCAGACCTTCCTGGGGGTCTGGAGCAGAAGAGAGACAGAATTCCCAGTCCCAATGCCCATGCCCTGCTCTGTTCTGAGGGGGTGAGGGATGTGCTCCATGGAGTTCTCTGCCCTGGCTTTACCTGCCTTGGGGTCAGGCTGGTGAGTAAATGGCCCTGACAGGCCGTGGCAGGAGACCAAGAGCTGTTTTCTACATTAATCCCAAGTTCTGCCTTGGCTGGGATATCCCAGCTGAATCAGCCCCCTCTCTGGGATGGGTGTTTCCCCTTTCCTCATGTCTTCTTTATCCTGGCACTTTCTGCTTCCAGGGGTAACATGAAAGGCAAAAAGCCCTATGTGGAAGGACCCTCGTGTACAACATGTCCCACGGGCACAGTCTGTGTGGACAACCTGTGTGGTAAGTGAGCAGAGCTGTGCATGGTCCTGGAGGGGCTGTTGGGACTGAGAGCCTGGGCTGGGTCTGAGCTCTGAACCCTCCTGGAGCTGCCAGGAAGCCCTTGAACTGCACTTCCAGGGCTGCACCATGAGACAGCACAACCGCCTTCAGATAAGGAGGGGCTTGTACCCTGTTAGGCAGCATTATTTGCCCCTTGCATGGCAGGAGTTTATGAGGGGCATGAGATGTGTCCAGGCTGGGAACCCCAGAGTGGGGGATGGCCCAGAGTGACTGAGAGGTGTCAGCTGCTGTTTCAGCCCCTCACTGGGTTCTGCTGGTCCTGCTCAGTGCAGGGGATCCAGTGAGGTCAGCTGAGCCAGCCCTAACCCACAGCACTTTTCATCTCTCACCAGAACTCCTTGTAGAAGAGACCACTCCAGCCTCTGTGACAACAAAGGCAAAGCCATCCACCCCAGCCACAGCCAAACCAGAGCCCACAGCCAAACCAGAGCCCACAGCCAAACCAGAGCCCACAGCTAAACCAGAACCCACAGCTAAACCAGAGCCCACAGCCAAACCAGAACACACAGCACCAGTCCACACCACAGCTGAACCAAAAACCACACCAGTGTCCACCACAGCCAAACCAGGACCTACAACACCAGCACACACCACAGCCAAACCTGAACCCACAAAACCAGTGTCTACCACAGCCAAACCAGGACCTACGACCACACTCCCAACCACAGCCAAGCCCAAACTCCCAGCACAGGCAGCCTTCAGCACAGCTGAGCCAAAACCTGCCAGCACACTCCCAACAACAACCCCAGCTAGGCCAAAACCCACAACACCAGCAGCCACCACAGCCATGGCCAAGCCAAAACCCACCATGCCAGCAGCCACCAGCACTGCAGCCAAGCCAAAACCCACCACAACTATGGCCAAGCCAACACCCACCACACCAAAACCTGCCCTAACAACCACTGCCACTAAGCCAACAACCACCACTGCCACCAAGATGACACCCACCCCCCTGAAACCCACCACAACCACCACTACCACCAAACCAACACCTACAACCACCACTACCACCAAACCAACACCCACCACAACCACCCCTACAGCCAAGCCAAAAACAACCACAACTATGGCCAAGCCAACACCCACCACAGCAAAACCCACCCCAACTGTAGCTAAGACAAAACTTGCTACAGCCACAGCCAAACCAACACTCACCACACCAACATCTACCACCACTACAGCCAAGCCAAGACCTGCTGCTACAACACTAGCACCTGTCACAACAGCAAAGACACAGCTGAAAACTGCCACAACCACAAAGCCAGAACCAGAAAGACCTGATCCTACTGAGGCAACTGGGATCACTCTTTCCTTTGAGCCCACCTTAGACCCAGATGATAAAGTATCTCCAGAGGCAGACATTGGAGAGCCTCTTAGCTCCTTCACTACAGAGGATCCAGTCTTACTAGAAAGCATGGGCACAGCCTTCAGCCCCAGATCAGTCCCAGAAACAAAGAAAGGTGTCAAAGAGGAGGGGAAAGAGAAATCAGCCTTTTCCAGTCCATCTCCATCCCCCAGCCAAGCTGTTCCAGAGATGAAGTTAGGTTTCAATAGAGCTGAGCTCATAACCCCCTCCAAGTCAGTGGTCCTCAGCCCTGAAGAGCCCACGTTCTTGCACTTAACATCATCCTCCAAAGACAAAAAAGGGCCAAGCCCCCATTTCCAGACCTCCCTCTCAGGTAAGGCAACCGTGGAGTTTGTCCTGGCATGGACGCACGGACACTCAGGGATCCCCAAGCAGCATGGAGAGGGCTTGGGAGGAGCAGTGTCACACTGGTCCTTTGGATCCTGCTCTTGTACGTGGCACCAAGCCTTTTCCTCACTCTTTGCTCTAACCCTGAGGGGCTGGTTGGATGTCCCTGAAGCATGGTCCTGGTCCCAGCCTGCTCCCACTAACGCACAGCTTCCCTGGATCAGAGCTCTGCTGCCTCACAGTGCCTCGGGGCACGTCATGGCACACCTGCATGAGTGGGAGTTTCTCTTCTTCCAGATCTTCCCTCTAATTTCACATTTTCCTCTCTTCTTCCAGCAGGTGCCCAGGACACAGAAGAACTGGAGACAAACTCGGACCAGACAAGTGTGGATCCTCCCAAAGATGGAGCCCCCAGTACCTGCTTGGGGTTTTCGCTCTTCCTCCTCCCCAGTGCCATCCTGCTGGGCCTTCTGCTCTGAAGGGTCTTCCTCAGCTGTCCCTGCACCCCTCACCAAGGCTTTTGTCAGCACTGGTTGTTCCACAGCCCTGGTAGGCTCAGGAGACTCCTTGGACAATTCCCACGCTCCCTCCTTACGCTGCCTTCTCCGCTGCAGCCCTGGCGAGCCAAGGGCAGCCAGCAGTCCTGGGGGAACTTTGTCCCCTTCCTGAGGAGACCTGAGGGCAGGAGGATGTTTGCCATCATACTGGTGACCTTGGACGTTTCTCCTTTTCCCTGGCTTCTGTTCCATTTCCAGGCTGGAAGTGCTGAGCTCTCCCCCACACACACAGTCCCATATGGCTGCAGGCCCTGCCACAGCGTGACCCTGGGGACAGCAGGGTGACCTGGGGACAATCAGACATGGTGGTTGGCTTTGGTGTTTGTCAGGATGAATTTCCAGCAGAAATGCTCTTTTCCCTCCCAATGTGTCCGTCTCAGTTCTGGACAAGTTTTACCTCTTTCCCTTCTTGTCCACATGGAGTGGCTGTTTTGAGGATTTCTGTTTCCTCCTGGTTCTGGTGTAGCTCTGGTCAGTAATAGCCAGCTGTTCCCTCCTCTCCTCCTCACACTCTGCAGCACTTGCCTCCTCCTTCTCTCCTCCTCCTTCTCTCTTGCTGTCTGGCACATGTCCCATTCCTCAGTTATTCCAATGTCACAGATTTATTTTACGCCTGTGCCTGCACCTGAGTGCACGCACAGAAGAGAAACCTTCAGAGCTGAGAGAGGCCATCAGCTCCTTCATGTAGCTTTCCCCTGCATGGCTTCATTCTTTGCACCATTTCTGTGTATTTGAATTCATACGGATTCCTCTTGATGTGTAACTTGTGTGTGTGGTCAAGGAGTACAAGTCCCCAGGTGTGTTGGTACAATCTGAGCTCCAGAGATACAAGTGACATTGTTAGAGGTTGTTGGTGGTTCTGCTGCCCTGTTGCAGGACCACTGGCATTGTCTGGGCCACCGTGTTTTGTTACCCCAAGTCTCTCCTCCCTTCACCTGAGGATTCCCAATCAGGTGTGTTAAATATGTGACAAGCTTTGCAGACAGGTGGAAGGAAGATAATGGGGAGATACAGTCCCTTCCCTGGCCATTGCAACCTTTCATTTCTTACAGATGAGGTGGAGGATGACCTGAAGGCCATTATTCAGATCCTCCACTGCTGCTCTGTCCTGTGCATCCCCAGAGCATGCACTGAATAAATCCTGTTGTGAAAGTCTGTTCACTCTCTCTCTGGGGCATCTGGACACCTGGGAGCCACTTATTATACCTGTAAAATGCTCTTAATTATGTGCTTACATAGAATTGCTAAAAGACAAAGTGACTTCTGTGGGTCCTGAAGGGATTTTTTGGTTTTCCAAAGGCATCCAGGTGCTGCTTTATGTTAAGGGTGTAACCTAAAGTTTTAAAACCTGTGTAAAAGCAGCAGGAGGCCATGGGGATTGAGAATGACGTAGGGAATTTTTCTTGAGAGTCCAGCTGAGTGTAAAGTAAAAATGTGTCCCCACCAAGAATTCTTGGGCAAGGGAAATGAGAAAAAAACTCGGAGCAAAAAAAGAAATAAAAACTATGGCTGGAGCACTTCTGGTTCCCTGTTTTAGGAAGCCCAGCACAAGCCTCTCACACTGTAAACACACACAATTTCAACTTTGTGGGACAGAAAAAAACCTTAACACAAGTGTACATTCTCAGATTCTTTGTTTAGCACAGAATCAGCACTGGAGGGATGCTGGTATCTGACTTTTCCTTTTCCTTTTCCCCATCCTCCTGCCCCTGCTTTTCCCAGCAAAGCTGCCCTGCAGCTCCACATTTCCCTTCTCCCAAAGCCCTGCTGCAGGACCCTGGCAGCAGCAGCTGTCCTGCAGGGACCCAGCTGTCCTGGGGCTGCTCTGAGGTCACTGGCCAGTCCAGCCCAGCCAGGCAGTGACCAGCAGATGGCACTGGGAGAGGCACCGCTGAGAACTGGGCAGCTCAACTGGCCCCACACATCCTGCCCGCAGCTCTGAGCTTTATTTAATCGCCAGCTTCAGGTGGAGTTAAGAATGAGATTAAAAAGAACCTCGTGCCCAGGGGCTGTGGCTGCTGCACGCTCTGGGAGCAGGCTGAGCTCCTGCTGCCCAGCTGCCTTTGGGGGAGAAATCCATCCCTGCCTTATGGACAGATGGTAAAAATACAGCCCCAGAGGCTGCTCCTCACCCGTGTGAGGGGAGAGGGCTCGGAGCTGTGAGAGCATTTCAGGACCTCGTCTGGTTTTGCATCTGCGTGAAGGACAGCGTAGCATTCCCTAAAAGCTCCCTAGAAACACCACAAAGAGCAGAAGAGCATTTCTCCTCCCAGCAAGATCAGGGCACTCATCAGGGCAAACCCTGATTTTTTGCAGTGCTGGATCCCCCACCCTGCTGAGAGCCAGGAAGCACAAGGGTGCTGCAGATGAACAGCCACCAACAGAATTCCAGGATTTAGGCGTTTTATCACTGGTGTGGGGCTATGAACCTTCTGAAAACTCTTTTGTTTTCCTGAACGTTTGGACTTGTGCAGTCAGGCTGTTGTGCAAGAACCTATTTATAGAGTTCCTTGCAGCAGAAAACTCCAACCCAGAAGGAAATCCTCTTTCCTCTTGCCCTGCTCCCCAGGACAGTGGGACTGAGCCTGCCCACACAGGCACTTGGGGGGCTTGGCTTCATCCTGAATTTGGGCCTTTTGGCAAGGGCAGGGCTTGGTGTGCTGCACAGGGGAGAACACAAAACATTCAAGGGAGACCTTTGCAGCATTTCCACTCCATTTCTGGGGTTGGCATAAAGGGGACTCTGGCACTGGTGTGACCCTGGCAAAGATTCTGCCAGATTCTTACAGCCCTGTGGCCCTGTGTAGTGTAGAAGGCATTAACCTCCAGCTGGGCTGGCTTGGGTTAAATGCTGAGATCTGTGGTGTTTATGAGGCCTGGCTTCCTTATGGACCTCACCTGCTTGGTTCCCTCCATCCCTGGGCTGTTTGCAGCAGGGACAGGGAGGTGTTTGCTGCTGCTGCTGCTGCTGCAGTGAGAGGAGGTTCCTTTGCTTCAGCTCCTGAATGTGCCGTGAATGCAGTGGGCCAGAAAGGTTGGGGTGAGCCCATACACCCTGCTGGGTATTTGCATTTGGGGTTATGCTGCTGGCAGGTCCATCCAGCTTCCAAGTATTCCCTCAGTGTTTGGGCTGAAAGTGCTCTCATTCCACAATATCCTATGAGGGTCTGGGGACTCACCTTGTCTTGATCTTGCTTCCTGGATGCTTTTTGCTAAAAGAAGGTGCCTATTCCTCTCTGCCACTGTGGTCTGGGATGATGTGGCTGCCCCAGTGCCATGTGCTGTGGGATCCTGGCCAGTGAGTCAGGTGAGTGTCCCACATATCCATGGGTGTAAGCTCAGTCAGGCTGCTCACCCTCCTCCTGGGCAAAGCTGCCCTTTCCTTTGTGCCAGGATGCATTGAGGCAATTAAACATTACCTGGGCTGGTTTCTTAGCCCTTGATGGGATTTATTTGGGTTAGTGGACCCTGGAATCTCTGTGTTCTCCTCTTGCTGGTATAAACATTATAAACATATTTATAGCAAGGACTATCCAGGGCAGAGGGAAGCCCAGCCTGCAGCCCTTCAGCTGACTGAGGGTGAGGAAGCAGGTTGGGCTAGGTGTAGGGGTTGGGCTATGTGTAGGAGTTGTGCTGAAAATTTGTGTCAGGAAAGCACCTGCAGACAGCCAACACACGTGGTCTCAGCTGCTTGGCCAGCTCAGTCTGCCCCAGATCCTCATTCCTGTGGCTTCCCTTTCATTCCCAAGATTTTGGTCAGTCAGGAACAGTGACCACCCCTCCAGAGGTCCCAGTTTACCAGCCAAGCTCACTTCAGGGCAATAAAAAGACTCTGTTGTAAAAAAGTCAAACCGAGTTTATTTTCACAAGGGAGTATCTCCAGTAATATTTTATTCATGGCTTCCAGCTCACACAGTTCCACTGTTTGAGATTCTCTGTGTTAGTATCAATGCTATGGAGGGGGACTGAACAGATTCCATCTGGGACATGTGGGATCAGCTCTTTTCCAGGGGACACCTCTCCAGATGAAGTGGATATGCTGCCCTATTCCCATGCTTGTGGTGCTATTTTGGTACCTTCCAAGCAATCTGTGGGCAGGAGCCCTGCCCCTGAGCAAGCAGCTGGAGGATAATAATGCAGCTCAGAGGACCAAGCTGAGCTTTGCACAGCAAGTCGCCAGCACTGCTGAAAAGCCAGATTTATGGAGAGAGGGCTGCATTCCTTCGCCGCTTGGAACTGCAGCATCCCCACCCACCAGCTGTGTCCCAGCTACGCCCTGTCCCAGCAGAGGGGCTGAAATGAGCTGCTTCATTCTGGGGACTCCCCGGCAGCCACGGCTGGCTCTCCCTGTGCTTTTGATCAGGGTGAAATTTGAGGGCTCCAATTTCTCTTTGCTCTCTCCCTCCCACTTCATCTGAGAAGGTGTCCCCTGCTTGCCCTCGCTCCTCGGTGTCTCGGATCTCACGCGTCTCCCTGGCAGTAAGATGGTCGTGATAATGGCCTGAAATGTCCTTCCTGACACAGCCCTGATCGTGTTACAGCTCCACTCCTGCTCTTGATCCTACTTACTCTGGAAAACGGCAGAGGGATAGTCCCATCTGCCCCTAAGAAAGAGAAGAAGTAACAATTCCCTGTCCCTTGCCAAGGGCCAGAGCTCTGAAGCATGACGACTTCTCACATGTCTGCTGCCAGCTGACAGTGCCTGGAAGAACCCACAAGGATTAGGATCTGCTCCCTTTGGCTCATGTCTCTTCCCTACCTGTCTCCACTTCAGTGGAATCATTGGCTCATCCTATGTAAATACCCAAGCGCCCATAACTTCCCTGTCAGGGTTTGCATGTGAGTGAGTTGAGTTGATAAGTGATTATCAGATCAGAAAGAACCACTCTCTAACTCTGCTCCATGGGACAGGCTGGGAACTTGTCCAAAACAAAATGCACTTCCTGAGCAGGGGCCAACCTGCCAAATCTGACCAGCTCCCAGGGCTCTGAGTCCACAGGCTAAGCTTGCCCTTGGGTCTGGTTCTGAACCCAAACCTCAGAAATGGGCACAACAAAATTAAATCATGAGCTCAGATCTGTCCCATTTATACCAAAGAATCTGCTCCCCTCCAGACCTGAGGGCTGACCAGAAAAGATCAACATAAACACTTTGCAACTTGAGCCCACCTCCTGTTAAAAAAAAAAAACAACACCCAAACCAGAATTGAACACTGGGAGCTCCTGTGCAAACTCATTTCCATGGTTCTCTTGCACCTTAAAGAAGAGTTGGGCTCCCTGGAAGCAGGTGGCTCCATGCTCCAGTGCCTGAGGCATGAAGCAATTCCTGGAAGAATGCAAGTCTGGATGCTGTAAGAGAAACACCCACTGAGTTGTTTAACAATGCCACGCTGGGTTTTTGGATCCTCAACAAAAGAAGCCATGCCTCGGGAGCTCCTCCGGTGGTTTTGCTGCTCTTTAAGGAAGGCAATAGACTGTATAGTTATCACCTGAAATGGGATCAAATCCCTCCCACCAAACTATACAACCTACTACCTCACCTCCACAGAGCAGAACTGACGGATCACGGGCAGGGATTGGCTTTGCTTGCACCACCTGCCCCCACATCTGGTGTAGAAGTGGATGAGCAGACCTGAAGATCTGACTGTCTCCTTAGGAAAGACAGTAGATTGTATAGTTAGCTCAGAGGGAGGAGCGGACTCCACAACTATTCAATCTACTACCTCAGCCTCAAGGACAGCTTGGGACCATGGCAGCCTAAGGCACTGGGATGATCCTCATCCAGGCACTGGCATGAGCCTTATCCATGAACTGTGATGATCCTTATCCAGGCACTGGGATGAGCCTTATCCAGGCACTGGCTGCTCCGCAGGTCCTGCAAAGAGGAATACATGAAAAATCAGAATTCTTGATGGCAGGGGAGAGGAGTCATATCCAACCTTGTTCTGGAGCTCTTTCTCCTTCTTCAAACCTTGTGCTTGGCAATCCCACTGGCTGCAGTCTCCATGCACCCAAGGGTGCACAAAAGCAGCAGCCCTGCCCTTGGAACCCGAGGCTACACATGGAGCTAGCAGAGCTCCCAGGAAGCTGCAGCAGCGCCAAGCACACCCAGCCAGGCTGACCTCACCTCCTGAACACACAGGGTATCTAGAACAAACCTGCCAGACCAGATAAAAGAATCCATCAATTTAGCTGCTGTGCACTCCAGGGAATTGAGCAGATTAGAAATAACTAAGTACAAGGAAGCTTTTAGGCTGCAAATGTAATGGTATCGAGTACATCAAGGCAGATCTTATTTCCTAAACAAATGAGTGCAACATGCAGCCGTGCTGTCCCTCTAATGCTCCAGCCCAGCCAAGCAGCATTAGCATGGATCTGAGACAGACTGGCTTCCCCCCAAGCCCTTGGCTCACCTTCTGAGGCTTCTTCACTCTCTGTACACCCAAATACAGAGGCGAGGTATTAATCTAGTAGTTTGAAAGAAATGTGTGAGGCTCTTTTGCAAGGAGAAAGAATTCCCCTTGGAGATTAAAGCAGCCCTAACAACGAGGGAGCCACGCCAAGCAGGCTGCATGTGCAGCCCAGCACAGACCCAAAGGATAACTTCCCATGGGAGCTCAGCAGGAGATGTCCCCAAGCTCCACAAGCATCTGCTGAGTGCTGTGCTGGGAGAGGAGGGGGCTCAGGCAGAAGTCTCCAAAGGGATAAAAGCTGCCTAATGCTTTGTGCTTCCACAGCTACCAGGCAACAGCCTAAATATTCCCAAAGCTTTGGTGAACTACTGTAGCTGGAATCCTTGTGAGAGTTTAGGATGGGCTCAGGTACAAGGGTATCTCTGCAGCAAGGTTTGGGAATTGCCCTCTTCCAGAGCTCTCCACAGGCTCTCCTCACTGGCATTCAACACAGTCCAGGTAATTCTCTTAATTTCCTTTGACAGACTGGTCCTTCACAGGGAATGACCCACTGTGCTGGACCATCTGGCCCAGGCCTCTGCTGGTGTAACAGGGTATGAACAATGTCAAAACCCCAATGAGGTGGAACTGGTTCCTACAGCACTGCAGTGCCTGGCCCATCAATGGTGCCAAGTGCATCTCAAACAGCCTCCTGATGGGAAATGCTATTTCTCCTGTTTTTATCAGCATAAAAAGTGATGCACAGGGGCTGCACATCCCTCCTCAGCACATGCAACACCAGCCAGAGCTTAGGTGAGGTGACAGCCAGGCTTAAGGGTCCATCAGGTCTGTCACTGCTCAGCTCCTTGGGGACAGAAGGGTTAGTCTAAACTAAAATGTTTCAGCTTCCCAAAAATTTAGCTGCTGCCACAAGCATCAGGCAGAAGGGTGACAAGAAAGCCAACAGATGCTGCACTGGTCAGAGCCTGTGAGGGTGGGTGTTCCAGATGATTCCTGGGTGATGAATAGAGGCAGAGGATGCCAGTCTTCTCCAAAGAGACTTTTAGCAACTGATCTGGAGGAACAATTTTTCCTGGTTCCCAATCTGGTGGTTTATGTTACTTTAAGCACATAAGCACATGTATCAGGCAGGCATTTCAAAGGTCACTCGTGACACCATTGCAGACAACAGGCATTCGGGCCAATCTCAAACTGCTGGTGGGAAATTAAATTAAGTAAGTCTGAGTTCACATAGATGTAATTATACATGCAGAGAGAAAAAAAAAATCCCTTTTGACTTCTATAAGTAAACCTGAAAACAGAAGACTTAATTATAATAATTGTCTTAATGAGTATAGGTTTTGGGAATACCCAGCTGCTGACACAGAATCCTGATTTTAGCAGGATCTGTGAAGAAAGGAGTCAAACAGGAGGATTTATGGATCAAACAGGGGGATTTTTTAGATTTTTTATGCCCAATAAGGATGACTAAGAGCATCCTACCCTTAGTATCGCTGTCACAGTTGTTTGTCCTACACAAATTGCAGTGACAGGAATTCCCTCTCCCCACGGCCCGAGGTCTAATCCATCAAGACCAAAGACGGGGAAGGAAGGAGATGTGCCCAAATTTGCCTGGATGTGATGTAGCTATGCAAAATTCTGGATAAAACAGCCAACAGGGTTTGTACGAGTCAGAGACCCACACCCAAAGCCTCTCAGTGCCTTATGAGATTAAACCCAGTTTTGAAAGATTTTTGGATACTTGATTGCCAAGAACCTCTTCAAAAAACACCACTTTCTGTGCAGGCCTTAAGGCAGTGGCCCTGTAATTTTCACTTTCCAGATTCATATGGATCCCTCAAAATTGATCAAATTTGATTTCTGTGAAAACACTTCATTGGTCTCTGCAAGCCACTGCACGAAGGTCCCCGTGTGTCACTACCTGGTCCCACTGTCTACAGGTGCTTGGAGGGGTGAGGAAAATTAACAGGTAAAGCGTATGATTTTTCACAGCAAGATCCTCCAGGCTGGAATAAAAATAGCATTTCCAGTCCAGCTTTCAGACTTGTTTTTGGGATCAAGAAGTGACCTAAACTGCTCCTTGTTTATCAGGGCTCAGGGTGGATGTGTCTTCTGTGGCAACAGAAAACCCAAGATGATGCCCCCCAAATTCTGAAACATCTTTGCACCAGAGATTCCTGAGCACAGCCAAGTGTCTGCGTTTAAAAGGAGCCCACCTCAGAGAGGAGCTGGAAAGGCTCTGAAGCCTTGAGGAGCTGATCTGGTTTATTCAAGAGCACTGAATGAAATGGAGGAGGGGGGAGGAGGAAACCATAAAACAACAAAGTCTCTGCTTTAAAAGCTGACACCACTTTCAGCCTTTGTGAAACCGCGGTCCCGCATTGGTGCCAAAACGTGCCAGGGACAGCGAGGGCTTCTCAGGGGGAAATCAGGACCCTGAGTCCCCAAGGGGATTTTCAGACCCTGAGTCTCCAAGAGGATTTTCAGCCTCCTGCAGCTGGGGCAGAACCGGCCCCGACTCCCAGGAACGGCGGCGTTGGCACAAAATGGCCGAGTGTGGCCATTTTGTTCCCTTGGCTTCATGTCCTCCCAACCTGTCTGGCGTGGAAAAATAAAAACCAAACAGACCAAAAAATATTTAAAAATCAAACCCAGAATTAGCCAAAAGAAGCATGGAAGGTTTTCAATAACTCCCCAACATTGTGGGGACCCACAATGCCAGTTTGAGCCGCTGATCCGGCCGCCAGCGAGGAACCCGCTCACACAAAAAGCAGAAAACAGACCAAAAACCCATCTTGGACACACCCTGCACCATGGGAAAGCAATAAAAAACATTTGCCAAACTAGCCATGAAGACAAGTTGTTTATAACTTCTCCCAGGTCAGGCAAACCTCTCAGTAAAGCAAGGCCAACCATCTTTGCAAACACCCCATCCTAAAGTCAGTATTAAATATCCCACTTCGAAACTGTCAATCAAAGGCACTGGGGAAAGAGAAATGGAAGTAAAAATATTTACGGTTCAATCCTGCAACAGCCCCTGTGTCTCAACAATGCTTTTACTCCACACACTTTTAATGGCATAGGGAATATTTCACATCAACTTTGTCACTGCATTTATTATTAAACAATTAGAAGGTATCTTTTTAAACAGCTGCTCATCACCTAGGGGTTGTCTTGAGTCCTATCAGATGTTTCTAAACATCTGGATCATTATTAATGAATCTGATATTGTTACCTATAATGCAGGCATGTGTAACCTGCTTGTTATATGACTTATCTTTTACTAACCCTTCCTAAATGCATTATTAAAGGTGGCCATCCTAAACGTTTGTGTTATTTCCTTGTAAATTTGTATATACCTCACTCTTTCCTGAAGCAAAAAAAAAAAAATCCCACAATTTTTGTCATAAAAGATAGGCGCTACTGATATTTCACAGAGTGATTTCACTAAATACCAAAAATAAGAGTAAAAAATATCCTTCAGGCTTATTTTTACCTGTTCTGCAGCTGATTCTACAGGTTAACTCAAAAATACAAAGAAAGAGTATTTTTTTTTTGTTATACTCTATAAAACTGCTCTATTAATACTGTTAACCTTCTCAATGTTCAGTTTATAAGCTGCTCATGAAAGGTGTGCAGGTAATGTCCACCTCTAATGTAGATTTGGACCAAAACATTAAATTTGCACCATGAAGCACCCGCCCAGCGCCCGCCTGGCTCCGGGACCACCGTGGCCCTGCCATTCTCTCTATTGTCTGCTTGCAAACAAGCCAAGGGGATACGGAGGCAAATCAAATACCTTTCTCTGCAAGGAAAGCCATTTCACCTCTGCTCTCCTTCCCAGCTCCGCTCTGGAAGTGTCTGCTTCTCTCCACATGTCTGGAAAGCCACTCAAGGAACGGCAGGACGATCATTCCAACACCTTATCAGAGCCTGATCCCCCCCGTGCCACAGGGCAGGGATCTGCTCCTCGGAGTGTCCACGAACAAAGCAATGTGGCTACTAACGCCAAGACATCCAGGCTACTGAAGGAAATGCAGAATCACTTAAGAAAAAAAAAAAAGCACTTTTATTTGGCGCATGTTCTGGTGTTTTTGCCCTGCTTCTGCGCAAAATTTTACAGTAACGCCACCAAGTTGCTTTAAACTTTCAAGGCGTGTTCCTGTTGATGGTGTTTCTGTTGAGCATCACACCTTAACGTGTGCAGGATACACACAGAGTGCAGTAAACAGCTTGTGAGCACAGTAGAGCTCCAGCCTTGGGAGAAAAGCAAGGGCTTAAAAAGCCAAAAACATCTATTGCTTTAAATATTTAAATTAAGATGTTTTTATTCCTGAGATGAAAACTTTCAAGGGAAGAAGGCAATAAACAAAAAAATCCCTAAAAAAATATCCTCCAGATTACATCAGCTAAATCCAGGCGGTGCCAGCTCAGTGGAAAGGTCAGATCCCGTATGCACCAAAAACAAGAGGACACACAACAGGTTAAAACGCTGCTGTCCGGCAATGACCGGCTCTGGTCATACCAAGCCGATGTGTAAAATCATCCGCCCGTCCAAAAAACAAATTAAGACAACAGTGCTCTCTGGTACTTTATAAATCCAGAAGAAAGGAGGGCTGTTTTATTGAATATAGCGAACAAACCTTTCCGTCCGGCTATTCCGTGCAGCCCCGCGGCTCTGCGTGCACCGAGTAGCCCTTACGCTGCTCATACAAAAGCTCAGTTTGGCAATTCCAGGCATTTTCAGTGCTCAACATACGCCAAAACTACCCACTCTCTGCCTCTGCCTTTGGTCTCGTTCCAAAATGTCCTTTTTTTTTTTTCCTCTTTTTTTTTCCCCTTTCTGTCTTGCTACAGCCGGTGCCACGTAGAGACGGGAGAGTTGGGCTCGGACATGGCCGCAGCCTCCAAAAAAGAGCCAAGTCCCGGCGTCCCGGCTTCCCCCTTCCAGACGGGAAACAAAATGGCCATGGAGCAGCCATTTTGTTTGCTGCGGGATGGGAGGGAGAAGGGAAGGGAGGGGAGGCGCAGGCCAGGCGGGAAGGATGAGGGGGGAGAGGGGAGGGCGTCAATTCGGCAGGAACCCAAAAGCTCCGCAGCAATGCCCGGGCGCGTCCTCCTTCCTCCTGCCGGCCCCGTCCAGTCCCACAGGAGGACCGAGCCGCAGGGACGTACACGGGGTTGGTTTTCCAGCCCTCCCGAGCCGGTTGAGCCTGAGTTGTCCGGTCTGACATGGGTGACACTTTGTTCCCTGGGCCTGGCTGGCACCTCTGTCCTGCCCGCGCGGCCCAGCCCGGCCTGGCTGCTGCCGGGCTATGCCAGAGCTCCTGAAGGGAGCCAGGCAGGAGGGCGGAAACCAAGCCAGTAACGTCAAAGTCCTGAACTTCCCCGGGCAGGAAACGGTGTAAATAACACCCGCAGAGAGGGGGACAGGAACCCGGCCTTGGGGACAGCGTGGCCTCCACAGCCCGGATCCCAACGGCGCCCGCGGGAACAGCAGAGCTGTCCTCGCTCGCTCCTGCCTCAGAAACAGAGGCTCTCTCCAGCAGGACCTTGTGCCCACTAAAAGCCTCGTGAGCTCCACGACTTTTATCTTCCTGCCTTTCCACAGAGCAGCACCAGAGCTGCCCATCTGGGCAACACAGCCATGGCTTCAGGAACGGGAGATGCCTCTCACTGGACCCTCCTCTCCCAAAAGCACATGGCTGAAGTTCCAGTTAGCATCCAACAAGACACACACATGAATCCCACCCTCCACCACAGGCATCACGTTCCTCCAAATCCTGGCCAAAACCAATGACAGCTTTTTAGAGCAAGGCAAACACCTCACAGACCTGTCTGGGAGTACCTGGTGTGGGAAAACCCTTAGGAGGACACAAATCAAACACCCCCTGGGCTTTCTGCTTCTGTAGATGGGACAAGCTGTGAAAATCAGGAGTATTCCCAGGATTTAGGACTGGTAAGATCCCCCCATTAGAAGTCCTATCTCTTAAGGATGCAGGGAACTAGAAATGCCAAAACCAGCTTTGAAGCTGTTACAGGACCTGTAGGAAAATCCTGTAAGGAAGGTTGTCAATAGGATGAAGCACTCTCTGCCATATTCACATGGAATAAATTTAAGCACAGGAGGCTGGACCTGCTCAGCTTTCTGGAGTCCGTGGGGAGGGTAATTCCTCTGCAAAATAATTCAGAGCAGAAGCATAATGGCAACATCTTGAATTATCCTGTGAAAAAAGTTAAATCTTCAGATTTTTTAGTAACCACTATTCCTCACTGCAATTTCTGGCTAAGCAACCTAAGATCTGCAGGTGAAAATTGTTATGGATTTATTACTAATTTGTTGTGATTGATTAGGTTTATTAAAATGTCCCTAAAAATAAGCATCACCTGTAACAAACTCCACTGAGAGTTGCTCAGGATATCCTGATTTCTGGTATGGGTTTGATGTGGAGCCACGTGACCCCACAGGTAGGTTTGTGCACTTTGTATTAACCTCAAAGTCTGGGAATTTTGAAGGTATTTGAGAGATCTAAGTCTGGTTTATTTTATTATGCTTTGAGAAGACAAGGCTTGCTTGAAAATGCCTTTGCATGGAGAGAACAGTGCATTTCTTGTGCAATACTCTTCCAGGAAAACCAGCAAGACAGGTTGGAGAATGATGACCAAAGGGCTCTAGATGTGTACAGGAACAGATCAAGAATGGCCACACGCAGCATGTCAGGCTGAAGCTAAGAATGAAAACCAATTTCAGCTGCTCTGGCACCAATACTCTCTTCTAGAAACCCCTGACAACCTGAGGAACTCTGTTTTTACCCTCATTCTGAGTGAAAATGAACAGAGCAGGATGAGACACATTTACAAGAAGGGTTTTTTTTGCCTTTCCCAGTAACAGGGCCCCCACATCAGCAGCACCTTCCTGGTAGTCCTGAGATGGAGAAATACGGAACTGGGGACACGCATGGGGCTGGGATTGCTCAATCTATCAACAGCACACCCAAAACTGCATGTAGCTGATTATTCAACAAATAACTCAGCACTACTTGGTTATTCAACAAATCTTAGTCAACTGAGGGTGCATGGGGGGAAAGATGGGAATACAGAGAATAAGCAAACGGGAATGTTTGGGAAGCTTATGGAGGGGAGAGTGTCTGACACGTAAGCAAGGGAATGAGACCAGGAATGCACAGGTTTTGTGGACCTGGGAGGGAGCTGAGATGGTTTGTGTCACAAGAGGGAGGTGTGAACATGATTAAAATGCTGGAGCTTCACAAAGGACAAGGGAGGAGTTGCTGAACAGGGATATTTTTGTAGCCTCCAATCTGGGCTGCTGTGGGCTCAGCAAACTGGTGCTGGATTAAGCCACGGTCACGAAAGGAGCCCCTTCACTCCACAGGCCACTTGATTTGGGGCCTTCTGCTTCTGTGACCTCACCAGGCCCCTCATTCCAGGCACTCCCTTGACATTCCAGTGTTGAGCAGGGCTGTGGCTGCCTGGGCTGGTTGGGAGCCAGCACCCTGGTAAGGCACGTGGCCCCATAATTAAACCCCGTGAGATTCTCCTCCTCAGGGATGGATCCCTGCATGCAGGAGTTGGTTCTCATTCCTCTGCACACTCATCCTTGCTGCTGAGAATCATCATTTGAGAGTAGGTAAAGCACAAAGCTTCAGGTCAGAGCTGGGTGGAGAGAACAAGCCTCCCCTTTCTGTTTGGGATCAGTGCTCGTGAGAAAGGGTCTGTGGTGTTGTCATGGGTCTTGCAAGCCAAAGAACTCTACCCTTGTGCTTCAGCTCAGGGTTTTTTCCAGCCATGCTGCAAAGCTGTGGAAATCAGCTGCTCATCATCATGTGCTGGAGTCAAAGAACTTCCTCAGCATCAATGTTCCCACTCTGGCTGTTTGTTTGAATCTCTTCAGGTCTTATCCTTCTGGTCTGATCCCATCCCAGTGAGCCTCTATTGGCAGTCCTTGTGTGCTCTCTCCTCCCCACACTGGCTATTTGCTCATGAAATTTAGAGTAGATGAAGATGTGAGTGAAAATCCAAGCTGGTGAGAAAAACTTTCCTTGAAAATGAGGAGAAGTTGTTTTGGTTTTATTCCTTAGTTGGTGCATGTGGGTGAAGCAAATTGCCTCCTCCGAGTATTTGGATGGATTCAGTTCTTCTCAGGTTTGTCCAGTGGTACCTTCTCTCACTGGGCCTGAGCACTCTCTTGGGAGTTTTTAGGACTCCTCCATTTCTGTCTCAGGGAAATTTTGTGCATAAGGCAGCAGCAGCCACACAAAATCATTAGGATGAAAAAAACAGATTTCACAGCTGCATTGCTAAGCTCCTGCATCCAGTCTTAGTGAGTCACTTTGCCTCTGTTTCTTCCTTTGGGAGACAGATATTCCCTACCTGGGATGCTGAGAAGGTTATTAGTTAATGTACTAATTAACCAAATGTGCTTTGAACAGCGGGATTGCTTGAGGCAGTGGATCTCATGAAGGTCTAAGTCTAACACTGGCTTTAACAAGACTGGGCTCCCAGTTCTTACGAGGTGGGACACCGTGCCCTCTGCCAGGGAGAGAAGAATTGAACTCCTATACATTATTCATAAAGGCCAAAGTCCATCCAAGCCCCTTCCTGCTCCCACCATGGATGAAGATGGAGCTGCCATATCACAGACAGAGCTCTGGGGCTCCAGAGCTACAAAAAATCCAAGCCAGGGTTTTTGACAACACTGCTGACCTTTTCAGCACGTACCCAGCAGTCTGTTTGTGACCTGCATCCCACCCTGCTCTGGAGCTCTGCTCACACCCAGGGCAGCTTCTCCTCTCTCTTCCAGAAG
Source organism: Rhabdornis inornatus (assembly GCA_013397075.1). Taxonomy (NCBI): domain Eukaryota; kingdom Metazoa; phylum Chordata; class Aves; order Passeriformes; family Rhabdornithidae; genus Rhabdornis; species Rhabdornis inornatus. Next base: position 24,379 of record VWZS01004655.1, read on the forward strand.
CTGGATGGTGGCAGAGAACTCTCTGAAGTGAGAGGTGGCTTCTCTGTGCATATCACTGGGACCCATCCCAGGCTGGATTTGGAGCTGCAGCTGCCACAAATCCTGCAAGCCAAACCAGTTTAGACTTTGGCCAGACCTGAGCTCATCCAAAAGCCATTTTGTGCAGCTTCAGACACCTTATGTGTCTGTTGAGGAAACTGAACAGGAAAGACAAAACAAGTAGTGGAGATTTTAACCTGCTGAAATGTTCCAATAGAGATGTAACCACTGTAGCTGATGAAGGTTGTTTGCCTTGAATTCATGTTTGGTATGAATACAACAATCCTGCTCAACCCTGTACTGCCTCAGGGTGCCAAAGTTACACCTCAATAGTGACACTGTCCCCACACCTGGGGGTGCTGGAGGAAGAGAAATTGTCACAGTTTATATTAGTCAGGGAACTGAGCTTGATTCCCAAATGTGAAATTAATTCTCCTTCCACACCAGCTCTGCAAGCTCTGAAACCCTGCAGGTTTAGCTGGTTCCTCCCCAGCTGGAACAGAAAACGCCAGGCAATGTCACAGCTATTTCTTCTGTGTCACATTTATACAATGCAAAGACCGAATCATAAGAAGCTGAAAATCATAATTAGGCAGGCAAGAACCTACAGTCTGAAAAATTCATCCCTCTTTAGTCTAGTCTGAGGTGTGTATTGTATGAGACTCTTAAGAGCTGAGTTTTCAGAGCTGCATTTTCAGAACTGAACTGCTTCTGAAAGCAGGGCCCCTAAAATAAGCAAGATTAGCAAATGTTCCCACCTCCAGCAGTTCTGACGATGACACCAACAGACAGATTTTCATCACCCTTTTGGGTGAGCCCTTCTGGAACTGTGGACATATTTTCTACAGGCAGAATCCTTTCTAAAACTCCTCCTTTGCAACACAGAAACTGTACAGATTCCTAATTGCAGCCAAGTTTGACCACAGATCCAGCTCTCGGCCCTCTTTGTGGACACAAAAATGCTTTGGAGAAACAAAATCAATATGGCTTTGCTAATTGATGCTCTTGTGCTGGCTTTGACCCATCAGTTGATTGACCATCCTCAACTGTCATTTCCTAAACCCATTTTTTTTTCTGATTGTTTACCTTCCCTGGCCTTGTCTGCACACAGCCACCACCCAAAAAACCTCTGTCCAGGGAGTGGATTTATCACTCCTATTTCAGTAGCAGCAGAGCACAGAACAATGTAGGGCCTATGCAAACAAGTACTGCTGTTTTCTTTTGCTTTTCATTTATTCCTTATGGTAAACCAGTGCATTCCAAACTAAACAAAAATCAGAAGATTTAGGACCCGAAGAGCAGCACAGAGCAATATAACAGGGGCTGAGGACAGGTTGCATTTAGAAATGAAGCAACAAGTAACCCTTGAAAGCAAATGAAATGTTTAACCTGTGCTGCATTCCTGAGATTGTTCCTGGCTGTAATGACATTTTGGCACTCAGCAAATGGCAGGAGCTCAGGTGCCTGGAGCCCTGAATAACACACATGGGGGAGGACTGGGCTGTGCATGTAAACTCCCTGGGTAGGGACCATCTTCATCTTTACAGGGACAGGACCTGTTGTGACAGATCCCCCAGGACACTCCAGTGACACCAGTAAAAGCTATTTCAGTGGAGGTCGACACCGTTTGGGTATACAGGACATCAGGACTGGGAATTGTAACCTGTAGCTTTGTTCTAACTCTGTCACCAAGTTGGACCTTTCAGAAGACCCTAAAAGATCATGCAAGCTTGAGCCATTGCACAAAAAAAAAAACACTGAAGCACACACCAGGTCCTCTTTTGATTTCATTTCAGCCCGGGCTGGTTCATTACCTGACATTTGTAACCCACTGCAGGGCTGTTGTGTTTTTTGCATAGTTGAAACAAAATTGCCAAGGAAAAGAAGCTGAAATGAACCTTCAGGATCCTACAGAACCTATTATGTTATAGAACCTCTCCTAGAACCTATTATGTTACCAGTGTTCTTACAGAGCAGGGATGAGAGCTCAATCCCTCCCTCCCCACGAGGGGCCTGTTGTGTCCTGTGCTCAGCATCCCATGGGATGAACAAGGCTTTGAAGCCAGGCAGCCAAACATAATCCACCTTTACCTGCTTGTGGTAAAGCTGAGCTGGGATGAGCAGGCAGAGCCTGGAAAGCTGAGCTTATCTGTGTGTCACAGCGATCCCTTTGAACTGCTCCAAGTCCTCCGGAGAAGCCGCCCTCCCCCAGAGCAGCAGATTTTACTGGGCTGGATCCTGCTGCTCGCTGGCATCGTGGCTGTGCTGGCTGCAGCTCCCCCAGCCTGGCCCAGCCCAGCCCAGGCTGCGAGCCCAGGGGCAGACAGGGATGGAAACAGTGCCCAAGTGGCTGCAGCTCCCCCAGGATCACCCCAGCCCAGCCCAGGCTGGGAGCCCAGGGGCAGACAGGGATGGAAACCGTGCCTGAGAGGCATCTGCCTGCAGTGGGGCATGCATGGCTGATGCACAAGGATGAACAGATGGGTTGATTACACCGGGAGAAATGGACACTAATCGTATCCAGATTCACCAGCTGCAGGATTTCCTCCTGAGCCCTAAAGTACAGGAAGCCCGTACCTGCTTCGTTATCCTGTCTCTGTTCATTAGCCCCTTCCCCCGCCCTGGGAACAGCATCCCCGCTAATCCCCTGGGCAGGAGAGGGCCTGGGCTGCAAAGCTGAGATCCAGATGGGAACTCCCACCGTGCTCAGGCACAGCTGGATCCAGTCCCAGGTCGGGGCAGATGCTGGCTGCCAGCTCCAGCACAGCCAGGCTCCATCAGCTCAGCTCTCCCTACTCTGGCAGTTTGTTGCCAGGCTCTGCTTTTGCTGCAGGTCAGCAAGGTGAACAAAGACTGTTGGGGTTTGACACACCATTCACTGTGTGTCTCCTCGTCTCTGCTGAGATGCAGCTGCTCCTAGGGTGGAGTTTGGTGTGTGGTCACAGCACGTGGCTGTTGGGGACACGGAGAGAAGGAGGTTTTGTGGACTGAAAACAGCAGAAGCAATTCCCCACCATGCTGCAGGATGACTGGCCAGACTGAGTTGGGAGGTGATGTTGGAAAGCTCATCCGTATTCTTATATCTGGAAAACTGAAATACGCCAAGTGGTTGGGTTTCATCACCTGCTTGGATTTTGTGCAGTGCCACCTTGGAGGAAGGAGCAAAGCCCTCCAAGACACTTTTATCCATGTCCCTCTGCACTCATCCCAGCTGTCTTCGGACGCAGTGATGTGCTCCCAAGGCACAGCAGCTGAAGGGATGATCCCAAGCATCCTCCCTGTGGGGCTGCTCAGCTCCAAGGGCCTTAGCCATTCCTCCTCCCTCAAACAGGAGCTCTGGGAGCAGATGTGCAGACACTGAAGATGTCGATCACACTGGCAGCAGCAGCTGCCCTGACTTTTGGTGGAGTCTCTGTGAGGAGTTTCCTGCTCGGAAAACTTCATAACCCAAGTTGTTGCTCCAAGTTGGCCTTTTGGGACTTTCTCTACCTGCATGCCCAGGATGTCTCCACTGCCAGACTGAGCTCACATTTCTGTCGTCAAAATTGATGCAAGCAAACTAAACTGTTCCCATGCTTGTGCCTGCACCCATCCTGCTCCCCATCCAGACTCACTCTGGCTCCACATGCCAGGATGACACGTGCTGCCCCACAACCTCTGTTCCCCCCATCAGGGCCAGTGCTGAGCAAACCAAGAATGAAGGATGAGAGAACCTCAGCTCTTGGTGTTACTCACAGAAGCTCCCAGACCTTGCAAATCTGCTTCAGGTCTTCACACCTGGCAATAAAACATCAGCATGGACCATCCCATGAGTTCAAACTGGACCTGAAGATTAAGGTGGCTGTGGCTGCCCTGCAGAGCCCTCAAACTGGGGGGAAGAGGAAGAAGAGGAAGGAGAAAGGAGGAGGAGAAAGAAGTTTGTTGTTGTCTTGCAGATGAGGAGAAACATCCTGCCCAGGGATGTAGAGCCACCTCCCTTGGGCTGGGCCTCCCAAGCCCAGCAGGATGGTGATGTGCTGGCAGGGACCACAGAAGAGCAAAGCCGTGGCGTGGGAATGAGCAGGAGAGGTTCATGTGAAGCCACCCTCCACAGACCCCCCAGACCAGGGAGATATTTGATTGCCACCTCAACAACACAACCCCCACCCCTCTGACTCCACAGACCTCGCCTCCTGCAGTGTGTTGACTGTGTCCTTTGCTGGGCTACTTCTCTCACACTTCCTGAGGCCAGGACTATCTGGAGAGCAACCTAAGCATGCCAAACCCTGCACATCTCAGTGCCCATGTGAAACCCTACAATAACAAACTGGTCACCTCCTAGCTGTGTCCTCCCAGACCTCACCTTTCACAGCAGCCAATTATCACTAAAGTTAAACAGTAGCTATGAGCAACTCCAATATAAAAAACCAGTACCACAGGAAAAAAGCTAGAGAGAAATTAGGGGTGGCAGAAAGAGAAAAACACTGCAGGGAGAAAAATAAATGGTATTGATTCTTCTGAGGCCCAGCTGTGGGGTGGCACAGAGGGTGAATCATATCTGGCTGTGTTTGGACACCATGATCCCCACGGTGCATGAGCCTGCCAGCATCAGCTCTCCCTTGGATGGGCTTCTACAAGGATCTCATGAAAATTGTACCCCCAAATCCCTTGGTACAATTAGTGGAAAAGCTGAGGGTGGAGCCCACAGAGGTCAAATTAGTCTCATTGCCTTTTAGCCCTTCTTTCCCCACCAGGAGTGGTGAAGCTGCTTACATGGATGGTCCAGCATGGGGGAAGCTTTGCCCCTCGGGTCTGGCCTGTGGAGACACAGAGCTCAGCATTTTCTGCAGCTGTAAATCAGCTCTGAGTTGTAGGGGACTAAGAAAAAAAAAAAAAAGAGGAAAAAGAAAAAAGGAAATCACAATTCAAACTCTGCCTTGGCCAAACTTGGTCCTTTTAAGGAAAGGAAATTTCCCAGAGCCACCCTCGACAAACCTGGGGGCCTGATCCTGCTGTGAGGAATGTCTGTGCAAATCCAGAGTGGCTCTGCTGCCTGCTGGGGGTTACAGCAGCTGAACAAGGCTCCAGCCTCAGAGCAAAGCTCCTGGTCTCCTGCCAGGAGATGGAGCAGAGCTCACACCAGAGCAGCCTGAGAGCAAACTGGGGATTCAGAGGCAATAAACAGCACAAAGATCTGACTCCCCCTTTCAAGAATTTACCCTTTCTGCTGAGCCATGTTCTGGAAGCACGAGCCCTGTTTTGCTGTGAGCTGCATGGAATAAAACAGCTGTGTCCCTTGGCTGGACGGCTCTTCCAGGGGTGCCAGATGTTTTACTTAGGACACGTCAGAAGAGCCTTGCTTGAGTTCAGACTTTTTTTCCTCTTAGGCTGTTTGCAGAAGCTTCAGTGGGGTTTCAGGCTTTTTTTCGTATTTGCTCTCCACCAGATTTTCACAGGAAAGCAATAGGGATTGGGAGCAAATTGGGAAAGGTCTGGTTTCACCCCAGCCCCTCTTTGTATAAATAATCTGCAAGGGAAAAGCTGGAATGATGAGTAAAACACTTGTGCTGCCTTTTCACTGGAATTAAGGGTCTGTATGTAACCTGCAGGGTCCATGCACTCTGCTGAAGAGACCTCCTGGCACATTTTGGGGGTCAGACCCCACAAATGCCTGACTGCCCTCACCTCCCACAAGATGGGAATTTCATCTGCCAAACCAGCCGTGGGGTGCTGTGGAAACAGTACAAGCAAGGTCCAGGACCGGACCCCAGCATCCCAGCCACCAAACCAGGGTGCATGAGGCCACAGAGCTCCCTGCGGGGTCAGAAAGGTGTGAAATGCCCAGGACAACATCTCTGGGAGGCTGTCACCATCCTGGTGGGTAAGGCAGTTTTTTGGGAATGTCCCCAGAGCAGGACTGGTACAGCCAGTGCAGGCTGGAGGGTCACAGAGGCTCACAAGGGCCAGGGCATTCAGGTGCTTTGTGGCCAGTTCGAAGGTTTTTACTGTAGGGCCATGCGTCGCTCCCTGAAAAAGGGATTTTTTTTCAGAGAAAGGAGGAGGAGCAGGGAGGCTGGGCAGCAGGGAAGAGGAGGAAAAATTTGGTGAAGGAGGAGGGGTGGCTTTCATGGCTCCGAGCGCCTGCAGAGTGCACGGCAGCCGGGAAGGAGAACCCTGCCCTGCAAACAAGCTGCTTTTGTTGTGTCCCAACCAGGCCTAAATTAAGTTTGACAGAAAGAGGGCAAGATTCCCTGGCGCTGGGGCAAGCCCTGGGCTCGGGTAAGGCCGTGCCAAACCTCGGTGCAAGGCGCGAACCTGCATGAGGCTGGAGGGACGAACCATCCCGAGCCTTCTCCGGGCTTCCTCCAGCAGCAGCCGGCCCGGCCCCGAGGCCACCGTGGCTCCAGGAAAAGCCACCCCTGGAGCGCCCCGTCCCGTCCTGCCCCGCTCTGGGCATTGCCCAGCCCCGCGCCCGCCCGGGGAACGCTGTGCCAGCCTGGGGAGCCAGCCAGCTTCTAAACAGTTAATGCTGACAAAACCAGGCGGCTTGAGTTCCCTCCTTCCCGGACCGCTCCTGGTGGAACTCACCCCCTTTCAAATGAAATGAAATTAAATGATCCTCCTGCTCTGACCTCGCCCCGGTGTCCTCCCCGCTGTCCTCTCATCCGCCCTGTCCGTGCATGAGCTCTTGCCGTGCCCCCACCCTGCGCTGGCAGGAGTGCCCGTGCCAGCGTCTCCCACCACGTTTCTCCGGCTGCCATGTTGAATTGCAAATCCGACATGATTCGACACATTCTCCCCCGTCCGTGGTGCCCACTGGGGAACTAAAGAGGCACCCGGGCGACAACGCCCAGCCCCGGGTGGCTCTTGGGGACGTCCCGGGTGCTGGGGCGAGGGCACGGAGAGAAATCACCCTCCAGTTCTGCTCCAAATGCTGCACGTAGGGACCTGCCTATCTGCTATACATCCCTCTCTAGGAGACCGATTAAAGTCGGGTGTTTTAGCACCAAGGGCCGGAGGACTCGGCGAGAAGGGATTTCGGGGAGAAGGCAGGTTACAGCAACAATAAAGCGACGGAGCAACTGGAGGAACAAAACGTTATTTCAAATCAAAGGCAAAAAAACCCCAACCGCACGGACTAAAAAAAAAAAAAAAAAAAACCAACCAAAATTAAGAGTGAGGTTCGATTTCGTACCAAGGCAGCAAGAGAGACGCACCGTGGAAGAGAGTGGTTTTGTTGTTGAGTAGTGGCTGGATTTAGCTTCGCTTATCCGGACAATCATCGGGGAAGGATCCTTTTCCGAGAAAGGCCAGTTTGAGTGAGACAGCTTTTTTTTTTCCCTTCTCTCGCTCGCTCTCTCCCCTTTCCTTCTCCTCGCAGCTCAATGCCAAGAAATGGGCGGTGCCTGGATGCCAGGCTCCATCCGAACGAGACACCCAAGGCCAACGGAGGCTGGCACAAAGGCGAGCTGGCAGGAATTCCTGCACTCGGAGCCGCGCGCCTGCAGGACGAGCCCTCCGCCTCCCAAAAAATCAACCTCTGACACCGCCCGCTCCGGAAAGTTGCCCCGTCAGGCTCGAAAACGCCCCATGGGGCTCAAGCACAGGGCGAAAATAAAGGACAAGGGGAGGAAAAACCCCCAAGACCCCTCTTTGCATCGACGCAGGTTAAACAAAAGGCCTGGGGAGGTGGATTATTTTTTTCCCGCCCTCCCCATGCTTCTTTTCCCGCCTTCCCATCCCTCTCCTCCCTCCTCTTGTCCTCCATCGTTGTCTCCCTCGCCCGCCGCCCCGGTGTCCAGGCAGCAACGAGCCCTTGGCTCCCTCCTTCCTGGTTTTCGCACGACAGGAGGTGGCGGGTCCTTGAATAGGAACACACACACCCAACGCGAGAGGGACTCGATGGGGGCAGGAAAAAAAGAGGACAAAAAATATATATATATACATACAAACAACAACCCACCCGGCATGGAGGCCGGTTGGGAGCAGTTGCTGCCGAGGGCGGCAGATTGGGGGTGGTTTGGGTGCCAAGGGGTATTTTTGGCCTTATTCTGTTGCTGCCCGAGCACCTGGGTCGTGCCGATTGTAAAAGGGAGTCCTGGCGGGTTGGGGAAGGGAGCCGGAGGGGGGGCAGCTGGGGTTGGTAGCGCTGCTGGGGAGATGCCAAAAAACCAAAACAAAACACGTTTTCATTTTGTCTGCACCAGCCTGGGCGCAGGCGAGCGCGGGAGAGAGGGAGGGAGAGGGAGGCGCACGCCAACAGAAAGCCGCCGTGCTCAGAAGCGGGCCTGCGGCCACGTCCCTCCGCAGCCGCCCCAGCAGCCGTTCCCGCTCCCTCGTCCCCCTCTCCCTGCCCACCCGGCTTCGCCTGCCAAGTCCGAGTTGGCACGGCTCCCCAGGCTGCGCCGAACAAAGCCGTCACCCATCCCCGAGCCGGCGCTGACAGTAAGCAAAGTGACAGGCGCATCTTCCGCATGTTAATCCAAACGGCGAGAAGGCGAGCGAGCGACGGAGCCCCCCCGTGCCATGCACACACAGCCCCCCCCCC
>VWZS01004655.1:33006-48998 GCA_013397075.1 Rhabdornis inornatus
CGGTGGCCTCGTGCGGGGATGGCGAGGCCCCCGCCGGCGGGAGCACCGAAGGCTCCTCGTCGGCGAGGTTTAAATCGAGCCGAAGCCCCGCTCGGCGGGCAAACGAGGCCACTCGGCATCTGCTGTACCTGTTCCCGCTGCCTTCATCTCGCCTTGGAACCGTGACAAGAGCGCACTCGCCTCTGGTGGGCTCTCAAAGCCGCGGGTCTGTAACCCTTTGCAGGAAGTTGGCACCGATCCCAGGTAGGACTTTACTCCCCGGCTCTCGCTCTCTCCCCCCACCTCCGCCTCCCGCTCCCTCCCCTCCGCTCCCCCACCCATCCTGTCCCTTGGGCCCCTCTTGCGTCCCCCCAAAACACCACCCGGCCCCCGCTCCCCTGCTCACCCGCCTCGTTGGCCGGGGGTAGCGCGGGGGGCGGCCGAGGCTGCTGGGTGCCCACCGAGCCCTCGTGCCCACAGCCCTTGCACACATACCCTGGAAGGATGACCTGGGCAAGACAGAGAACAACAACTTCCTGCTCCGGCTCCCTAAAACGCCTGTTTCCACGCAGGGGTTAGGCAGCACGGCGAGACGGGGGGAGCTGGGAGGAGGTTTGGGGGTTTGTCGTCATTGAACCAGGCTTTTTTTCTTTTCCTTTTTTTTTTTTTTGGCTTTTTTCTCCTTCCCCCCCCCCCCCCCCCTTTAAAAAGCCGTTTTTCTATTTTTCCTGCCTTTTTTCCTTTTTTTAAATGTTTTGGGGTTTTTTTTAACATATATTTTTGCCCTGCAGTCCAAACCCAACGCGAAGGGAAAGGAGGGGAAGAGAAATCAAATGGGAAGAGAATAGCTCCAAGTCGGCAGGACAATGCACGGGAAACGGGGAGATTAACGTAGCTCTCGAAATCCATCACGCCCGCCCCGTTTCTGAACCGTTCGCCCCCGCGCCTCGTCTTTTTTAATTCTCCCAGCTCCTGAATTATTCCAGTCCACGAGCGGGAGGGGAGCGCACAGTCCGGAGTCCCTCAGAGCTGCCAAGAGCATTGCAACAGGAAAGAAAGGAAGCGGGAGAGGGAGAGCCAGGCAGAGCCCTCACAATCGAGCAGCGAGAAGAGCAAGGAAAAATTAACATCCAATTAGTGCCGTGTTTAACGAGGGAGACAGAGGCGGCTGTTGTTTTATTGCCCTGTTCTTTTCAGGCGCATCTGACAGGCAGCAGGGAAGGCACCCCTGCTCCGAGTGACGTCATCATATTTTATTTTTTAATTATTTCCCCCCCCCGTCTTTCCTCCTCTAAGTTTCGCACAGACAATCTCGGCAACTCGGCCAGGGAAATTCGGGACTTTCTCGCATTCAAGCCCCCCTCCACCTCCAGCCTCCCCCCGTCCACCGACAGCAACCCCGGAAAAACAACAGCGCCAACCCACCCCAAAGTCTTTGTTCTTCCAAAAAGAAAAGGAAAAAAAGGAGGAAAGAAAAAAAAAAAAATCAGCGTTGTGATGAGAGCTGGAGGAGGTTTCTCCGCGTGTGCGTCCGGGTGTGTGCGTGCGGCGCTCGGTCCCTCTCCCGTCCCTCTCTCCCCAGACGCTCGCTCGCCTTGTAAAACTTTGCTGCATGTGACGCTGCTCCGGCCTCCTCTGGCAGCCTGACAAGAGCCGCCCGGCCGCAGAGCGCAGGCGGCTTTTCAGGGAGAAAGAAACTCCATTGCGAGGGATGGGAGCATTCACATTCACACGTTTGCAGCCAGGGCCGCGGCCATGCCGACCCAGCCTGGCCTGGGGTCACAGCGGGGGAGAGGGGCCGAGTTTAAAGCTGGGGAGACTTTCCCCCTCCTGTTCCTCCCCTGGGATGGTGTAAGTGCCGAGGGAGGTGTGCAGAAGTCTCGGCTGACCTTGTGCTGACACCTCTTCCCCGAAATGCCCAGATCCCCTCAGGGTGGGATGAGACAACACCGGCTCAGAGCACTGCCCAGGAGAGAACAGGGCTGCTCAGTTTAGGGGGATTTGGGGGAATTTACCCTAAAAAAAAAGCCCACACCAGGCAAGCAGGAGCATGGAAAGCAGCTTCCCCACACCCTTCCCATCCTCTTACCAGCCATGAGTGATGGATGGAGCTGCCACTGTCAGCATGGCTGAGCTTTGCCACTGCGCTCTTTGTGGCCTCTTCTTGTTTCCAGACGGGATTTCCCTTATCCAGGGGGGAATCCATGAGAACCTGGCTCCTCTGTAATCCTCCATTTCAGGTGAAGGCCATCCCAGGGGATGGGGCTGTATGAAGACAGGGACAGGTCCAGGGCCACCGTGCTGCTGGTGCCTGGGCCCAATCCAAGTCCCCACCCTGAGCATTTCTTGGCACCAGCCAGCCCCACCACCCCGGCAGCAGGATCTCCTCTGTGAGGGTTATTATTTTTTACTTTTTTTTTTTTTTTTAAGGAATTATTTGCCTACGTGGAGCTCGGCACTGCGGGAGAACAGAGCAAACAGCCTTATCGAGGGCAGCTGTGCCACAGGGCACTTCCTCATGTGTGGCTGCAAGATGGGGCCCTCCGTGGCTGCGGGGGAGGGCTGGCAGCCCCTGGCCTTCCCACTGACCAGACACCAGGGACACACCAGGCACCATCCAGGCATCGGGAGAGCTCTCTGGGATGCTTCCCTCCTGCTCCACGGTGGGAGAGCAGCACGGCCAGGAGGGGGTTTGGACTGAACTGAAGGATGTTCAGCAGGACAGCTCTGCAGGGGAAAGGGGAAGATGGAACAGTTGCTCTGAGCTCAGCTGCACTTCCCCGGGCACAAAGGCCCATCTCGCTGCTTCCCAGATCCTGCCAGACTCGAACATCCAAAGCCCAGTGGAGACACAGACCAGCCTTGACCTGAGATTGCCTCTCCTGGCTGCTGTCGCTGCCTCCCTTCTCCCCCGGGCAGCTGGGAGCAGATGAGGCCAAAGTCTCGGCAATCTCAGTTTTCCACTGGAGGCTGATAAACAGCACGGGCATGGAACAGCAGTGATCCCCACCCAGCCTGGCTTTGTGCAGGAGAGTCAATATTTAAACCAGAGCTTGTTTCCTGGGCAGACAGGGGAGCGCCAGTGGGAGAAACCCCCGGCTCCATCCTGGGCACCAGATCCAAACCTCCTCCTCCACCCCTTCATTAGTTCTCCCAACCACCACATGTTCCAGCCTGGATCCCCTCTCCTGTGGGAATGGGGCCCCATCCCTTTCAGCTGGGATACCTGAGCACCAGCTGCAGGGCCAGGCACTGATAATGGGTAGCAATTTCAGGGAGAGGGATGCCCAGCCAGGTTTGGGTTGTTTCCTTGCCTGCTCCTTGTGCAGGGTCCTTATAGTGGGGCGCCTCAAATGAAGCACGGGACAAGAATCAGGGATAGAAACAGGAGGTGAGGAAATGTTCAATCATCCTAAGAATGGCAGCCCCTTGCTTCAAAGTAAGGCAGTGCACTGAAAGCTTTGAAACCTGATTTTCATTTAAATTGAGCAAAACCCACAGTCAGCTCTTGGGTTTTCAGCCAAGTTTGTGAACCCCGATGAGCTGAGCAGAAATTACTGGCAGGATGCATGCACTGGTGCAGCTTTAGATAAATCCCTTAGGTAAATTCCTCAAAGGACAGGAAATAGCACTTTCCCTGCAGTGGCTGCAGTCAGGCTGCGCAGAGGCTGCAGGTTTCACAGGCATATAAGTGGCAGAAGGTGGCTTTAATTTGGAGGGTAAAGATTCATGTTCCTGAGCAGGTGCTGTGTGACCTGGCAGATGACCTGTGTTGGAGCAGGTCATAAAACAAGGTGATAAAAGGCCAGTGGGGAAGGGTGGAGCTGTGAGGGGGAAGATGGAATTGCTGAGCCCACCTGACTGGTCTGACAGAAGCAAAGGGTCTCCATCACCCCTTCCAGATCTCAGGGTCAATTTTAACTCCAAAAGCCTAATTTCCATATCTATTGTTTCAAGCACCCAAGCCCTCTGCTGCCTCCACCCTCACTCCAGGCGCACCCACTGCAGTTTGCTCAGCCTATACATGCCCACCGTCTAGGGAGGTGAGGAAAAATCAGGGGAAATCTAAGTTTTAAACAGCTGTTTTAGGCCTTCATTTGAAGAACAGACCAAAGGAAGTGCCTGTCTTAAACTGAAACTTCCCTGAGGGAGCATATTATACAGGAAAAAAAAAAAACTACCAAAAAAAACCCCAAAACAACCAACCAAAAAAAACACCCAATAGTTGTTTTATAACTGTATTTTGGAGCATAATTAAATCCTCTTTGAAATCATCTCTGGTGTTAGGGAACAGGTCCATGCATTATTTAACTGTAACACAAACTGGGAGCAAGGGAGGACAGACAGGACCGGCTTCACGACACCGAAGGGAGCTGGGTGGGGGCTGCCAGTCCCAGCACACACCCAGACCGTACCACCACTGTCCTGCAAGCCCTGCCTGGGGTGTGCATCGACCCTGCCTGCTGCAGTAAAAACCCGGTGTGATGGCAGGTCCCCAGAAGGCCAAGATGAGATGTGAGCCCAGCTGCTGCTGCTACAGCACATGGGAACCTGCTCAAGGAATGCTAAACCTCTTCCCAGAGATTGCAGCACCACCTCTGTGCAAAAGACTGCTTCGTGGGGAACTGAAACGAGGGGAAAACGCCTGGCTGCCATCACAGCACAGACTGGTGCAAAGAAACTCTTGTCTGTGGAATTGAGCATCAATCCTGCCCTGGTGCCACTGGTGAGCTCTGCTACACACAGAGCCAGCCGTGCTCCACTGAGCACCAAGAGCCTCCGACCCTGATGCCTTGCCAGCTTTTAGCCAGCTCCAGGAGTATCCCTTTATTGCAGACAGCCCTGGACAGCTGCTCCTGCTGCAGGAGAGCCCTTTGTGTGCAGCTCCCAGACCCCAGCAGCTCCATTTCCATCAGCAATGGGAGCAGGAGCCCAGCAGGGCTCATGGTGCTGCTGCCTGGGAGATGCCCCTCGATGCAGCCAGGTTAGTCCAACCCAGCCTCCCCCGAGAGGATGTGCAGGCTGCCTGCCCAGCCCTCAGCTCTGCTGGGTGTATCCTGAACACAGCCCATTCTGTGACTGAAATGCTGCCCAAAGCAGCAGCACTGGCAGCATGTGTCCCTTCCCAAGGGCTCTCTCCGTGTCCACATCCCATCGCTGCCCTGAGCTGGGCTGGACCCGTCTCTTTGGGACTCTGCTGTTCTTTGCAGTGGGATTCGTTTCCTTTCCCTGTTTTGATCCTATAATTTCCTTTTCATGCCCACGGGAGATGAGATGCTCCTGAGTGTTCAGGTACCCTCAAACCTTAAATATGGATGCCAAGTTGATCTTGCCCAGGATGAGCTACCTGCCAGATGAAAGTGCTCTCTCCAGAAAGGATGAGGCAGGAGGCTGTCACCTGGCATAACCTTCCCAGGGAGGTGATCTTGGATCTCCTGCGGCTTCCCAGCTCAGGCAGAACAAAGCAGTCTTTTGTCCCCGCAGCTCACGGCTGGCTCCTTTAGTACCTGGGCACTTTCTGGATTCCTGGACTTCCCCAGCAACTCCAGAGCTACAGCCTGGAGCTAAGAGACAATGGCTTTCTGCTCTCTCTGCTACACATCCCAGTCGAGACAGCCATGAGGATGACGCTTTGGTCCAGCTGGAGCCTGAACCCAGATGTCCAAAAGTCTGTTTCTGGCCTTGCTGGAGAGGAGGTGTCAGTTCTGGCACCACGGACTTTGGATCAGAAAATAGAAATATACAGATATTGAAACAAGCTTGGGGTTTCTTGAGGAGTCCAAGTTGATGAGCTCTCCCTGCTGAGGCGTCAGTCCATGGGGAAGGAAGCAGCTGGGATGGGCGCCCTGCGGAACAGGAGGCTGGAGCCACGGAACAACTGCCCCTGAGGAGGAGAGCCTGGGGTCAGGGCAGCCTGACACCTGGCCAGGGAACTGCAGCTGTTTTAGGGCAGGGCTGCAAGGCTTGGGCATCCTGGGCTGCTCTGCAGGACAAAGTGAGGTCCCAGCTCTGTGGGTGCTGGAGTTGGGCATTTCCCCCAGGGGTGACAGCTGCAGGGGGGCAGAGACTCTGCTGTGTGCAATGCATGGGCTAAAAACTCGGGGTGCAGAGCACGGCAAGGATGCAGGACAGGCACTTTTGGGGAATGCTGGAGACTTGGGGAAGGAGCAGAGGGAGCCCAAAGCCCAGCATGTGTCCTGCTCCCTCACCTGAGCACTGAGATACCTCCAGCAGTGGATCCAGGATGCAAAGGTGGGAGCGTAGGGAGGGAGGCCCGCACGCAACCTGCACGGCAACAGGGAACAGCTGAGGTGGAAGTGTCAGCTTACCCACACAGGTAACAGGAGAGCAGCAGGAAGTGTGAGTGAGGACACAGGACAGTGTCCACACCGGGCTGGCGGCCAAGTGACAGCTCGTTATTTACAATGCAGCAGATCTGTAATTTAATTACCCCGGGGTGCACAAACAAGGAGCGTTACCTGGAGACCTTGAGAGTCCAGGACTGTATCTACACCTTCAAAAGCCAGCAGATACCGAGAGAACACTACACCAGACTTGGATCCCATCCCATTCTCATGAGCACAAATGCAGAAGACTTGCAGCAGTGCAGTTGGGAAGGCAAGCTTGGTCCTGCTCCTGGTCTGCTCCCACTGCTGCAATAAGAGCTCTGCTTCCCTCGTGCTGCTCCCTGGAGCCAGCACAGTCCCTTTGATCCCTGTGCCTCCAGCTTAGCTCAGATCAGACCACACCACCACAATTCTCCCAATCTCTCACCACCTGAGCTTTTCTGCTGCTCGTGTCTGTGCCCTCTGATCTAAAATTATAAGCAGCCTGGGACAGGAAACGAGCCAGCTCTTCGAGGTGCCACAGAGTTTACGGGGCTGTAGGAAAGCTTTACGGTCGTTAGCAGCCCATTCAGACAACAAGGGGCTGCAAGAAAGGAAGGGAAATCTTTAGATCTCAGTGTGAAGGACGTACCCACAGTTGTTCACTGCCATGAGATCTCCCACGAGAAGGAACGGGTAGGTCAGCATGCTCACAGCGATCTGAAAGCACAGAAAACCAGCAGCCTCTCTAACGCTCCCCGTGTCAGAAACGCTATTTCCAGCTTTTGCATGTGAGTAGAGTTATCTTTGGTTAAGGGATGTCAAGTACAGAGCAGCCTGTGCCGCCAGAACAGGAGCTCTCAGCCCAGAGGTGACAAGAGGAGGGGAAAGGACACAGCAGCTGCCTACGTACCCCCATCACGAATTTGGTGTAGCTCCGGATCACCGATGCCTGGCTGAACTGCAGAGAGAAACCAAAGGCGTTGTGGAGCAGGGGGATGACACCAGGCTGGCACTGTCATTATGTGACACTCCCTGAGCCTGAGGCGAGGGGCAGGGGACAAGGCAGAAACCAAAGGAGAGCAGCTGCATTTCAGCTCAGAGTCTGGGAAGGCATTTGCTGTCACCTGTGATCCCCCAAAGAGCAGGTGAAGCACAGCCCTGAGCAGACACAGGGCCTCCAGCACTCTCACAGGGATGTCCCCAAAGCCTGGGGTCTGTATTAAATCAGCCCCTGCCCCCAGTAACTCCTTCCCACTGCAGGTGCTTGGTCTAGACCCCAAGCCCTCCCTTGGCACTTCCACTCACGTTGTCGTCCACCGCGTAGGTGCTGATGAAGTGAGCCAGGAGATTGCAGCACCAGAGGAAGATGACATCCCCCAGGATGTGAGGGACTAACCCACTGCAAGGGCAAAAGGAGGGTGTGAGGTGCAGGAGGGTCCCAGTGCCACCTCCCGAGGTGCCCAGCCCACCTTCCCTCCACCAGCCCAGAGGAACTCCACTCCCCTAAAATGAAATTTTTACTTTGGGAGGAACTGCAAAGGGAGATTTCAAGAAAGAGCTCTTTGAGCCTTCAAACTTGGTACTATACATGCTATGGCTGGAAAGTTTTTGGGATCTGTTTTTTGGGGATGACTCAAGTCCCCTTGTTTTATCCTAAATCCCTTCCTTGCCCAACTCCTGCTGAGAAACCCAAGCCAGACACAGATGAAGTGGTTTCCATTTCTGAAGGTCCTCTTTTGTATGAAGAATGAGAAGTTCATCTCTTTGTGGAATCTCCCTTCTTTTAGAAATCAAAATGAGGGGCGTTGTTCCTGCACAACCTGCTCCACTGAGAAGTGGGAATAAGTGGCGGAACACTCAGGTCCCTCTGATTTTTTCCCAGTCCCTGCTACCCCCAGGAGCACAGTTCTCTGGTTAATGCCTCCCACTGACACACTGGAGCTCCCAGCAGCACCAGCACTGCCACCTTTTGCAGATAATGGCACTAAAACTTTAACAAAATATTCCAGAGGGTTTCTCCATTTTGTTGGTGCTTCTGCAGCATCTGCTGCACCAGGAACTTTTGCAGGGGTTCTTCCACTGCAAAAGGATCTAGGTGTGTGTCAAACCTGTGTTTGACCAGATGTGGTCAGTTCTGAAAAGGAGCCTGTCAGGAGCCACATGAGTGTTTGCAGAGCTGGAAAGAGCCACCTCCAGGCACATTCATCTGAGTCATTTTTTTCCTCCCAAACACAACGCTGCCTCCTCAGAGCAAGGGACCGTTTGTTTCCTGCTGTGGTTGCTGCACAGCAGCAGGGACTGGGACTGGTTTTGGGAACACCCTGTGCATTGTTAAGGCCCCAGCAGCCCTGGGGAGGCAGCTGAGGTCTCAGGGGACAGGCACAGCAGAAACCTTTAACAGAAGATTCACTGTCTTCAAAGATGTGATACATGAGAGCAGCAGACAGGACAAAGAAATCAAAGCTCTCTGGCCCCAAAGAGATGTTCTGCTTTGTGTTTGGCTTTCAGCCTTTGTAAAAACCATCATTTCTCTAACTCAAAGTTAAGTCTGAATCTCCTGAGCTGCTGCAGATACAACACAGCCTAATAAAGTCCAGAAGCAAAGGGCTGGGCCAGGGCAGCCCCATAAGGAAAACCTCACCCAGCTGTTGATAGGGAGTCAGACTGTTTATTCCACTTCCAATAAGGATGCCATCCCACTCTCCCCTCCAAAGTAACAACAGCTGCTGGCCCTGAGCTGGATGACTGAAAACCAGGGGTCTGAGAGATGCTGAAAAGAACTAAAAAAAGCCAATAAGCCAAAGGGATCAGGTCTGAAAATCCCTCCTGGAATTCCAGCGCTGCCTTTACTACTATTGACATTAAAAAGTGAGTGCTGCAATTCTCACACCGGCTGAGATGTCCAATACCTGAACTGGGAATATTTTTGGATGATGAAAAGCTGGAACAGCAGCAGGCAGAGGAGGAAGCCTGAATGATGTATAGTGATATGACCCAATGGCAGAAACCCCAGTGCAAGAGACCTGGGACAAGCCATCCTTGAGCTGACCATGCCCAGCAGTTTTGGAGCTCACCTTCCTGGGCTGGCAGGAGCCTGTTGCAGATACGAGGGGAAGGGAGATAAATCCATCCTTGAAAAGTCTGTATTTCTAGCCAGGTACACACCCAGAGAAAGTACTGCTGGGGGTGGTTATAAGGCCATGAGAAACAACTGCAATGCCATGATTTTAGGGCTGTGGATGTGCTGAGATTGCACCACAAGGACTGAGAGGAGAAAACCAGCAGTTTGGTCCTTCAGATGCAGTTTGTGCTCCCCTCACAGCAGTGGGATTTCCTAACAGGGTTATAGAGCATGTAGAACTTCAGAGCCCTCTTGAGACAATTTGGATTGTGTTAAAGCTTTTCCTGTGAACCATTAAGTTGTATTAGGCTACCAGCAGTGTTTATTTTATGGGGATGGAAGGGAATGTGGCAGCTTCTTTCAGATCACTTCCCTGGGAGGTGGAGGTTTGTGAGCAGCCTGCTCCAGCCATGCCCCACTCACAGGCACCATCCCAGATGATCCTATATTTAGTGGAGCAGATTTGGAGCTGCACAGCACAGCTGAGAAGCTGTGGGCTGCCAAAGGAAGAAGCAGTGACACTCAATGGGTGGGGTCTCTGCAGACTCCATTTCCCCTTGGGGCAGGACAGGGTGAGAACCCCTGTGATTGCTTCCCTCTTCCTGGTGCATTCAGGTTTCATCTGGAGGCCCATATTTTGTGACTGCAGAGCCTAAGGCATTCTGAAAACCCCTACTGAAATTCCAGAGCTGCCTTTACTATTATTGACACAATAAAGTGAGTTATCTCCCCACCACGAGCAGAGACAGCAGGTGGTTCTGCTTTTATGTAGATGTAACAAAGAAAGGCAGGAAGCATTAATTAAGGGTTCAAGCAAAACAGTGTCCACTAAACTTCCATTTCAGTGATGCACCAATTTGCCACGCTCTGTAAGCAACTGGAAACACCTTTCAGCTCCTCCTGGTCCAGGCACCACCACACTCCAAGCACAAGTAAACCTGCTCATTACAAGCACCCACGGTGCTCTGCAGAGGAATATGCTGCTTATCCAGGCCCTGGCTTTCATTTCAACAAGAGATCTTACTGTTGCACTTGATCTTAATGCCTGTTGCACAAACAAATGCTTTAAATGGCCCTTCACTGAAACACAAAGAAGCACCAAGGGAAAAAGAAAGATAAGAAAAAATACAGCTTCCTCTGGGCTCTGAAGGTTTGACTGAAGGTAAGATCTGGAGCAAACTTAATGGTGAAACTGGAGTGCTGTCAAAGGCAGAGCTTTAATTGTGGGAGTGATGTGGGAGTCCCTTGGTCAGACAAGGTTTCAGATCAGTGTGACTCCAGCTGGGGTTGGCAGAGCTGCTGGGAGAGCCATCAGTGCCTTCAGGCTACAGGAGAAAGTATTTAAACAACAACTCACGTACACAAAGAATCCCAGGATCCCTTCTTCCTTAAATATCCTGCCAATGGCACTGAACACACCGCTGCCAAGAAAGGAAAAGAGCTGTGAGTGTGCAGAGCTGTTCCACATCTGCCCTGTGCAACTTCACACGCATGCTGCAGCCTCCAGCCACAGCAGTGCCTCCCCAGCCATCATTCCAGCAGAAGGCAGCTTGTTCTGCTCACTCTCCTCACGCCAGGCAGGTTTGAGGGAAGGAAGGTCGTGTGTGTACTCTGCCAGTCTGCAGTGACACCCAGGAGAACACCCAGCCTGCACACAACTGTTCAACGCTGAAGGTACAAGAGCTCTGTGAGGCTCTGTGAGTGGGTACAGATGTTGAGTGATATGGTTTGATTTGGCTGATTCTAAGCCCAAGAACCCTGTCCTGCCTTTGGGAACTCAAGCTGGCTGTCATGGGCTAAAGCTGCAGTCCCGTCTAGTGTGCCTCCACGTTGCTCCACACGCAGTTTTGCCCTGCAGAGAGGCAGCTGGCACTGCAAAAGGCTTGGAAAAATTTTACAGACTAAGCAGGGCTGCCAACAAAGCTTTGTGTTATCCTCTCTGCCTCCCTGCTGCCTTCCCTTTCCATTAATAGCCAAAGGAAAAAGGCAGGAGACTCGCTGTGTGATCAGCAAGGGGTGATACAGCCCCAAACCCCCACAGGCACAAGGTGGAACAGAGGCACATCACAGACAGAGCCCAGCCTTCCCACATCCCCTCAAGCCCCAGTCACCCACCCTCTAACCACAGATCAGATTCATTTTTCAGTCTCTCAAGCCTCCTGGATATTCCCCATGGCACAGGAGCTCCTGGCAGCCCTGACCCCAGACCCTCCCAAGCTGCAGCCACTCACCTGTATTTGACTTCCCGGCCTACGAACTGGACCATGCAGCGCATGGAGATCACTGAGAGGAAAGAAACACAGGGCTGATAGAGGAACAAATCCAGTTTGGGTTGTAATGGATGTAAAAGAAAATGAACCATGACCCTTCTGCTCTCCCTCAACTCATGGCATCTCCAGCTCCTCTCAGTGGTCATCAGCACTGCAAGAATCATTAGAAACTGGGGCCCTTCCTGAGCCTGTAAGTGGTGGGAAGGATTTCAGAAGATCATAGAGAGGTTTGGGTTGGAAGGGACCTTACAGACCATCTTTCTCCAAACCCCCTGGCATGGGCAGGGAGCTTCCACTCTCCCAGGCTGCTCCAAGCCCTGTCCAACCTGGCCTTGGACAGTTCCAGGGATCCAGGGGCAGCCACAGCTTCTCTGGGCACCCTGTGCCAGGGTCTCACCACCCTCACAGGGGAGGTTTCTTCCCAATATGCCATCTAACCCAGCTCTCTGTCATTGGGAAGCCATTCCCTGTGTCCTGTCTCTCCACACCCTCGCCCAAAGTCCCTCTCCAGCTCTCCTGGAGTCCCTTCAGGCACTGGAAAGCCGCTACTGGCCCTAACCCCAATAAGATCTGTAGGACAAAGTCCTGGATGAGTGGGAAGAGAGAAACTCGTTCCTCAGCTGTGTCAGTGCCTGAAGGCAAACCCCAGCATCAGCCTCATATGATAGAGAAGTATCATAAGCATAATCCCCCTGAGCAAGCAGGGTTTGGGGTGATCCCCAGTCTGGAGGGGGCTGCCAGCCAGGGGACAGGACTCACCATGCAGCGGGTGTGACACAACCCTGGACACACACTGCATCATCATCTCGTGGGATGTCTGGGAAGGAGCAGAAAACACCTGTGAGAAAAGCTGTGCTGCTCCTCCTGCACAGCCCAGGCCCTTTCTCTCAGTGTGGGGAAACCCATTATGGGTCCCTCTTTTGAGACCTTTTCTTGTGGTAAACCTCTATTCCTGTGAATTATTTCATGGAGGGACACAGAATGGCCACTAAACACCACAAACTTCTCACTCCAGTTTCTCTCCAAGTAATCTCACCCATATCCCCAGGGACCTCCCCAGCCACTCATAATGGGCAATATCCACTCCTCACCTCTCTGACCACTTTCCTAAGTGAAGTTTTCACATCATCCTTGTTAGACACGTGCTCCATGTCTTCCAGTGGAAAAGCCTGAGTGGAGAGGGAAGAAACGTGGTCAGAACAGACAGAGATGCTGAACCACAATGTCTGAGGACAGGGGGAAACCATGAAAAGCCATGCTTTAGATCTAAGAACAAGACAAACAGGCAAGAAGGAACACAGCAGAAGAAAGGATGGAAAGTAAAATACAGGAATAGAGAACTCACAAAACTGCTGACAGAGGATACAAGGCAAGGGGATGCCAAATCAAACTAAAATGGTTTATGAGTAAAAAACTGCTTTGGGGATAAGGGCACTGGAGGACTATTCCCTTAGGAGATGGAGAGGGATGGATGCATCAGTTCTCCTGTTGGCTGCAGGCACTTGCTGCAGTAGCACTGACCCTGCAGGTGATTAATGGAGAGAGAAACCGACCTTTACCTTCTTCACACTCCCCCTGGTGATGGTTGATAAAGTGCTTGAGATGAGGCGAGGAGCCAGGCCACGGAAGAGGCCTCTTTTCCCATCCACTTCCACAATGTGTCTGGCTGGGTGGGACAACACCAGGCTGCTGTCAGTCAGGAAGGGGGCAATGCATGGAGAGCACCCCAAAGAGCCCCAGGGTTCAGCTGAAACCATGCCAGGCTCAGCTCAGCACAGCAGCCACTCCACAGCCCCACAGGAAGTGATTTATTCTAACAGTCCTAAATAAACTTCATATTGGAAGACAAGAATTCTTACTCTCTGTCATCTGCCTAATCTGGAAGGACAGCTCCAATATTTCGGGCTATGTTTTGTCTTTTCAGGGTTTTGCTCTCCTGAAAGGGCTCTGAGGCAGTTTGGACTGAACCAGGCAGGGGGGATCCTCCCATGTGCTCTGTGCTGTCATCTCCTCCCTCCACCCCAGGAAGGTCTCACTCAGGGTTCATATGGATCTCACAAACCCATGTTCAGTTCCTGCCCCACCACCTTCTCCCAGGCACACTTCCTCAGGTCTCCAGTTGCAAAAAAAAGCCCAGAGACCCCATTTCTCCCACATATAACAAGGTGAGACAGAAGCCACTATGTGCTGGTGGCTACTGACTGCTCCTGGCCCCTGTCCTGTGCTGTCCAAGTGAAGCCAGGTAGGCTCTGCACCTCTCCATCACCCAACACTGCCCATCTGTTTGGAATTTGGAACTTCCAAAGGGCAGCACTGGAGCATTTCCAGCCCTGGGTGTCCCAGGATGGGCTTCTAGTGCTCTCATCCTGCTCCTGTGCTGGTTCCACCCCATGGACACCACTGGTTGATTTTGGGATTGGCCCACCCTGGCTATCAGGATAGTGCATTCCCCTTCCCCGCAGCAAACCTGCTGTGACAGCAGGTCACAAAGTATTCACCTACCTCTCCCATGCTGCTCCACCCACAAAAAGAGGAAAATATTACTTTTTTTCCTCCTAAATATATTACCTGCCCTTTTCTTGGTATTTCTATCCCTTTAGGGTTCCATCTACAACACAAATGAGCAGGGCAGGGGGCAGGTTATTCCAGGCTGTTTTGGAGCGGCAGGAAAGTATTTTGCAATCTCCAAAACACACAAAACTCTCCTGCAATAAGCCTACACCACCTAAAACCCCCCAAACCCCTCCACCACGGTGCAAACCCAGAGCAATGTGCCACAGGAACACGATGCAGCACCAACACCGTGGCCACCACCTCCCTGTTCCCAGCAGCAGGTACATAAATCTCACAGCCTTGCAAGGAGTTGTGGTGGCTTATGCCTCACTGCAGCCTCGGGATGATCCCAAAGGGGATGTGGGAGTGCTGCTGGGGGTTAGCTCAGTCTGCCTGGCAGCTCCCAGCCCCGATTCCCCAAGGGCAGGACCTGATTCTGGCAGGGAGGGACAGTCACTCACCATAGGTGAAGAAGCCAGGCAGGTACAGGACCTTCCTCCCCAGCACATTTCTTCCAATGGTTGGAGGTAGTGGTTCATGCCCAACCTGAGAGAGAAACTTGGTGAGCAGGTCTCTGTTCTGGTGCTCCCAAAGTCCCTGGGATGAAGAGGATTGATCCTAGCATCCTCCCATCACTCTCAGGCACTCCCTTCCCCATTTTATGGGGTCCCTAGGTTACAGGGGGTCCTCCACCCTCCCATTTTAGGGGGTCTCTGTTACTGAGAGGGTCTAGGGGTTTCCTACCTCTCTTTATATGGGAGGCCCCATGGCACAGGGGTAATTTTATAGGGGTTCCCAAATTACTGGGTGTCCCCATTCCCCATCATAGGAGGGGTCCCAATGCCCCACTACAAAGGAGCCCCCACTGTATAGGGGGCCTCACCCCTCCACTGTATGGTGTTCCCTATTCCCTATATATGATGCCCCTGTTGTAGAAGGCATCCTCACCCTCCGATTACATAGGACCTCATTTCAATATAGGGTCTGCCAGTCTATAGGGGACCCCATCCTCTCACATATGGGGTACTCCATTACCCAGATGTCCCTCATTCTACAAGTGTTCAGGAGGTCCTGTTATAATGGAGGGGCTGTATATAGAGCGACCGTCAGTGCACGGAGGCCTCCATAGGGGCACAAAACAGGAACCCACTTCCACCCATTACACTGGGGTCCCGATCCCCCCTCATACACAGGGACTCCATCCCCTTACATATGGGGGTCTCCCGTTCTATAGGTGCTTCCCATCCTGTTGATGCTCTCATTTCACAGGGAGGGGGCTGTACATACTGTATATACAACCCTAGCACATGGGGGTTTCCATATGTGTGCAAACATGCAGGAATTCACCTCCTCCCGTTGTCCTGGGGTCTCGATGCCCCATTAGCCACTGGGACCCCACCCCGTTACACACACTGAGCCCCCCCATCCCACAGCTTCCCGCACCGCTCCGTTACACGGGGCAGGGCTGTATACAAAGTAACCCCCAGCGCACAGAGGCCTGCATGGGAGCATTATGCAGAATTATCCTCCCGTTATCCCGGAGTCGCGACCCTCGTTACACACGGACGCCGTCCCCCTGCTGTCCCCCCCGCTCCCCCCCGAGCGGACCTGCACGAGCAGCTTGACGTAGAGCAGAGGGTGGCTGGCGGCGGCGAGCCCCGCGCCCAGCAGCACGAACAGGCCCTCGGCGCCCTCAGGCCCCGCCGCGTCCGCCGCGCCCCCGCCAGGCGGCGACAGCGG
>VWZS01004655.1:49421-61403 GCA_013397075.1 Rhabdornis inornatus
AGGAAGGAAGGAAGGAAGGAAGGAAGGAAGGAAGGAAGGAAGGAAGGGATTTTAAAAAAACCCAAAACTTCAAGGAAAATAAAAAATGAGAAAGGGAAGTTCTCCAGTCCTGGTTCCAGCACTGGTCTGCCTGATGGGATGTGCAGGGCACAAGCTCTGGGGTGAGTTTCTCACTTTCCATCCAAATTGGTTCTCATGCCCAGTGCAGTCTTTCAGACTTTTCTGGAGAAGTGTTGCCCTGCCTCCATGTGGCGCCTTGTCCAGCCACATCTTGTTCATTCTCATGGTTATTACCAGCAATCCTTGGCTGCTGACACCAGCAATGCTTGGCTGGCCCCACAGCCATGCAGCTGTTGGTGTTTGGGACAGACACATCAGCCCTGCCTGGGTACCAGGGTCCTGCCAGCCCATTCCTGGTCCCTCCAGCCATCTGCACTGTCCAGAGTCCCATCCCAAAGCCCAGCCTGGAGGGACACAGCCCACCCCACCTGGGCTGCACAGCCGGGAGCTGTGCCAGGTCACACCTGCCCTGCACCATCCCTGCTGCTGTTCTGGCCTTGGCTGTGCCACCACTCTGATCCCTCCCAAACTGAAGCAATTCCCAATGTTTTCTCAGCGTTTCTCCTACCCGCAAACTGCTGTGCTTCCTCTTTCCCTTCCCTTTTGAGGCCAACCCAGAGACAAGCTCTGCTACCACAGAGAGGGTAGCGGATGGGCTTTGCCTTGTGCAAATCCTCGTTCCCAAACTGCAGCCAGAAACACTTCAGAGCAGAGAGGGGGACAGAGGAAAGAGCTGCAGCCCCCAGCACCTGCCCCTGCAGCTCCTGGACACCCAGGACCAGCTCCCAGCCCGTGCCATGGAGGGAAAGGCAGATATTCAGCAGAGCGTGGTGAAGCTGGTGGCTGCATTTGAAGAGCACTGGTAAGGCAGGAGGGCTCTGGGTGCTGAAGGTGTGTTAGAGCTCCACGTGGAGTGGGTTTGGGAAGGAAGAAACCCACTGTGGGGGTGGTTTGGAGCCTGTGGAGAAGCTGACAAGGTGATTTGTAACTCTTCACCACTCAGGTCTGCCTCAGTGTCTTCCTCCCGCTACAGGTCATGAGCAGAAATCTGAAAACCTCAGTGTGGTGTGAGTGGTTCTGCCTGGCTCAGGGTTAGGCTGTGGCAGCCCATTCCTCCACACTCAGCATCTTCACACTCAGCCTGCCTGGTGCATCCTGCTGCTGCTGCTGGGAAAGGAATCCTGGTTTGCAAATATGTAGGCAGGGATTTTCACTGGGAATTAGCTGCCTGGATGTCTGGGAGGGTCCCTGCCTCAGACTGTCCTGTTGTTTGCAGAGATGTGCTTCCTAGGAAAGGAAACATGAAGCATTATGTTAAGGGAGAGAGAGAATTTCTTTCTTAGAACAGCTCCTTCCCTTGGAATGTGAGCTGGGACCCTCAGACAATGTGTGCTGGGGTCTGAGGGAGGGGTTCTGCCCTGGCTCTGGTGTAAAAGTAATCCTGAGGCTTCAGGTGAGTTATTGTCAGGGCTGTGCCTGTTTCTCCATCTGTTGGATCAAGATATGGAATCCTGCCATTCCTTGTACCCATGAGATGCTCTCAGTGAGCCTTGGGGAGGCTGGGTGGTTGGACAGGTGAGTTTTGCAGCAACTCCTAAAGATGCTCAGGCACGAGATTTCCTTTCATTCCAGGAACTCCTGCATCTCTGCTGTGTGCTTTTCCCCAGGCATTGTGGTTGTCCCCACCATCCATCCCACAGTGATGTTGTGTTGGAAGCATTGCAGTGTTTGATCTGCTGCCATGTCACTGCTGCAGTGTGTTTCTTGTTTGCCCTGGAGTGCGAGTTTGATTTAGAGGAAACAAAAGTAACTTGGGACTTTCAGAGGAAGCTGGGGAACCTGGGAATGAGAAAAGCATTTTGGAACAGACAATAGTTTGGCCTAAGTCAGCGTAAACAGAAAGAGAGACAGAAAGAGAGAAGTTCCCTGTTAGGACTCAGCCGTGGCTTTAGGCTGACACAGATTTGGGAGGCACCAGGAGAGATGGAAAAAGCCTTTTTGTCTCTGAAGGGTTCTGCCAGCCCCCATGGACAGGAGGGGATTTGTCCATGGCTGTGGATGCACTCCTGAGCTCACAGACATCCTGAGCATGGGATGGAGCTGACACCCTCTTCAGATGAGTCTCTGCCCCTCAATCACCTCCTATCCTCAACTTTGAAGTTTGATGTCCAATTTCTTCATGTCTTTCCCACCCTATCCATCCCATTCCTGTCTGCAGGCCAACAGTGGATATCTTTCCAGTTTCTGCCCAGAGCAGTTTCCTGCAGGGACCAGCTCTTTGATGACAGACAGGCCACTTGCTGTCACCTTCACGGCCTGGCTTCTCCCTCATGCCTGGACCTGCTTTCCCTCTGGACCTGCTTTCTTTGTCTTTGCCAGAAAAGGGAAGAGAGAACACCACCAAAAAACAACCTCTCTGCAAAACCACCTGCACATGGCCTGCTTTAGGCTCAAAACTCTTGGTTGTTGGGCTTCTCCCTGCTTTTCTCTGTGGTGGCAGCAGACAGAAAGGCAGAGCTGTGGGTGGGATAAACGGCAGGATCCTGCTTTTCTAGAGCAGGAGAGGGACTGGGCACAGCAGCAGGGGGCTCTGGGAGAAGAGAGGCTGGATCCTGGCCCCGTGGACGATGCTGAGGATGTTTGCACTGCAGTGCTGTGGCAGAGCAGAGCAGTGTCAGTGCTGGGCAACTGCTGCTCTTGTCCCTTTTGGTGTCTTTAAGCTGGGCCTGGGGGCTGTGCTGGGGAATGGCTGAGCTGATCACATTCCTTTGCAGCAGGGACAGCACATCTGCCCAGAGGGACAAGCAGGCAGGCAGCCGGTCCCAACAGCTTCCAACATTCCCTGCCAGCCAGAGCCGTTCCCTGACCAGAGAAGAGAATGGGGAGAAGGATCAGCAAGGTCAGCGTGGGCTCAGCTTCAAATGCCTCCGCTCACTGCGATACAAAATCCGTGAGGACGACTGGAGGAGGCCACAGGGCCCAGGCCTGGAGCCTGGCAGCCAGGTGAGCTCCAGAGGCTGCTGGGTGCCCACACTCAGGTAGGGCTGGCTCAGAGTCTCATCTCTGCCCACGAGACTGAGCCCTGCTCCCCATACAGGAACCAGAGGAAAAGAAAATTGCACTGGAGCTGCTGGAGACAGAGCAGGCTTATGTCAATCGCCTCCACCTCCTTGACCAGGTGAACTGGGGAGTGAAGGGACCAGTGCAAGGGATTTTGGAGAGACTGAAGCTGTAAAAATGAGAAACATATAGGCTGCTGGTCTTTACAGCCAGAGATTGGGTCTGGTCTTTGCCTTTTCTACACCCCACACCTCTGGGAAGCACCCTTGTCCCAGCAAAGCTTTCCATTCCCCTCTCCTCTTGGAGACTGGGATTTCCCTCCTGCACAGTCAGGCCTTTCACTGAGTGATGTGCCAGTCTCAGAGAGGGAATGGGATCCTCAAGCATTTCCCTGGCCCTTTTTGCTCACCCTTCTTTCTTCCAGGTATTCTATACAGAGCTGATGAAAGAAGCCAAAACTGGGAAGACAGTTCCAGAGGAAGTGGTGAAAATGATCTTTTCCAACATCTCCTCCATCTACCAGTTCCACGCTGAGTTCTTCCTGCCAGAGCTGCGGAAGCGCATGGAGGATTGGTGAGCTGCAGGAGGGGAGGACAGCACACCTGGGTGGCTTGGCCAGAATGGGGGAGCAGCAGCACTGAGTTTGGGCTGCCACCACGACCAGAGCTCTGCCTGTTTTGCTCCAAATGTCTTGTGCTGGAAAACACTTCTTAAAACGCTCAGATCAGAGTATGGAAAGTTGGGTGACATATCAGGTAGTTTGAGGGTGTGCCCAGGTATGAACAGCCCAGAGTGGCTGCAAGGTGGGGACATTCCTGTTCTGGAGAGCAGGAAATGGTGTGGGGATGTAGCAGGTTGCAGCAGGGAAAACTTCAGTCCTCCACCATGGTCCTTCAGTTCGTCTCTCACTGTCTGTCCACCCTGACAGACTGAGGAAGCTGCTGGTCTGTGGTTCCGTCCTGCAGGAACCGCAACCCCCGCATTGGGGATGTGATCCAGAAGCTTGCACCCTTCCTCAAGATGTACGGGGAGTATGTGAAGAACTTTGACAAGGCTGTGGAGCTCATCACTGCCTGGTCAGAGAAATCGCCCCCCTTCCAGGAGCTCATTGCTGACATCCAGGTAAGGGCAGGGCAGGAGAATGGCTCAGAGCTCCCAAAATCTCCTAGGAACGAGGAAACAGCAGAGGGTGGGAGCTGCCTCGGTCACAGTTCCTCTCTCTGTGCCTGCTCTCCCTGCCCAGAAGAGGAAGGTCTGTGCTAACCTGACGCTGCAGCACCACATGCTGGAACCTGTGCAGAGGATCCCGCGCTACGAGCTCCTCCTGAAGGATTATGTCCGGAAACTCCCGCCCCACTCCCCCGACAGGGGCGATGCTGAGAGTAAGGGCTCTGGGTCTCCACGGTGGGGAGGGCAGCGTGGTTTGTAGGGAAATAACAACCCCTGTTGTGGTACATGGGCACCAGAATACCTGGATTCACTCACCAGCTGCCCTGTGCCCTTGGATAAACCTCTCAGTCCAATCCTTCTCTTGCAGGGAGAGGGATTAATCTGCCTTTCCAGGGGCTGGGGAGGGGAGGGATGGTGTGTCAGGTGTCCCAGTGTTCCCTAAAGAGACCTGTAGCAGCTGGGGGAGCTTTCAGACCCCTGTGGATAACACAGTTCCCAGTCCTGCTGGGGGGGATGGATACAGGAGTGGGCTGTCTGTCCCTCCAAGACCTCTCCATGTGCAGTCCAGATGTACCCAGACTCCTGCACAGCATTTCAGGGCGACTTGGGTTGTGTTCACAGAAGGGCAGCAGCTGCTACTCATGTGCCTCCATGAGGGACAGAGCCAGAAGCTTCCTCCCACAGCTCCAGAACAGGCGTTTCACCTCCAGCCTGTCTGTTCTCATTGCAGAGGCCCTGGAGATGATTTTTATGGTGGCCAAGCACTCCAATGCAGCTATTGCCGAGATGGTGAGGCCCTGTCCCAGCTGGAAATGCTTTGCAGCTCACAGCACAGTCCCCCTGAAGGTTACAAGAGCCCTGTGGGTTCAGCTGTGGGGCTTAGACCCTGCTCTTATTGCCCAACCCCACCACCCCAAGCCTGGGGAAATCACATCTGTAGCATCAGCTGGGATGTGACCAGCTGGTCAAGGCTGGGAGCTGCTCCCAAAGATTGGTCTCAGCTGAGAGAGCTGTGCCACCTCTCCCAGAATCCAGCAACTGGCTGGGAGGTGGGCATGGAGGGGACCCAGCGGTGCCAAGATTGTGGTTGCTCAGCATCCCGCAAAAACAGGTCCCTCTGCTCGCCCCAGGAACGGCTGCAGAACCTCTGGGTGGTCTATCAGAGGCTGGGACTCGAGGATGACATCGTGGATCCCTCCAACGAGCTGATCAAGGAGGGACCAATCCAAAAAATCTCCACCCGCAACAACAGCACATCGGAGAAGTACCTGTTCCTGGTGGGAGCTGGGGTGCTGGGACAAGGGAAGGGAGCAGATGAGATGGGAGTGGGGAGAGGGGCAGCACAGCCTGGCCAGGGTGTTCTGGGTCACCTTGACCCTGAGGGGATGAATTCAGAGCTTGCGGGGGGGGGGTTGACCCTGCTCCCTGTGCAGGACACGGTTGGGAATCTGCTGATCCCTGGGCGTGGCAGCCCTGGGAGATGCTTCACCTTTGCAGGGTGGGAGGGGGCTGAGGCAGAAACAGTAAAGTTTTAGGTGGGATTCTTCCCACGGACCAGCTCAGCCCTGGGGAGTGGAGGGCTCCAGACCCCAGGGAAGCCCATAGCTTGGAGCAGGCGGTGCTGGGATCCAAGCCACCCTGTTCTCCCCTCCCAGTTCAACAACATGCTGCTGTACTGCGTGCCCAAGGTCATCCAGGTGGGCGCCGAGTTCCAGGTCCACCTCCGCATGGATGTGGAGGGCATGAAGGTCAGACAGACACCTTCTCTTTGTGCTTCCCCCAGCTCCTGACTCCTCCAAAAGCCTCTGCTCTGCTCTGGGGTGTGCCTGCTGCCCAAACTTCCTCGGAGGGAGGGAGGAAGGAGCTGGAGGCAGGGGTGGCTTCATGAGTGGGGTTGATACTCTGATCTTGGGAAATGCCAGTGAAATTTTGTGCATGTGGGGTCTGAGGGGCTGAAGGGCTTGTGCCCCAGGGACATGCCTGTGCCCAATGTCATTAAGAAATGTCCAGGTGTGCTGGAAGTGGGTTCAGCTCCACATCCTTTCTCTGGTGTCCCACAGGTGCGGGAACTGAAGGACACTGAGTTCCCTCACACCTTCCTGGTCTCAGGAAAGCAGCGGACACTGGAGCTCCAAGCCAGGTAAGGGGAAGGGTGACATCATGCAGACCCTCAGGGAGCAGGGACAACAGCTCATCCACCTCCTTTTTGTACCCAGGTCTGCAGAGGAGATGAATGACTGGATCAAGGTACCAGTGAGTGCTAAGAGAGGGGGCACAGCCCCCCCATCCCAGCTGGATGCCCTGGGTCAGGGCACCCCCAGTGCCCCTCCAGCCCTGCCTTCCCCTCTAGGCCTTTCAAGATGCCATTGACAGGAAGGAGAAGAGGAGTGAGACCTTTAAAGCAGCAGTCCATGGACTGGAGACAGACACCCCTGCACTGAAGGTAACCCTTGTGTTCTCCCTGTGCCCCACCTGCCTCCAGCTGCTTGGGAGAACACACCTTGCTGTGCTTCAGTGTCCCAGGCTAAACCGACCTGGGAGGAGGCAGGGAAGGGGAAGGGGTGAGGGCAGAGTGGCTGGGACCACCCACACTGTGGTCTCCCACCCCAGACAGAGGAGCTGGGCCGCCGAGCCCCCCAGTGGGTGCGGGACAACCTGGTGACCATGTGCATGCGCTGCAAGGAGCCCTTCAACGCCATCACCCGCCGCAGGCACCACTGCCGAGCCTGTGGATATGTGAGTGCCCCCGTGCCCCCTTCCCTCCCTCCTGGCCTGCTCAGGTGGCCACTGGGCCAGGAGTGCACCTCTCCTACACTTTTTACCCCCTTCCTAGGCTTAGGGCTGCTCCTGTCCCTCAGCTCCTCATGGAGCTGTCCCTGGGTCCCTTAGCCCTGACCCAGTGTCACCAGTGTCCCTGTCTGGTGGCTGCAGGTGGTGTGTGCTCGCTGCTCCGACTACAAGGCCGAGCTGCAGTACGATAGGAACCGCCTGAACCGCGTCTGCCAGGAGTGTTTCATCTTCCTCACCGGCCACACGGTGCTGGAGGACCGCGAGGAGAAGTACAAAGGCATCCTGGAGGTGAGCTCCGCCCCGCTCTGCCCGGCCTCCGGACTCCCCGTGCCCTCTGAGCATTGTCACGCACCCCGGTCTCCAGCCCCGCTGTCCCAGCCTGGCGCTGCACCCGCAGCAGGAGGGGTGGGAGTCACTCCCAGAGCAGTCAGAAGGTGCATGTGTTGATCTCCCTCCCTCCCTTGGGGGACCAAGCAGCCAGGGCTCCCTTCACCACAGGATGTCAGCAGCACCATCATAGCCAGTACAGCCCCTCACCTGCCCCTGCTCCGGGGGGTTTTCTGGAGTGGGCAGGGAATTCCCCAGGAAATTTTCTCATCTCAGTGCCCTTTCTACCATCTGCACTGGGTATTGAGGGATTTGTTGGTTATTTTGGCAGAAAGGAGCTGCAGAGGTATCAAGCAGGAGCTTGCTCTGCAGTTCCCTGCAGCTGCTGGACAAGAACGGCAAGGGGGGCACGCGGGGCTGGTTCGTGATCCCACAGGACGATCCCCTCGTGCTCTACATCTATGCAGCCCCCCAGGTAAGGCCTGGGGAGATCCACCCCCAGGGGACATCCCTCTGTGCCCAAGGGACATTCCATTGTGCCCATCCCCTGCCTGCCACCGCTGTCTCTCTTCTTGCCAGGATGTCCGAGCCCACACCTCCATCCCCCTGCTGGGCTACCAGGTGCGGGACATGCCCCAGAGCGAGTCCCGGCACCTCTTCCAGCTGGCGCAGTCCCGGCAGGTGTTCACCTTCATGGCCGACACTGAGGAGCTCAAACAGCGCTGGATGAAGGCCATGGCACGCTCTGCCGCAGGGATTACACACCCAGAGGAGGAGGAGGAGGATGCAGGCCCCTGTGATGAAGCAGAATGAGGCCATTCCCCTCCCTGCGCTGCCTGGGGGGGTCACACCTCCCCTGCCTGCTCTCACTGCTGACATTGGGCAGACCCCCGACATCTCCACAGTCTGGTTTTTCATCGTGATAGGGGCAAGATAGGGACACGTTTGCCACCACACGGACAAGCTGGATGCCCTTTCCCTCCGTCCTCGCTCTCCGCGCTGGACAGAGGCGCTGCGAGCGGAGGAGACGGGGGATTTGGGGATTTGGGGATTTGGGGGAGCCCGGCCCCGGGCGCTGTGCGGTGCCGCCGGCGGCCACGCGAGGGCAGCACGGCCCCGTCCTTCCGCAGGGGTGCCCCGAGTCGGGAGCGTCTGTGGGATGGGACTGCTGAGATAAACCCCCCTGCGACCCCTCTCTGTACTCCCTGCAGCCGTTCTTGGGCGTGTGTTTTCCAGAGAGCCCCGTGGGATTGTCCCCATGGCTCCACATTGCCGTATACATCACAAATATGTCAGGCATCCAGCTTGTAGCTCAGCCTCACAGCCCAGGGACGCCAGTGCTGGATTCAGGGTGTCCCTTTTCCAGCTTGCCACTAGTCGTGGCCTCACACTGCAGTCCATGGTGTAGGGGTACCCCTTAACCACAGAGAGCTCTCACCTGCCTCACTGAGCCAGCCCACAGCCCTGCCTATCCCAGACTTTCCCTGCACTCTCCTGCCCACAAGCACCTTCCACCCTCAGTTTCATGTTTGCTGGGGGGAAAACATTCTGGGACAAGGTTGAGTCCATACAGGTGCTGCTGTGATGCTGGCGAGACACGGGGGATCCCTCTCTCCATCATCAGCATAACGAGCACCCCTATTCATTTCAGTCAGTGCTTTAGGCTGCAGCCCCACATTTTTCTCTCTGCATCCTCTTTAGCTCCCCAAAAATGTTGCCTAGGCAGAAGTTGCCACTTCTGAGCCTGCCAGGGGCCTCATGCACAGAGCTGGAGGAGCCCACGATCCCTGGCAGGCAGGGCTTGCTGCCTGTGCCTGGCCCGTGCAGCAGCTCCAGCACAGCAGCCTTGGGCAGGGGCCAGGGGTGTCACAGGCTGAACAGATCCCTGCAAACTGGGAAGGGAGGTGGAGCAGGATACTGCAAATGGGAATAGCACCTGGGGAAAGGATGGGGGGCATAAAGATGAACCACAGCTGTCACCACTCTGGGGGACTTTGGGGACATATGAAAAAGCTGTGAGCAATGTCCTTCTTCAGTCTATTCTACTCAGCTCATCTTGGGAAAGGGCAAACTGTGGTGGCTTTATCTCCATCAAGGAAGGGGGAGAGGAGCTGGATGCCAGAGCGGGAGCTCTGCCAAAGCAGTTGCCCCTCAGAGTGCCACCAAGCATGGGGCTGAGCCCAGATACAAACAGGGTTTTCCAGAGACACCCCAAAACAGGCATCACCCGTGGGAAGGGGAAACCCCAGCAAGGCCTGGAAAAGCCAGGGAGTGCAGGGTGCTGCTGGGAGGAAAGAGTGAGCAAGGGGAAGCCCGCGGGGCTGGAAGGTTCTGCGTGGTGGCCCTTCCACCTCGGCGTCACCCCTGTGTCAGCGAGGAACAAAACAAGCCTGGAGCAGGGAGCTGCCGTCAGCCCTCGGCTCGTGAATGGCCTAAGAATAAATTTCCTGTTTACCCAGTGAGGAATTGCTCCTGGGGCAGAGGGCACCTGGGGCTATTTTTACCAGCTCCTGCTCTCCTGCCTCCTGACTCCCCAGCACCCTCGGGACCACTGCCCCACTGCAGCAGCCAGGAGTGCCTCGGGAAGGGGCTGCCACAGAGGAGAGGTGGCCCAGGGATGGAGGGGGTGGCAGGGCACTGGGGCATGTCACTGACATGGCTTTGGCATTGTGCCACCCTTAAAGACAGGGAGACAGCATCACTGCCCTAAGCATCCCAAAACAGGAGGGTGGGAGACTGAATTTTAAGGAGTTTGCATGATTCCCCAACTCTGCTTTTAAAAAAAAAAAAAGAAAGCGAGAGAATTTTACATGTGCAGAGAACACACTGATGAATTTTCTCTGCCATCCTGTCTCAATCCCCAGGCAGTGCCACAGCAGCAGTGGTCAAGCAGAGCAGTTTGGCCTCTCGCCTCCAGAGCAGAAAGTGAAACCCCCGTGCAGAAGCCACAGTTTCCTATTCTCGAGAATGGGGAAGGCTCGCAGGCCATTTACCGGCATCCCCCCCGCGGGCCCCCCCACGCCTCTTCTCGTAAGCACTGACCAAAATACCCTGTGAAACCCACAGAGCCTGTGCTGGGGCCGGGACACCCAGCACAGAGAGCACCCAGCCAGGGCCCAGGGGAGCGTGTGTCCCTGCAGCTGCTGCCGTGCAGAGGCTCCACTGTCCCCTGCTCATCCCAAACCCCGGCTGGCTGCCACACCTCCATCCACACTGCAGGAGAGGCGTGTGGAGAGGTTCAGGGCCATGAGCAAGCAGAGGGGGCTGGCAGGGGCACACTTATGGTCCCCCCTTGCAGGGCTCTGTGCGGTGCAATCTCCCCCTGATCCCCAGGAAGGGCCTGGGCTGGTGCCCCTCCAGCTGTGGGGTGGCATGGGAACCATCTAGGCCTACAGAACCCCACAGCCCCAGCCTGCAGGGCTGCTCTGTGCAGTCTGGGCTCTTGATGCATAGGGACAGGCTGTAGGGAGGTTCTCTACATGGTTGGCACTCCTCCTCTTTGGGGACTGTTCCACTGGGCGTGTTCTCTTGCACTGCACTACACGGGATGGGGTTTTGTGTGCTCTAGGGACTGTTCTTCAGGGGTCTGCTCTGCTGGGGCAGCAGTTTTTGCTCTATAACTACTGGGCTTTGGTTGTGTGGGTGCTGGGCTCCATAGGGGCCAGCCCCACACAGTGGGGGCTCTTGCTTGTAGGTGTTGAGTTCCATGGGGGTATTCCCTGGAGGGGCTGTGGCCCACAGAGTCCCTGCCTGGGGACAGCACATCCCTCTCTGTGAGACTCTGGACAGGACAACCCTTGCCGTGGGGCTCTTGGGGCAGCACATCCTTCACAGTGAGATTTTGGGTAGCACACCCCTCACTGTGAGGCAATGGGGCAGCTCCCCCCTCGCTGAGGGATTTTGGGCAGTTCTCGCCGCAGTGCCGCGGTGCCGGAGCTGCAGCAGCTCAGCCTCTCCCACCATGCAGCCTCTGCAGCCCACCAGGGCTTCCGTGCTCCCGCCAAGCGCTTTAAATAAGAAATAAATTGAGCTGGGAGGCAGCCACAGCAGAGCCCTGCCCCGGGGCATCGCTTCCCGCCGTGCCAGGGCTGCGGGGACACCTGTGTCCCCTGAATCTGGGGGCACCCCTGCATGCGGGGATTTAATGATGTGAGATGATGCTAAATGATGTACAATATTTGCGATATCCCCCCTAAAAAACCCCAAAACCCCACAGCCACGATTGTGTAACCTTACGACTGGGGTACCCCACCCTGCTCTTCACCTCCCCCAAGCTCCTCAAGGAGCAGCTCAGATCAGGAGGGGGATCCCAGGATCCACCCCATGTTTGCAATGCACGGGCAGGACCTCGCTGTGGGGGTGTCCCCGTGCTTGGGGGTGTGTTTGGGGGGGGGAAGCTTCCGTCTGCTTTTCGGTGGCCCCCGCAGGTGCCGGCAAAGCGCATTTCGTGCAGTTGAGGAGCAGGTCGTGCATCCCGGCGTCTGGCGAGGCGGGAGGTGTTTCCCGGTGGCGCAGGAATTCGCTGTTTGCGCCTGTGTTGCAGGAGGGTGGGGGAAGGAAGAAGGGGCGGAGGGG
>VWZS01004655.1:61666-84754 GCA_013397075.1 Rhabdornis inornatus
GAAGAGGGGGCGGGGGTGGGGGGGGGGTGTGGGGGGGAGGCTGGCAGTTGTTATTATTTAATTTTATTTTCCTTCCTCCATCCAGGAATCTCTGCAATGTGCCGGCTGTTCCCCGGGAGGCTGGGGTGGCCGTGAGTCACTGCTGCCGCTGGAACGTGACTCAGTCCTGCTGCTCTGCCGGCAGGACATGACCAGACTGCCAAAAACCGGGAGAAGCCCCAGCTCCGACTGCCGCCCGCTCCGGCAGAGAGGACAGGAGAAATCCCCTCGGGGAACTCAGCTCCCACTTCCCAGGGAGACGGCAGCCCCTTGCCGTGGGGCAGAGCTCAGCATGGGGGGCACAATGGGCTTCTTTATTTGTTTGTTTATTTCTTTATTTATTTGCCTTCTTTTTTTTTTCCAGTTAGGAAAACCCTCTTCACCCACTCTTGCTCACTCGTCCATGCGTCACTGTGGGGGGAGTCCCTGGGGTTTTGCTTCCCCATCTTCCAGGCTCTATGAATGAGCAGGGAAAGCTTCTGGCACTGTTCCTGCCCCAGTTCCCGTGCCTCAGTTTCCCCATCCGGTGGGGAGTGGAGATTTCCCCATCGGGGAGCAGGATGGGGGTTACTTCAGGTTGTGCTTTGAGGTCAGTGAATAGCAGCTGCAGGGGGTTATTATTAATATTAATTAATAGCCAGGCTCGGTCGGGGCTCAGGTGGCTGGGAGGGATGAAGCAGCCCTGAGTCACAGGGCAGGAGCAGGGGTGGCCCAGCCCTGACACACTCACTGCACCCCAGCGTGGGACAGCCAGGGGCTGGGTGATGCCAGGCATGAGCCCTCCTCGTCCTCACACCCCTGCTGCTTGTGGGAATGGCCTTGTGGAGCAGGAGGGCAGTAGAGTGGCCACGGGGCAGCGCTGAGCGCTGGGATGCTCGCCACACCTCGGGCCTGCCGTGCCCCATGGCTGCAGCTGCCTCTGTCAGCCGTGATTGAAAGCCAAGCCAGGCTGGCAGGCCTTCTCTGTGATCTTGTTAATTAAGAAATACATTTAATTAGCAGCACCCCAGCTGTGACTCAGCTAATCATTATGATCGAAACAAGAGCTGGACTCAGTGCTGGAGCACGGAGCCACCAAAACCCCTCACCTGCCGTGGGACCCCATCACCCACCAAGCACATCCCAGTGCCCTCCTGGGGTTTTGGGGTTAGTTTTCCCCTCAGCTGGAGGCAGGCTGGGTCTGAGACTGTCCCCATGCAGCACCTCACACACGCTGATGCCGTCCCCACCCAGGGCAATTACCCATTGCCACACGGCAAATAATCATATTAATAACACATTTAGCAGGCTATAAATAGCCTTGATAATAGGGAAAACCCTGGGTTTTCCAGGAATGGATTGTCAAAAATGTGGGGAAAGCCATTCCCTGTCGCCTGGGTTGCAGATGGGGAAACTGAGGCAGGGTTGGTTTCGGGCATGACTCTCACCCACTGCAGTGAGTGTCTGCCAGGCAGCTGTGGAATTTGCTCCCGAATAAACCGTCATGTAAATGAGCCCTTATGTATATTTATAGGAACCATCCTGCCAGCTGGAATCTAATAGGGGAGAAAATAAACTGGGAAACTGCCTGGAACAGGAGGGCGGTGCCTCACACATCAGCTCCATGCCCCGCTGGCGCTGCCAGGGGTGAGTGTCTGTCTGTCCCTGTCCCCAGGGTGTCTGTCCGCGGTCCTGGGAATCCTGCCTTGCATGCATCTGGTCCTGGATGCTGAGCCCTGCACCCTGGGATGCCCAGCCCTGGTCCTTCGTGCCCAGACTCTCGTGTGCCCAGATCCTGGGGTGTCTGGGAAGCAGCCACTGAGTGCTCTGCAGCTGCTGCAGGCTGTAATGGGCTTTGGGGTATGGGAAATGGGGTGTGTTGTTGGCACTGGGGTTAAGTGGGTCACAGGAAAATAAAACCACAGAACGTTTGTGGGGGGGCTGGCACAAAATGATGCTCAGCAAAGCCTGGATGGGTGAGCCCAGAGCTCACGGCGGGTGCTCTTTCCCTGCCAGCAATGCACACATGTGTGTGTGCATGTGTACATGCGTGTACATGTGTGTGTGTGCACGGGTGTGTGTGTGGGTGTGTGTACATGTGTGTGTGTGTGTGTGCACGGGTGTGTGTGGCAGTGCCACACGGGTGCTGCAGAGCACCCAGCCACGGGGACAGGGGGGACAGCAGCACCCACCACAGGGACAGAACACAGGGGGTCCCCGGCCCGGTTTTCCTGGGGGTCCCGGCCCAGTTTTCCCGGGGTCCCAGCCCGGTTTTCCCGCAGTCCCCAGCTCAGCGCTGGGAGGGGGAGCGGGCGGCAGCGGCAGAGCGAGGCCGATTAGGGATGCAGACAGTGCTGCTCTCTAATGTCTCCCTGTCTCGAACAGACAGCAGCAGCCTGCACAGCTCCTGTGCTGCAGCCCTCGGCTCCTCGGTGCGTGCCCCAGCCCAGCCTGCAGCCCCCGCTTTTCGAGGCTGTCACAGGGAGCTGGTCCCTCGGGTCCCAGCAGGCCATGAAGGGATGCGACAGCGCCAAGCCCAGGCGTGACCCCGCAGCCATCCTGGAGTGGGGTTTCCTCCCTGGAAAGGGTTTTTGGAGCAGGAATGCTTTGCAGGGCTTCGTGCTGCGGTACCTCTCCCTCTCTGCCTCCCTCCTGCTGCTCCCGAGCCCTCGCCGCCGTGATTCCCTGCAGCGGGCTAAAAATATCCCCGGGAGCTGCCGCCGCACACCGGCACTTGGAGCTGGTGATAAATAACCCGGGGGAAGCTCCCACCGGTCCTTCCCGGCTACTGCGGGATGAGGTCGGAGCCCCCGTCCTCGCCGCGCCGCCGGAGGGTGGATGGCACATGGAGGCACACGGGGAAACGGGGACGGAGCAGCCTCTGCCCCTTGGCTGCACAGGGAAACTGAGGCACAGGTGGGGCTCTGCTGGGGGGGGCGAGGGGAGGTGATGGACCCGTTCTCCTGCGATGCCGGGGCAGGAGAGGGGATCAGCCCGGGGCTGGTGGCAGGGCCGGGGGGTGGACACACAAAGCCCTGCTCTCGTGTCACTCTTGAGTCACATCCCTCTGTATCAGACTCGTCCCTTTGCAGCAACTCCATCCCCTGCAGCAGAACCAGCCGCCCGCATCTGATCCATCCCTCTGTGCTGCATCTGTCCCCTCGCAGCAGCTGCCTCATTCTGCTTTGGCTCCTTCGCTTTGCACCAGATCCACCCTGCTGCCGTGGATCCATCCTGCTGCTGAGGATCCACCCAGCTGCCATGGATCTATCCTGCTGCCGTGGATCCATCTCCCTCCATCGGACCCAGCCCCAAACCCGAACTGCTCCCCACACCACCCTCCTCAGGGTGCGGGATGAGCTCTGCAGACCATCTTGGGGATGTGCCTCCTTCTCTCCCACCTCTCCATCCCATGGGACCCCATTCCTGCCTCTCATCCGGGAAGTTCTCATGCCTGCGTACCTCGGGCAGTTCCACATCATGACTGGCTTTCTCCAAAGCAAAGGAGAACAGGCTGCAGGAGGGGGGGTCCCATTCAGGAGGAGGGTCCCTGTTCAGTCCCATCACCCTGCTGGGGCCAAGCGTCCCGGGGGAGCCCCTTCCTGCCATCCCTCCCTCCTCGCTCCCATTCCCGCAACGTCCCAGCCCACCCCGGCGGAGCTGCCAAAGCACAGGGCAAACGGGGACAAGCCGGGAGAGAGAGAGTGATTTTTGTGAGCGTTTATTTTCCTCCATCAAAATCCACCAGCCGGAGAGAGCAGCGGGAGGGGGAGGATAGGGAAACCCATCAGGTTTCACGGGCGACGCTGCCGCCCCCTGCTCCGTGTTTGTTCCCCCTCCCTGTACCACATTTCATGTCGGCCCCGTAGCGAGGCTGAGTAATAAATATCAGCTGCTGGGAAGCGGTGAATCACCGCCCGCTGCCGGCGCTGCTGCTGACACACCGCGGCACTCGGCGCTCCTGTCCCCAGCGCTGGCCCCCCGCCAGCCCGCCGGGTCCCCGGGCTGCGGAGCCCCCGCTGTCCCAGCCCCTCGCCGCAGCCGGGCCACCGCCTGGGCACTTTCGGCCACGGCACAAACACGTCTGGTCACATTCTTCTGGCTCCCGTCTTGACCAGTGCCAGGAATCAGCTCCAAAACCATGAATTTTGGGAAGGCACCCGCTAGGTGGTAACATTTTGCCAGCTGAAAGGAGGCTGGGGGAGATGTGGGGACGCTCCTGCCCCCCCTGGATGCTGGGACTGATCCTGTGCCAGACCCCATGGTCGTTCACCCCATCCCCAGAGTGTTTAACTGATCCCAGTAGGTTCATCCAAGCCTGGAGCAGAAGTCTCATTTTCCAGCACCCCATCCAAACACTCCTGACACCCACCGGCCCCAGGTCCTGCCACCTCCCTGCTGCCTGCACCCACCCTACAGCTTTTGGCCCAGCCAGCCAGTCCCCATGGGATGGACGGGGACCCCAAGCCAGCTCTAGTTTCCCTCTCTGCCGAAGCAGCATGTCCCCAGCTGAAGAGCCAAAGTGACACGTCTGTAAAGTTCAACCCCCAGCAGGATGCCTTGGGCTCAGGGAGCACGTCCTGCCAGCCCCCCAGCACTGACCTCCCTCCAAAGCAGCTCCCAGGGACCCCAAACACACCCCAGGCTCCAATCACAGCCTGAAACCCACTGCTGCAGTGGGGCCAGCACATCTGGGAGGCACATCTGGCGCCGTGCATCCCCCCAGCTCAACGTCACACTGGCGAGTGACACAAGTGCCACCACGGAAGCCGCGTGGTCCCGGGGAATTGGAATTCAAAGTCCCCCGGAGCGCCTGATCCCCTCCACAAGTTACAGAAGGTCCTTGGACCTCGTGAGCAGCTGGTGCGAAGCTGTAATTACCTTAATTAGCTCTGGGATTGCATTCCCTCCCCGTGCTAATTTCGTTTCTACAGTAACCAGTCCAAGAGGTGTGCGTGCGCTCGGAGCGAGACGGAGACAGGAGCCTGAGCAGCCACACCAGGCACCCCGAAACCAGCCCGAAACCGGGGCCACCCCCAAATCCCCACCCCCCAGGGGCTCAGCCAGCCCTGGGCTCCTCGTGCAGAGGTTCTCATGAGTCCTCGTTGTTTCCCAACATCTCAAGGGAGTCATTTGTTGCTGGGAGCATCCACCCGGCTCTGGGGGAAGGGAGCGGCTGGGGGAGAGGGACCGGAGGCTGGCGGTCCCCAAACGCACCGGCAGATTTAGGAACAGCGAAGTCTGGGCTCGTTGCTTGCTGCTGGTATTTGCTGTAACCCAATATGCCCCTGATGTAAGAGCCATTTGGGAGGAAACCATAAAAGCTTCAGGAAATGGGTATTAATTCACCTCGTGGCAATAAAAGGGAAGGAGGGCTCCCGGGCACTGTGGCCACCTCGGGGGAGTGAAGGCGAGTGGGGCTGGAATCACAGCCCTGGACAACAGCCAGGCAATCTTGGAGCCATCCCCCCCTTAATTGGGAATTAACCCTCCCTGAGTGTTCTCAGATGGAAAGGGGGCGGCTGCAAGGTAGGAGCAGTGAGGTCTCACCCGGGTGAATCATCGCCGGCCCCTGGAGCAGAGCATTTGTTTGGAGCTGGAGCGTGACTTGGGGCCATTTTCTCACCCTGGAAATTTGGAGCATGTCCAGCTCTTCCCTTGCAAACACCAAGCCTTCCTCTGGCTGCATCCCTCCCTGATGCCAACCAGCCTTGGCATGGGGAGGGCAACCCCCCAGCGGGAGCAGAGCTCGGGGCTGCTGCTGGCCCGCAGAATGAGCAGGGGGCAGCGAGGATGGGGGAGCCCCACGCTCCCACCCTGCACAAGGACACGGACCCGGCGATTCTGCTGCTCCGGTCCCTGCACCGCGGCCATTGCTGCAGCGAGCGCCACCCTGGCATAAAAATGTCCCTGAGCCATGCAGAGTCCATCCTGCTGCTTGTGGAGGGAGCAAGGAGATGCTTTAGGGAGCCCCGGGAGGTGCATGCAGGGTGCCCCGGGCTCACCATGCACATGGGGCTATAAATAGCAATGGGAAGCAGGTTGCGATGCTCCCGCAGCTCTGTAGAAGATTCGAGAGCCCAAAAAGGCTCAGCGGGGCCCGGGGAGGGAGCCTGGAGGCTGTGGAGCAGGGCCCACGCTCCCTCCCCGTTGCAGGCATCCCAGAGCAGCGTTTCCCGGGACGGATCTCTCCCCGGCGGCGGGCGGCAGCAGCAGCAGGACGAGCAGCAGAGGCGAATTTCGCTGAGTGGCTGTTTTTTAAAAATAACTTTGCCTTTGTCAGCAGGTCAGGGTTGCTCCAGATTGAATAATCGCAGCCGCCCAGCCCTCCCCTGCTCCCGGGCGCTCTCCGGCAGCCCCAGCCCGGGATGTGCCGGGTGGATGCTGGACCACAGCCCCTTGGACGCACCGCTGTCCCCGAGGGTTGGACGTCTCATAAGGGACACGATGTGCTGCATCCCTCACCCTGCTCCCCCCAAAAGCTGCTGCTGGGGATGCCCTGAGCTCACAGCCGCAGGGCTGGGGGGGAGCTGCAGGAGGAATGGGAGCGCACGGGGACGGAGCCATCGGGTGTTTGCCAAAACGGCTGAGTCACGCAGTAATTACTCCTTAAATGTGAGCACGTTCGTTGCAGGGATGAAAGATGCTCACATGAGCCCAGGCAGGGACTCACCCGCTCTCCCCCCGCTGAAGGGAAGGAACAGATCCAGCCGCCTTTTGTCGGGAGCAGGGAACGTGCCTCAGCTTTGGATGGACAGGAGGGAGCGTGGAGGCGATGGGAGAAACCCGGGGCAGAATAGAGAAGCAGCAGGGGCAGGAAAGTGAAACCCTGCAGAGCAAACCCTGATGGCAGAGTGGTGGCTCCCGGTGAAGCAGCAATGCCAGCAATGC
Source organism: Rhabdornis inornatus (assembly GCA_013397075.1). Taxonomy (NCBI): domain Eukaryota; kingdom Metazoa; phylum Chordata; class Aves; order Passeriformes; family Rhabdornithidae; genus Rhabdornis; species Rhabdornis inornatus. Next base: position 68,576 of record VWZS01004655.1, read on the forward strand.
TCAGACCAGGCACGGGGATGCCTGCATGGCACAGTTTGAGGGCTGGGCTGACTTCCAGGGGGGCAAATTTTGGGAAAAGATTCAGCAGCACCGGCCTTGCTGGGAACCTACAGCACTAGGAGGGAGAATAAAGGACGTGAGAAGGATGCTGTGCTACCTTGGGCTGCGCCACACCCAGAAGATGCTGAGGAAAACGGGGAGGAGGGGATTGAAACCCCCCCCAGACTCATGTCCTGTTGTGTCCCAGGCAGGATGGGGACAAGGTGATGGGACACTTGCAGAGACCAAACAGCCTCTGGACATGCAGGGGCTCCCCAGAGAGCCCCTGTCCCCATCCCGGTCTCTCCTCGGGGCAGCTTGGGGGCCAATCCTGGTGTTGCACAGACAAACCCTGGTCTGGGAAGGGAGCAGGTGCATTGCAGGGTCTTGTGGTGCCTTATTGTCCCCCACAAACATCAGGGCAGGGTTCTGGCGGGTGGGGAGACACCTGCTCGGCTGGGGCTCCATCAGCAGGACATGGGAGGGTGAGAAACAGGAGAAACACGACTGAGGAGGAGTTCAGGCTGCCAGGAGCTGCTGTTCACGCTCCTCTGGGCTGTTTTCCCCCCTAGCACGTTCAGCATCCTCTCGCAGACGTCCTCACACGCCCTTTGCCGGGCCGGCGGGGACACAAGGTCTCCCCGTCGCGACGCTGTCACCCGAGCGAATGCCAACAGCGAGGCCAGATCTTGGAGAGAAACCCTCAGCCTTGTTCAGGTCTGATTTACACCCCGGAGACGCTGCCGCGCTCGGAGGAGCCGGCGCTGATTGATGGCAGCGTGACAGGACCCACCCCGCGCCATCTGCATCCTCCCCCGGCTGCCGGGCCAGCCCCATCTGCCCGCCGGGGCATCGCCCCACGGAGCCCTCCCCATCTCCGGGGTGCGGGGAGGATGCTCGCAGCACCCCGAGGCCCCCTTGGCTGCCTCCATCCCCATGGGGCTGCAGTGGGATTGTGCATCCCGATCCAATCCCTGCCTGCGGGAAGCATCACCAGGATCCATCAGCCCTCCTGCTGCGGTGCCTGGTGGGTACCAGCTCTGCCAGAGGCTGATCCAGCCACTGGGGTCTTTCCACATCCCCATCGTTCATCTGCAGTCACACCCTCTCTCCTTGCAAAATGCCTTCCTGATCCCTCCTCATTAAAATCAAACCCTTTGGTGTGTTTGGGTTTGGGGTCAGTGTTGGGGTTTGGGTGACTTTGGCATCCCACCCCCCTCCTCAACCCCCCCGGCCATTTCAGAGGTGAGAAAGGAAATCGAAGCCTCGGTTCTCTTCCTTTTTTTTTTTTTTTTTTCCCTAATAAAGGGAGCAATTTGGGATTGTGCTGCTGGCGGCGCGCCGGCGCTCTCCGGGCTGATGGGGGGAAACGGGGAGGGGGGATATAAAAGGTTTCATGCGGTGAGTCGGGCACTCAGGGAAGAGGCTGAAAGGGAGTGGTGAGTGCTTTGTATTTCATGCTTGAAGGCACTGAGGCTTTTACCAGCCTTCCTGCGATGATTTAAGAGCAGCTCTGCAGTTCAGGAGGGGATCAGAGCTGTGTTTGGCAGCTCTGTGGGACCCCCCAGGTGTGCCCAGGGTTTGCTTGTCCTGACTCAGAAATGCTCCATTATGGGCAGGGACAGACCAGGAGTGCTCATGGGGCATCTCCAGGACCTGAGCCTGGCCTAGGCACCTGCCTGGGATGTGCTTTATGGGAGCAATGACAAATCCCAGTCCCTGCTGTCCCCCTGTCCCCCACCTGCTCAGCACCTTGTCTGCAGCAAGAGGGGTCTCATCCACCTCTGCCCAAGCAGCTCATCCCTTCTCAGGGTGTTAATCCTATAGATGGTGGACATGGGCTGTGGGTTCCTCTGTCACCCTCAGATCCTCCTGAGTTGAGACCTCAAAGGGAGCCCCCCAAAAGCAGGTTATTGCCTCCCCAGCCTGTGCAGAGGAGCAGGGAGTGTTTGCAGCCAGCTGCTCCCTGGCACGGGGACCTGGGGAGACTCAGCCATGGCCCCAGGCCCGTTTGCTCTGGAGCATGGGGTGCAGCCCATGTTTTGGGGAGTGCAGGGGCTCAGACTCACAGTTCAGCCATTTGGGACTGGGGGTTTTGCTGTTCTCGCTGGCCCCAGCAGTGTGGGCTCCATCAGGTGGGTCCATGCCCTGGGACAGGGTCCCTTGGGACCCTCAACTGCAGCCCAGGGCAGGTCCTGTGGACCCCCTGCTCCCCGCACTCCATCTCAGCCACTCCCTCCTGCAGGTCCCACAGTTTTGTCCCATCCCATCTCCCCAGCTGACCTGAATCCAGCCTGATCCCCCTCTTCCCACCCACTCAGGTCTGTATAACCCTGAGCAGCCCCAGCTGATTTTCTCCTCTATGGACTTCGGATTTTTTTTTTTCTCCTTTTAAATTCTGCCTTAAGCCAGGCCTGTAGATGCTCTTCTCCTGTGCCAAGGCTCTTGTGCCTCATCCTGGGAAAGATGTGGATGGAAAAAGGATGAAGGATGCTGCAGGGTCAGCTCAGATCATGGCAAGTACATGGTGTGAGCAGGGCAAGCTCCTGCCCCAGTGATGTGCATGGCTGGGTGGTGTCAGGGGGTGAGAGAGGCAAGAGGCTGCAGGTCTGTCTGCAGCTCAGGGGAAACTGGGAAGGAGAAGTGAAGGTGTGAGGGATGGTCATGCAAGGCTGGAGGTCTCCTGGGGAATGAAAGGGAAGAGTGAGCTCCAAACCCAGATTTGAGGGTGAGTGGCCAAGGATGGAGCTGCAGAAGGGATAGAGGTGGGAGCCTCAGCCTGAGAGTGCAGGGGAGCACCTTGGTTTGGGATGCAGGAGGATTGGGAACAGTTCAGCACCGTGGGGAAAAGCTCCTTGGTATCCCCCTGGCAGTGCTGGCTCCTGGAACAGGGGGGTGTCAGTGCCCCCCAGCTTTGGGGCAGGGCCACAGCCATGCCTGGCATGACCCTGCAGCAGAAGGGGCCCTGTTTGCCACAGCCATGCCAAGGGCTCTGTTGAAGAAATCCCAGGGGAATTAAATGCCAGGCTGCTCCTGGCCAGCAGCTCAGCAAGTGGGAGAGCTCCTGTCCACCTGAGCCCCCCGAGTGTCTCTGCAGGGTGGGGACACAGGGACCCTCTCCGGGTGGGAATGGAGCCTGGTCAGGGACAGGCAGAGCTGATAACCCCTGGCTGCCCTTCCCGAGCAGAGGGAGCTGCAGATAAAAGCTCTGCAGGCAGAGCAGGGCTCAGCTCCAAGCCTGGCTTGGGCTGATACCAGCCCCAAAGGGCAACCTCTCCCTTGGGCTTGGCTCAGCCCCATGGACCAGCCACCTCCCCCTCTTCACCCCAAATTCCCCCTGATTAGCAGCTTGTATCACTCTGATGGACCCGGGTGATACCCCAGGCGTGCCCTGCCCTGCTCCTGTTCAGGTTTCACCTCACTTTGGGGAGGAAAATATCTTGTTTATTATAAAACTGCAGCAATGCCCAGATCTGCTTGCAAACCCCTGCTTAAAGCCTCCGGCATCGCAGGTTGGGAGGAGCTGGAGTGGGGGAGCAGCTGCTTTGGGGATTATTAATGAGCAGCAAGTGATGGGAAAGGCGAGGATCAATTGAAACAAAGGAGTTCAATGGTAAAAAGAAACGTTTGCGGAGTAATGGGAGTCCATTTCTCCAGCGACTGTCGGAAACGCATCCTGTTAAACATCCATCAATTATCCCAGCTTGCAAATGCATTAGAGTAATGAGGAATTATCCATCAAATACACTTAAAGCCAGTGCCCCCCTCTGCCAGCCGCCCTGCAAAGAGCCACTTCAGTAAGGAAAAATAGCCTGAAGGTGGGTGGAAATTCGGGGGGGGCAGTGAGGAGGCTCCGGGGCTGCATCCTCTGGAGTCTGATCCAGTCCAGAAGATGCTTTCCCAGCTCCAGGGACAACCCCTGGGCTTGCTGGCTCCTTCGGTACCCGTGTTTTCTTCAGAGAGCTGTGATGACACCACAGGCAGCCCAGGTACCTGCTCTGTGTCTCAGTTTCCCCATCCTGCCCGTGGTGCTGTCTGCGGCCACCCATGGGTGCTGCTCGTGTCCCTGTCACCTCTCTTCCCAGAAGCAGAAGTAGTGGTGAGCGTGGTGTGTGCTCTGGTAGCCAAATTGCCAGGAACTCGTGGGTCCATCACCCACACCCCCTGTGCCTGGTGCTGGATCAGCAGGAGGAGAGTGTGGGAGGCAGAGGAGACCTTGCAGCCCCTTGAGCTGCCAACCCCTGGGCTGAGCTGGATGCACCAAGCAGAAAATAACAAGGTCTGGAGGCAGGATCCTGCTCTGCCATCAGGAGAAGGGTCTCTTGTAGCCCCCATGGCCCCAGCAGAGTCTGAGGGGTTGTGAGTCCAGTCCCTGCGTGCTGGGATGAGGGTTTGGAAAGTGGCTGGAAGCTGCAGGATCAGAGCAAACAGGACCGTGAGGGATGTGACTCAACACAGGAGGGTGTGGGGTTGGTGGTCCTGGGTAACTCAAAGGATTTGATCCCTTTGGTGGTGGATTCAGGACTGATCCAGTTTTCCAACCTTGGTGATGCAACCTTGTGGCAGTCCCTGATCTGAGGTTTTGGCGCTGTGATCCGAGAGCACACATCCTCCTCCCCAGGGACAGGGGTGGATTTATCAGTGCAGGATTTGGGGAGCCAGGACTGCTGTATCGTGTTTAGGTGTGGATTTTCCAATGTCTGGTGCTGTGCTTGTGGGCAGGTCCTGCCTCTCCCATCGTGTTGGGAGAGGACTGAGGAGCAACAGTGGGAGCTTCTCCTGTCTATACACCTGCATGGTTCTTCCAGGCTCTGCATGCACCATTGGGAGCTGGAAGTAGTCAGCAGGTTCAAAAGTCTCTGGGAGGAGACAAAAGGACACCCAGCACATCACAGCCAGAGTTTCTGTAAGGAATGAGGTGAAAAACAACTCCTGGGCTTGTCTTTCCCAGGGCTGATATTTCCATCTCCCAAACCCCTCTGGCAGCCCTGTCCAGGCGCAGGAGTACCAGGCTGGACTGGGAACAGAGCATGCCTTGATCTGCAGCTCCACGGCGAGATGATCCTTCCCGGGAGAGCGCTGGGTCTGATAACAGCAGCTGCCATTAGGTGTCACAAGAGCATCAGGTCTTTGCTCTTCCTGGGACGATAAGCAGTGGTGTGGGATAGGAGGGATGGGGTGCTGAAGTGGCCCTTGGGGTGGCATCCTGGGGACAGAGATGCCCCAGTCAGGGGAGATGAGTTCTGTAGTGCTCTGGGAGGGCAACACATGTCCTTTGTGATACCACAGGCTTCCCCAGAGGTCACCGTGCTTCTGCCCCCGGATGATCCCTTCTGTCACCTCCTGGGTGTCCTGCCCTAGTGCTGGGGACAGGAAAGAGGTGGCACCAGGTTTCTTCTGTCTCACACGAGTCCCTTCAACAACCCGCTGTGTTTTATGGCATGGAAGCAAAGGCTGCTCTCCAGGAAGGGCTGGTGCCGGTGCCTCGCTCAGCATCGCAGCTCCCACTGCAGCCAGTGGCCTCCAGAATCCTCCCAGTGCTCGGGAGAAGCCCGGGGCTGACACTTATTCGAAAACACAGGACATTCCTCCCCATTGGGATGTATCCAGCTGTGGAGGCTGTGAGAGCACAGCTGGGCAGGCTCTGGGTGTTGACCTACAGAGAGATGGATGCTCTGGGATTTGTCCCCTACTGGGATTCCAACTCCTGGCTCCATGCCACGTCCCACTGCCCCACACCAAGGGCAGGTGCCATGCTCAGATAATCTTCCAGGAATTTGCAATTCTTCCCCGAAATGCCGTTTGCCTCTTTCATTTTGCAACGTGACCAGAAACAATGCAGCGTCCGAGGCTCTTGATAAGGCGCCACTGGGAAAAGCCTTTCTCTCCTCTGCAACGCCGGGCACGAATCTGCGGTGAGCTGATAAAGTGTAAAACACCCTCTTCCTTGGGGGAAGGACCGGAGCAGGAGCCGCCTCCGGGAGAATCTCCCCCTCCCCTCTGCTGGCCGGAGGGGACGGAGGTGGCGGAGCGGGAGAGCCCTGAGCGCTGGGCTGGGACGGCGGCCCGGCCCCGGGTGACCTCCCAGCATCACGTCACCTCTTCCCTCTCGGAGAAGCTGAGTTCATGTCTGGCCTCCCCGGAGCTGGGCATCGCTCCTGCCCTGTCCCTGCCCATGTGCCGGGGTGGCCGCAGCGTCGGGATCGGTTCGCCCCCCTGGGTGGGCACTGCCAGGGCAGCTCCGTGGGGTGTGACGGGGTGTCCGGGCACTGCGCACCCCAAAGGCCGAGGTGCCGGACTCGAAGGCGGCGGCACGGAGGCACGGCGAGGGGCTGGCGGCGTGGGGATGCTTTCCCGGTGACTCACAGCATTCCTCGCAGGTCAGCGGCGGCCGCAGGACACCCCGACAGCTCTCGCCGCTCCGGCCTCTGCCTGAACTCCGCTGGCAAAGTGAATTTCTCCCCGTGCCAGATGCCGGGGTTCCTCCACCTGCGGGGGCAGGAGGACACAGCGGGGTCCCCCGGGTGGCCCCCGAGAGGGTAGGGACAGGGGACAGAGCTCAGGGGAGTATCTGCACTGATAAACTGACCTCTCTGTGGCTTGGGCTCTTCCTCCTCTGCCAGTTCTGCAGAACCGCGAGGAGGAACGGGCTCCCCACAAACAGCCCTGGTGTAGCCCCGACTGCCCAGCTCTGTGACTCAGTTTCCCTTTGCTGGGGTGAGGAGAAGCGGTGCTGACCCCTCCGATGCACAGAGATGAGAGGGCTCCCACTGCTTCTCCCCACCAGCTCTTTTTGGGAACATCCCAGCCCATCTACTGCTTGGATTTCCCCCCACCCAAACAATTTCTCTTTATCTTTTCAACTCGAGCCCTTTGAATCCGCTCCTGGCTTCCCTCAGAGTGTTTCCCCAGCACATCTTTCTGCATCCCACCACCCTCAGCCATGCTGTCCTGTTGCCACCCGCGTTTCATGTCACGAGTGGCTCAGTTCTCCGCAGCTGGCACCGGGGCAGGATGAGTGCGGAGGAGCGGAGCCGGTGGCAATGAAGTGGCCCCGAGGCACAGGAGCCCCCGGCGTGGCCGTGGCCGCTGCCCAGTGCTCAGCACACAGGAATGCCGTGAGTTTGCAAAGTGGTTTCAGCGAGACGTTATCTAATGGAGGAGGAGGAGGAGGGTGGATTAAGCCAAACCCACAGCACCGGCTTTCAATTAAACCAAGTGAATTTACGGCTTCTCCTGACACAGTAAACACACGCTGCCGGGGTCCTGACCCGGCATTTCCCCTCCGTGCCCCGGCAGGCAGAGGAAGCAGCCTCCCTCTGCTCGTCCTGTGGCAGCGAGGAACCCTCCGGGCTGGGCTCTGCATTATTCATCACCTCGCAAAGGGCAGGGAAATGCAGGTGATGCTGCGGTGGGCACTGAGCCCCAGAGCTGCCCCACCTCGGGCCTGCAGGGATGGGGAAATGATGGGGGAGTGATGGAAGCCTGGGAGAAGAAACAACCCAGCAGTGTCCACTGGCTGGGAGTGATGCACCCCCGGAGCTCCGGGGAACAGCAGCACCCCGGGATGGAGGGTGCTGTTGTCCCATGGATGGGGGATGCTCGGTGACCTTCCCTCAGCAGCTTCACTCCATGACCCTGCATCAATCCTGCCCTCCCCGTGCCTCAGTTTCCCCCAGCAGCAGGGAAGGCTGCTGGGTGTGGTGGCAGAGGGGTGAGCTGGGCAAGCTGGATGAGCCAAGACAGGATCTCACATCCGGGGCTGGGAGCATCCTGGTGGCACTGCAGACCAGGGCTGGGTGTGAGGTGCTCCAGCACGTGTGCCAGGGCATGCCTGGCATCCTCTGCCAGCCACCTCTGCTGCCTGGGCCAGGGCAGTCAGCAGCAACCCCACACCCCTGCTCTGCTGCAAAGGGGTCCAGTGAGGCCAGGGCCCCTCAGCCCAGCACTGCTGGGCACCTGAAGAGCCACAGCCCTTCTGGCTGTGTTAGAGGAGCCCTGGGCATCTGCAGGTGCCTGGCTGTGGGTCAGTGGCACCTGGAGCAGCCTCCCAGCCTCACTGCAGCAGCACCCTGGATGCAGGCACCTGGCCAGGAGCGTGATGGGGGAGCCCGGCAGGGCTGCTGGGGTGACGTCCTGGCACGGCTGCTGACGTCCAACAGAGGGAAAAGCCCTCCCTAGAGCAAATAACATCGGGGCTGTGCAAACCCGGCTTGGCGGGTGCCTCTGGGCAGGTATCTGGGTCCCATCTGGCTGCTGTTTACCTGCCCGCTGGAATCCACCCTGCAAACTTCCTCCTCGGATGGCCCGAGGAGCCAAGCTTGTCCTCACAGGGAGGACCCTGGAACCCCAAACCCTGCTGGTGACCCTTTGCCCCTGTACAGGGTAGTGCAGAGTGGATCCCAGTGGGATTTGGGAGGATTTGAGCACCAGCCCCTGCCAGGTTTCCAAGCTCACAGCCAAACCCTGTTAGCACCAGCCCAGTTCTGCACAGCCTCCAGAGCTGCAAACCAGCAGTGTCCAGGGAGATGCTGGGTCCCTTTCCAGAAGGGTTCAGGCAAGTCATGTCATTCCCACCACTGCCTCAGTTTCCCTGTCAGCCTGTCCCTCCCTGACCCGCGGCAGTGGCTCCTGCAGCGTGCAGGGACCTGCCACCATGCAGGGAGGGGACCATGCTGGGTACACCTGACTGAGGCAGGACCCTGCCTGCCGCTCCTCTGCAAAGGCAGCTGTGATTTCTCAGCCTCTCGGTGCACGCAGGAGCCACCGGCTGCTCTGCCCTGGGCACAGGGGCACCAAGAACCCCCAAACCCACTCTTGTCCCATCCTGCCCCTTGCACTGAGGTCCTCCATTCACCCAAGGGAACAGGGGCACCAGAGAGTGCACGGCCACAAGTGCAGCTCCATGGTTCAGCACAGCTCATGAGCCCTTTCCTGGTGCTCCCAAGGCAGTGAAGGACACCCTCACTTCTCCTCACTCCCCAGTCCAAGTGCTGCAAAGGAAGTTTCCAGCACAGCCCTCACTACTCGGATGGATGGATGGATGGATGGATGGATGGATGGATGGATGGATGGATGGATGGATGGATGGATGGACGGACAGTGTGGCTGAGGCCCAACACACTCCATTACACCCTGCAGTGAAACATATCCACACTCTCACTCTTGCAGTGCTCAGGGCTGTGTTCCCACCTCTGGAAAGGGGGGAAACTGAGGCAGGGAAGGCAGGTGATGGAAGCTGGGCGGGAAGGATGATGCCAGAGCAGGGAGGGAGCCCCAGCCCTGTGCTGGTGTTGTGAAAGCAGCTGGTTATCAGAGCGCGGGCGTCACACTCAGAGCGAGCGGCTTCCAGGAAAGGAAGGAAGTGTGGGGTCACCCAGCCCCGCTGCCGCCCTTTTCCAGCAAACAGCCAGAGCCTGCTGATAATGGGGCCGTGCCACTGGCCACCCAGGAATTCGGAGCCAATGGCCACACACGCTGCCCTAAATGTGGGATTTTCCCCATTTCCTCTCCCACAAAAGTAGGAGTGGTGCTGGGGCAGCAGAGGATTGTGCTGATGCTGCCTGACTCTTGTGCAGGGTACAGAGCAGCATCACATCAGCAGCAGCCCAGTTCCACCCCAGAGACTCTTACTTGGGAGTTACTGGGCTAGGTTTGCTCCTGTGCCACGCCAGGGGGTGTGGAAAGGTGCTCTGGGATGTGTTTCCCATTGGGATGCCCCGGCACAAGGTGGATAACCCTGGTGCAAGGCTGGGCAGGGATGTGGGGTGTGATGGGGAGCTGCTGCTCCCACACACCCGGGCCTCTCCCAGCACCTCTCACCGGGCACTGAGCTGGAGACCATCAACCAGTAGGACACTGGGCAGTCCCACCAAAGTAATGATGCCCTGCAGCAGCAGCAAGGCAGGATCAGACCCCCTGACACCATCCTGCCATGCAAAGTGGCCCAGGAGGAAGCAGGAGCCTGGAGCCTGCTCCTCCCCGATACTGGGAATAATTACATGATTATGCGATTTGGAAGCAAAGTGCAGATTAATCTCTGATCTTGTTAAGTCCGTGTTTTACCATCTGCTTTGTGCAGGCAGGAGAAGCCTTCGTACCACGCTGGGGAAAGGCAGTGGGAACCCCTGGGGAGAGACGTGTCCCACAGAGCAGTGGGTGCTTTAGGAAATGGGTGGATCGGGACCTGAGCACATCAGGACGAGTGGATGCCACTCCAGGCACCAGCTGTCGTGCACAGCCGTGCGCCACGGCCCGGATTCCTGGAAGCCAGACTGGATCCGGCTCGGCACGCACGGGGCTGGGCTGCGCTGGGACTCCTCCTTTGGCCAACAAGGGCAGGTGACAGCGATGACGATGATGGGGGGGCTGCTGGGAGGGAGATGGCAGAGTTCAAACTGCAGGGAGAGGTTTATCATTGTCCAGGTGGGATACAGAGATAGAGAGGAGGGACAGAATGCAGCGGGTCTGTGGCAGAGGCGGGATGGCCCCACATCTCCCGGGCTCCTCGGGGGCTCCCCCCGTCTTCTCCACTCAGGATGTTTTTGCCAAACAGGGATGGCAAGACCTTTTATTGTGCTCATGCCAGCAGATCTTTTCCTGCCGCGGCAGCCCAGGTGCAGAGTCAGGCCCAGCCTTTGCAGCAGTGTCAGGTCTCGTGGAGATGGGGATGGGTTTCCATTGGGATCTCTGCAGGATGGGACAGCACCAATCCGAGTCCCTGCGGCACCCAGAGCTCTCTGGGGTGACACCGGGACAGTGATCTGTACCCAGGAACCTCCGTGCCACCAACCGGGCTGACCCACCAGCACCGAGAGCTGGTACCTGTGTGCCATGGGCACTGTGGGGTGTGGGGGTGCCCCTTTGCCCCCTCGCCCCCGTGTGTGCCAGGTCCCGGTGACCGCTGAGCTGCACAAGGGGACGAGCCCCAAACCCATCACCCGTCCCGGGGATCGCCACTGTGACCTGGCCAGCCCATCTCCACACCGCCCACCCCAGGTGGGATTCTGCCTCCTCCAGCTTGGAACCAGCATCCGTCCCTGCAGGAGCCCCCCGGGAGCCTCCTCTTTTCCAGCTGCAGACAAAACCCTCTCCGCTCTCCCCACGAGCTCCGCGGCCGCGTGTCGGCGAAGGCCCGGGAGAAGATGAAAGGGATTTCCCGGCTGACCTCCTCACCCCGCACTATTTGCACCTCCTTTCCCGCACGCAGACAGGCATTTTTCCCATGCTCAGGGGGTCATGGCCCTCCCTGCACTCCAGGACGGAGCAATGCCAGGAATGTACCTGGGAATAGGCAGGGTTTTGCAGGGTGGAGGGGGAAGAGGAGAGCTGAGCATCCTCCTGTCCGCAGTTAGCCATCAACATTTCCTCTATAACCTTTAAAAGGTGCTTTTCTTGTGCAAATGCTCTGCAGGAAGAAACCTGTTAAGCGCGGCAGGTGGGGCTGCACTCAGCCTCGGGTACAGATGTATTTTGTGTCTCCCAGGTGCTGCCAGTCCCTGGTGCTGTCACTGGGACAGGTCCAAGTCCCCAGGCACGGTCAGGAGTCTCAACTGGGCACGAGGTCTCACCAGAGTGACCAACGGTGCAGGTGGACCAGCTCAGCCTCCTCCAAACAGCACTCAGCTGATTCCAGACATGTCCTTTCATCCCCTTTCTGGGGTGGAATAAGCCCATTTCCCCATTCCAGCCTCACAGGGGTTTCCTGGCTGCCATGTGCCTCAGTTTCTCTGGGCTAAACCAGGGAGAACATCCTGTTCCTAGCACACACCCCCTCGAAGTGGAGCCCAGTTGCCCACAGCACATTCCAGTGTCTCTGCCATTATCCCAGGGTGGGCAGCTGGGTTGGATCCTACAGTTTCGCTGGGCCCAGCTTGGAGCCTGCACTTCCACCCTGCAACAATCCCTTCCCAGCTGTCCTAAGAGAGTTGGAGGATGATATGGAATAACACAGGAGAAATGTGGTTCCCTTTATTCCTCCCCACCTTGACCTTGCATCACCCAGGATATCAATAAAGAGGAAATGAAAATGAGGTGGTTTTGGACAAAAACTGGGCCCCAGCTCAGGGGGTGGTGAGATGATGCCAGGAGATGCCCAGGTCTGGGGGCTGCAGGGTACAAGCCCCACACCAGGCACTGCTCCCAGGCTGTGTCTCTCCCCATTCCTTATATCCCCTCTCCCTGCTCTTTCTCCAGGGGGTGACACAAACCCTCTCGTGGATTCTCCTGCCTGTGCACGGGGATGATCTGGGTGTCTGCACCTCAAGGTGACAGAAGAGTGGGAAACCTCCTGGGGCCACAGGAGGATCCGTGGGGAAGCCAGGCTGGGCACCGCAGGACAAGCCACGTGTGCAGGGACAGGCTGCTGGGACCCCTCACCCCGCTGTGCTCTCGGGGAAGGGATGTGGGTGGCACATGGCATCCCCACCATCACCCCGATGCATCCCACTTTCCCCTGGTGCCCTCGGTAGGAGGGTTTGCTTGTAAACAGCAGCCCCTGGGTAACACTTCTAATCCCTCTCTTGGCTATTATTCATCCCCAGCTAACCTTAAAGCCTCCCCCTTTTTCTCTGCGAGGCACCCCCAGAGCAGAGGAAATTCCTCAGCCCTGACGTGATGTGAAACACGAGCGGCTCGGCCCCAGCCGCCCCCTTCCCTGCCCCAACCTACCCGGGCCATTTCCCAACCCAGGTTTCCCTGTAGCATCCCACTCCCCCCGCTCTTTTTTTCTTTTTTTCTCTTTCTTTCTCCAACCACCCTTTTCTGCTTTAGACATTGTAACCCGAGAGGCTGGAAATGCAGCTCCTTTCATCTTCCATTTCCCACATCCTGAGAGTCTGGGGAGAAGGAGCCCACCCAGATGATGGAATCCCAAATATGCGGCTCCTTCCACCTCCCCATCCCCTCCGCCGCCCCCCGTGAGGCTCTATTCACAAAGCAGATTAGCCATGCTGCCGCCTCCCCGCACACCTCGCCTCGAAAAGCCCGCGAAAAAGCCAACATACAAAAAAAAAATTACAATTATTAAGAACAAATCCCTATGGCTGCTCCTGCCGGGGAGCAGGATAGGTCTCAGCATCTCCTGCCCTGCTCTCAGGTCTCATCATTCTCCTAAGCCGAGGAATTGGCACCCAAAGTCCTGGGACTGGGTGCTGGCTGAGAGGGGTTTTGGGGAGCTGCAGCACTCCAGCCAGACCTTTCTCCTCCCTGTGCTCGGGTGATTCCAGCCCCAGGATGTGGCGTGTGGCTCCCAAGCTGAGTCTGGGGGGACCCTGAGGATGAGGAGAGGAGGGAAAGCAGCACCCAGTGTGCCCTGTGGCTGCACTGGCTCCCAGAATTCATGATCCAACCCCGCGGGATCCCAGCCCTCCTCTCTTGGGGGGACACCGTGTACCTCGGGATCAGTCTCATCCTGCAGGGATGTCCCTCACCTGCACTGCCAAAACTCTGAGGAACGCACACACACTTATTGCATTTCAAAATGTGATGTGAGACCCCAGCGTGCCTTATTGTGGCTGTGGGGGTGACTTTGAGCAGGTGATGACACACTGGGGGTGTCCCAGCACTGCCAGGGTGAGGGCAGCGCCTGCTTCCCGGCCGGTGCCACCAGGGATTGCTCCCTGCGTGTAGATGAGAGCATCCTCGCTTCCCAACTTTCCTCACCTCTGCCCTCTCTGCGCTCCCACTGCCAGGCTGGGACAAACCTTGGGGGGGCAAAAGGCTTCGTGCTCTCCTTATGGGAGAGTGGGCATTGCTGAGATGCCTCAAATCCCTTTTTTCAGGTTTTATCTGGGGAGGTGGAGAGAGCTGGCTGCCCGTCAGAGCATCAGGAAGAGATGAGGAAGGTTTGGGGCTTCCCCCGGGGACCCGCAGGTCGGTGCCGTGCTTTGCCCCACGCCCTGGGCCAGCCGGTTCCGCGGGCAACCGAGCCGAGGGAGCCACGGGCAGACTCAGCCAAGGTCACGCAATGACTCAAAGCTGCTGGTGGAAAACCACAGCCCTCGTGTGTCACGGCGTTAATGGCCCCGCATCCTCCCCTCCCTGCCCCAGCCACGTCCCCTCCGCCGGGGACACGGGGCCGCGCTCCTGGAGTGGCATTGACCTTGCCGCTTTCTTCCAGGACATCAGTGGAAAACCTGAATTATAACCCCTCACCCCAGGCGTTCCTGGGCAGCAAATCGCCTCTCTCTCCCCGCTGGGTATCGCCCTGGCCCTCCCCGTTTTCACCTATTTGCTAATTGTGCTGGCGGGGAAGGCGAGGGGGAGGAAATACAAAAAGTAAACTGCGAAAGCAACACTGCAGCTCCAAGGGCCCAGCACAGCAATCAAGCGATAAAGCAGTAATTAAGCCTGATTATCATGCAAGGCAGCCCCGGTTAGACTGGAATGCCACTGAAGAGCCTGAAAGCTGCCGGGATTGTTTGCAGGGCTCAGAACTGATCTTTTGATGTCTGCTGGGAGCTCCTCTCCCCCAGACCTGCCATCAGCTCCGTATCCCACCCCAGGGTCCTGTTTCTCCTCGGGCATGGTCCTGGTTGGGTTTTTCCTCCTTGCAAGACCTGCGGAGTCTCCTCTGGGCTGCAAACTGCTCCCCGGGGGCTCACGGCAAGAACTGGGGCTGCTCCGGGGATGGACGGGGCAGCCCCGGCCAGGGCAGGACCCGCAGGACATCCCTGTATCCATGCAAGGGCAAGCTATACTTGTGGATTGGGCTGCTCTCCTGCAGCCATCCCCGGTGGCTTTCATCCCAGGGGAAGAGGGTTGGGGAAAGAAGTGATCCCTAGGGATGAGGGCAAAGTGGTGAGAGCAACACGATGGGGTTTGTTTCATTTTAGTTTGAATGCCTGACGCATCCCGATGGCCTCGCCCGGGCTGGTAGGGGAAAGGTGAGAATTTGGAACGGGCAGAGGGGAAAAGGTGACTCCTGGCCCTGGTTTGGGGTCATTTTGGGAACAGGAATGCGTCTGGGTGGATTAATCTGGAAAGAGATGGATATGGCCGGGAAGTGTGGCTGCCTCCCAGCTCCACGAGGCCAGGGCATGGAACAGTGAGGTCCCCTCTCCTCCAAGGAGGGGTCCCTCCACTCCAGAGGGGACCCAAGCCCTGCGCCAGCAGGAAGAGACGGCGGCTGACTCAGTCAGGGGTAAACGAGCAGCTGGGCAGGTTTACGCACGAGGATGATTTGGCCCCGGATCATCCCGGTTGCAAGACACGCTGCTCCCTCCGACGCTAATGAGCAGGTTTGGGCAGAGCTGCTTCTCCCGAGGAGTCAGGGACAGGCAGCCCCGGGAAAGCCCGGCCGCTCCGGGCGGGCTCTGTTTGTCAACAGGTTTCCAGGGCAGCCCCTTCGGTGCCTTTCATCATCCTGGCAAAGAATTTGATAATGAGTTCGGGGCCAAATGCTAAGTCACCTCATCCCACGGCTGAGCACCGACTGGCAGAACCAGTTGTCCCAAATGTGCCCAGGCGTCGGGTGGGAATACGCCAGGAGAAAGGCGCTGCCTGCCCCTCTGCCCCACTCTCAGCTTGCATCACCTCCAATTGCAACAACAATATATTAAAAATATATTTTTAACAATTATATATTTTAAACAAAGAGGAATGGAGGCGCTGCGTCAGATTCTCCACACTTTTCCCTAAATAAAAATGTCACTTTCTGGTAAAACGGAAGATAGATTTTCCAGTTTTTGGTTGTCTCAGCCCCTGAAAGAGGATGTGTCACATTCTGGGTAAATCTAAAAACGGCAGCGATCGTGGCGAGCCCTTCCCGGCCGGTGCAAGGGCTGGGCTGCAGCTCCAAACCCCAGTTTGGGGGGTGCATCTTCATTGTATTTAATCCTTTTTCTTAACACTAAAGGAGATAGAATCTCACCAGCATTTCCAGTAAACCCCATTCGATTTCAGGCAATTCATCCCACAATTATGTGTGGGATGCCAGGAACTCCTCGGTCTTGCTTAGGAGCAGGAGCCCAGATGGGCTTTGTCTGGAATAATTCAGCTCACAGTGGCTGGAGCTCTTTGCTCCAAATGCTAATAGAGTGAGTAATCAGAGATCTCCATCCAGTAAATTATTTATCTTATCTCTGGAACTCGGGGAGGCATCTCAGCCAGCGACTTCTGCGGAAAAAAGAAGACGGGGGG
>VWZS01004655.1:85310-111296 GCA_013397075.1 Rhabdornis inornatus
GCGGGCGGAGGAGGAGGGGGCTCGGCGGGGCGGGCGCCGAGCTCATCCCGGCGCCGAGCTCATCTCGCCGTTCCCCTTGGCTCGCAGGTGGCGATTAAACGCGTGGCTCGGGACCGCATCTCGCAGTGGGGCGAGCTGGTGAGTGAGCGGGGCCAGCGGGAGAACCCGGGGCGTGACGGGCGGGGATGAGACGAGACGCGGGAGGGTGGAAACCGGGACAGCGCGGGGGGAGCGGGTGTGGGGTCACCGGGGGACGCATAGCATCCCGAGCCGGGGAATGCCTAGCGCCGATGGGGGCGGGCAGGGAGACACCGGGATGCCCAGAACCGGTGGGAGCGGGCAGGTAGACACCGGAGCATCCCCTGGGCAGGGGGATGCCCAGGACCGGTGGGTGCGGGCAAGGCGACACCAGAGCTTGCCGCGGGCGAGGGTAGCTCAGCCCCGCTGATGGCAGCGTGCTCGCCCCGCAGCCCAGCGGCAGCCGTGTGCCTCTGGAGATCGTGCTTCTGAACAAGGTGGGCTCCGGCTTCCACGGCGTCATCCAGCTCCTAGACTGGTTCGAGCTCCCGGACAGCTTCGTGGTGGTGATGGAGCGTCCGGAGTCGTCGCAGGACCTCTTCGACTTCATCACGGAGCGGGGGTTCCTGCCGGAGGAGATGGCGCGGGGGCTGTTCCGCCAGGTGCTGGAGGCCGTGCGGCACTGCAACAACTGCGGCGTCCTGCACCGCGACATCAAGGACGAGAACATCCTGCTGGACCTGGCCACGGGCGAGCTCAAGCTCATCGACTTCGGCTCCGGCACCTTCCTCAAGGACACGCTGTACACGCAGTTTGACGGTGAGCCCCAGGGCCGGGTGACGCTCCCGGTGCCGGGAATTGTGCGTCCGGGCCGGGCTCCGGAGGTTTCCCCGTAGCGGGGGGGGACGGCATAAATTCTGCAGCCGCTGCCAAGTTGCTGTTTGGCACGGGGAGGATGTTGTGAAACGGGAGCCGGCTCCCGGCCCTGCTGACAGCCTCCGTCACCCAGCCTGGCTCGGGCTGGGGCGGGGGAAGCCAGCGTGACAAAAACACCCCAGGGGAGGGGGAGAGCAGAGGGGGGTTTGCAAAACCCGAGCACCGGCCGGTTTGGTTTGCAGGTGCGGAAGGGTTGGGGCTGCTTCTCTCTCCTTGTTTGCCTTGGTTTATAATTTTAAATTTTTTTTGCCATTGCGGGGGGGAAGGCGTGGTTTTTCCCCACCCGTGGGTGGATTTTTTTCCTCGCATGTAACGGCCGGGCCTTCCCCGGGCCCTGCTGCCCCCTTCTGGCACCGGTGCCTTCCTTTTACAACCCAAAGTTTGTAAACAAGAGTCACGTGCTGGCGGGAAGGCGGGCGGGTCACGGCGGGTGCCAGTGACGCCCAGGGATGCTCGGGCGAGGGGCTGATGAGCTCGTGTGTCCCGCAGGAACGCGGGTGTACAGCCCCCCAGAGTGGATCCGCTTCCACCGCTACCACGGCCACTCAGCCACCATCTGGTCCCTGGGTGTCCTGCTCTACAACATGGTGTGTGGGGACGTCCCCTTCGAGCAGGACGAGGACATCATTCGGGGACAGCTCTTCTTCCGCCGGCGCATCTCTCTTGGTGGGTGCCCGGCTCTGGGACACGGCTGGGATAATGGGCTGGGGGAGGCAGCAGCTCTCAGGGGGCTGCATCTCCCGTGGGTGGCTGGAGGAGGTGGCACATGTGCTGCCATCCTGCTCTCCTCCCAAACAGAGGGTGGATGGGGAGGGTTGGCCACAGTTCGGGCACTGCACAGGGTGGACAGGAGCCTGCTCTGACTGACCACTGCTGGCTGCTTTCTCTCCCCAGAGTGCCAACACCTCATCAAGTGGTGTTTGTCCATGCGCCCCTCGGACAGGCCATCCTTGGAAGACATTTTCAACCATTCTTGGCTGCAGGACATTCACCTGGAACCAGCTGAGATCCACCTGCACAGTTTGATCCAGGAGCCTGACAAGTAACAGCTCCATGCAGCTCCTGGTCATAAGAAGCAAAGAAAACCAGACTTTTTCATCTTGACCATAGCACTGAGCAATGATCCTTAGATGTTCTCAGATGGGAACGTGCACATCTTATTCTGGAGCTGGGCTGGGGACCTGCTCTTCCAAGTTGTGGTAGCCACTATCCAAGCCAGCTGTCCTGGACTCCATCTGAATGACCTTGTCTCTTCTGAGACTTTGAGTAATTTTTTTTGGACTGGTTTTGGAGGCTCTCAAGTATCATCTTGACCTGCTTAATTGGATATGAGAGGATTGGAGACCTGATTGCAAGAAAAGCTTCAATGGGGGAAAACTGTGAGGAGGGCAGGGCCTGTGGCCAAGTGGCTGTCCCTTCTCACTGTCCCTTCTTGCTGTCCCCATGCTCATGTGCCTTCTGTTTGATCTGAGCTGCGCTGGAGGAAAGACTTGACTTTTCCTACAGTGCTGCTTTTCTGAGACTTGACTGGGCCTATAGTTCCTTTTCCCTTTTCGAAAGGGAACTGGGTCAGAAGATGCTTGGGAACCAAGTGGGTTATGCCTCGCCTCCTGTGCCTCCATCCCACATGGGTTTTCTGGGGTTCTTTGCTTCTCTGTGCCCTCAAGAATGCACAAACAATGCAAACCAACAGCTGTAAATGTGTACATAGCTCTACAGGAGCAAAGCTTGATGTACAGTTGTGAATAGTGATAACATTTTGCCTTTTTTTTTTCTCGTTTCCAGGTTTTGTTTTTAATTTATTTTCATGAATTTGTTTGTTTGTTTTTTACAGGAAGAGTCCTAGCTGCTAGGGAAGAGTTCTAGCCTCTAGGATAACTTATTTATTTATTTATAAATCATGTGGGTTTCCAGCCCATGCCTTGCTTCTACAGCTGCTGATCCCCTGGTTTTCCATTTGGGTTTTCCCTCTGTTTCTGTCCAGTGTCCATCCCCGGGCCCGTCGTGTTTCTGTCGCATGTCTGGTGGAGGTGTGGGGTGGCTGCTTCTCCCCAGCTGTCTGTGTACATAGTTCTGGGTGCTGTTCTTTCCTTGCCACGTGCAGATCTCAGTTTGCAGATGAATTTGGGTTTTCTCCACGGGTGTCTTGTTTGGGGCTGGGGAGGGGGGAGCTGACCCAGGCTGTCTGCGCTGTCCAGTCTGTACCTGTAACCAAGTGTGTAGTCAGCGGGTTTTGTTAATAGTTGATATTGTACAGGGGAATTGAGAAATCTTATTTTTTTTATGCGGTTTTAAATAAAAACAAAAAACTTGATGTGATGGAGACATTCCTTTGTTGCGGGGTGGGATGGAGGATATGCTGTGAGTTGTGGGGTACCAGTGACCACACCATGGCTGCTCCAGGGACCTTGTCTCCAGCCAGACTTGACTCCAAAACACAAAGCAGGACCAGCCAGTCAAAAGCACCACGGGGACAGTCGGATCCATCCCTCCACGGGGTGTTTCCAGAGCTGACTGCTCCTGGCAGCTCTCCTGGGAGAGATCAAAGAGGTGCTGAGCCCTTTTCGTTCCCATTCATCCACAGGCTGGTGCGGAGCATGTGCTGGAGCTGGCGAGTAAACAAACATCAAAGCAGCCTTACGAAACGCCGGATGCTGTCAGCCAAATTCAATTTTGGTAAGGCAGATCCTGTTGCTCCGGCTCTGTTGAGTGTTGCATGCCGGGGGCTGGTGGGTGCAGGAAGCTGCCAGCGGGCTGTCCCCACCTCCAGCCCGGCCAACGCAGAGGAGCAGAGGAAGCTGATGTGCGGATTACAAGAACTCGGTTGCTATCAGCAGCAGTCGAGTTTTTTACCCTCCGAACTGTCAAACCCCATTTCCAGCTCTGAGGCACTTCAGGGATGTTTGTTTGTGTGTTTTCTTATCTTGGTTTGGTGTTTTTTTTTTTTTTTTTTTTTTTTTTTTAATTAGTTTACATGGGTTGAATTTCGGAGCCCTGTTTCTGCATGACCTCCTGGCACAGCTGCTGCTGTGTGCACAAGGCTGTGTCTGCCCCAGGGAAGGGGCAGCTTTCCCTTTCTGTAGGTGATTTTGCAAATCCCCAAGCCAGATCTGACACAAGAGGACCCTCCTTTCCTTGGCTTGTTCCAGGGCTTTTTCCTTAATATCCCCATGTCCAGTGAGCAGTCCCCTTCCCCAGCTCACCCTGAGCTCTCCTGTCCTGCTTTCCAAGCAATGGGGGTGCTAGGAGGGAATGATCCCAGCCTTGTGGAGTGTCTCTGCCTTGGTGAAGAAAGTGTTAAGTTGGTTTGTTTGTTTTGCTTTTTTCTTGTTTTGTCTTTTTTTTTGTGTGTGTGGTTTATTTTTTTGTTGTTGTTGTTTTTTTTCTATTCAGCTGCATCTTTCATCTCTTTGGGGGTGCTTGAAGCAGGAAGCGTAGCTCCAAACGCCGTCAAAGCTTAGGCCTATTTTGAGATGTGGTTCGGATCTACCCTCCTCTCTTTCTTTCCCCCTCAAGACCGTCCAGGAAGCTGCTCTTACACGAACACAAACATCCCCACCACACCTCCTGCTACCCCATGGAGCCCCTGAGCCCCTCGTGTGGCCACTGTCCCCCCTGGCACCACCAAAACCCTATCATAGCCTGGCTGTGGGCTGTGCCTGGCCCACCCTTCCCGTAAGCATGCACGACTGTTGCGGTGTTTCTTAGAAAACTGAGCAGAAAGGCTGAGCAGGTCCCATGTGGAGCTGGGTGCTGATAGTCCCTTGGCTTCTGCCTGTGGCTGGTGATTTTGTCACCCCCAGGCTTGTGCTGCAGAGCCTGTGTGTCCCCAGCAAGATCCCACTGACACAGGGATCCTGTGCAAGGGCTGGGTGTTGGATTGGTGCGTGTTTGACCCCAGTGCACCAACATTCCTGAGCAGTAATACACACACAAGTCTAAGTGCCACCAGATCTGTCCCAAGTCTCTCTGGAAAAGGAGCAGTGCATGTTTGATTCCCTGAGCAGCAACAACTTCACGAGGACAAGAGTTGCCAGATTCATGTCCCAGGTGTCTGCCATAGGGAAAGGATCATGGGTGACCAAAGATGGGCACTTACAGCATCAGTTTGCCTGTTCTCCCCTTCAGGCTGCCCATCACTGTCGCACTCAGGGCCTGGGGGAAACAAGAGCCCTTTTCACCCCTCCTTTTTCCTCACTGAGGGGATATTTCCTGCACTTTGGGACCATCAGATATGACAGGAGAGGATGAAAACACAGGAGTTATCCATTGTGAGGTGACTCAGAGCACTGCTCTATCACCTCCCTTTCACAAATTTTTCTTGCTCCCCTGTATCAGCAGGCAAAGCACCCACAATGCAAAAATTGGAAAAAAAACCAATGAAGCGGGACCAGGAGGAGATTTCAGGCTGTTGGAACTCCAGTTCTGTGACCACTGGAATCCCACGGATGACTGAGGTCTTTCAAAGGGCCAGCACTCATCACACCTGTGCTCTTCCGTACTCCATCCCCAGCTAAGGTGCTTGGTGATGCAGGAAGGAGCAGCCAGAGGAACCTGGAGCCACAGCAAAAGGGACATTTATGTTTTACACGTCCCTTTCTGGGAATGGGAGATGAGCAAATTCTGCCATGGCTGGAGAAAGGTAGATGAGCACCAAGGAGAAAAAGCACCTGGGGAGCAGGGACCGGGCTCACCGCAGGGACCTGAAGAGCCAGAAACTTGGAGGTGGCACCTCACCACCTCCCTGTCCTGAGGAAAACATCCAGCTGCCCTCGAGGCACTGCCTCAAACCCTTTGGCCTTCTTGGCACAGTGAGTCACAGGAGTTATTTTGGACTCCTGCCTTAGGTCGAGGTGAATTATCAGCAAACCATGTGTCCCACGGCTCCAGCTCCCCGGGAATGAACCCTTGTGGAAATCAGTCTCTGAGCACTTTGCCAGCGGCCTGAATGGCAACAGCATCATCTCCATGTGGGGAAACTGAGGCACAGTGACCCAATTCGCTGGAGATCTTTTGTGGTGGAGCTTGGGCTCACCTGCTTTCCCCTGTCCTCTTTCCTCAGGCTGAGATTTGCTGCAGGAGCTCCCAGCTTTAATCCCCCGATGTCCCCACGTCCCCTGGGCAGGGGATTGAATCCTGCAGGAGCCAAGACCAAAGCCCTGCCCCCTCTCAGTTTGAAACCAGGGTGAAACTTGTCCCTTCCCAGGCCTCCTGACACCCCCCACCCTGCTGGGACAGCAGGGGGGGCAGGTGCTGGTTTCAGGCACCTGGAGCCCAACTCAAGACTAGATTCTCATGTTTTGGGGTTTACAGTGACTGTTCCAAGAGCAGATCTGCACTAACCCTGCCTCTGACACATCGAAACTGCATCACTCAGCCTGTGAGTTGGTGGGGGTTTTAAAGAGGAAAAAACACTTTATTCACCATAAAAAAACCCAAACCAACCACAAAACCTTTCCAGCGTGTAAAGTTGAGTCAAATTTAGCAGCTTCAGCTAGAGAAACATATTTTGAAAGCTGTAATGGGAGTGTTTCTTTAATCTCTTTCCAAGCTTTTGGTCCCCTACCTCCAGGGTAATATTTTTGTGTCCTTACTCACTGGGTTTATTACAGTTAGGAGGGGGTTAAGCAACCCCAAAAATGAAACAACAGCTCCTGTTACAAACTGCTACAACCACTTCAGTGGCCCCCTCATACCACAGAGGCACGTGTGTGAATATGAGGGGCAAGCGGGTGTCGGGAAGGAGATCTCACCCACCGAGAAAGCTGTGAGAGAAACAGAAGCAGCAAAATGTCACTTCAGGTCACCCAAAATTCTCCCACCTCTCTCCCTGAAATGGGCAGGCAGGGCTGGGGCCCTCAGCATCAGCATCAGCCCCAAGGGAATCCAGCCTTGCTGTGTCAAGCGTGCAGCACGGATGTGCTGTGGCAGCCCCGGTCTCGGTGCCAGGCTACTCCGAGGAGCAGACTGCTCCCTGTAGGGTGCCCACACTCGCAGGGCTGCACACACATGCCCAGGTGTGTGCAGATCCCCCACAAAACACACAGATCTGGCTCCATTTGGGCCAGTTTGGCTCCTCGTTAACCAAGGCCTGACGTAATCAAGGTGCAATTGTGAATGCCAAGCACTTGGATCTCACCCTCCGGGTGGGTCTCCTCGCCTTTGGGGAGCGGAGCAGGATGTGGGCAGAGCGCACAATGAGCCCCTCACCCCCGCCAGGGCGGAGGGGTCACTCCTCTGTTGCTCCAGCAGGGTGTTTCCAAACAAAACCCCGATAAAGGCAATACGTGAGGCCGGAGAAGATGATGTGTGAATTTCCGTGGAAAAGCGGGAGGGGAAACTCCAGGAAGGATCCCTCCTCAGGCAGGGGAGGAACAGCAAAGCCAGCCCTGCAAGGAGGGGACGGCAGGAGCCAGAGGAGCTCTGCAGGGATTCACAGATGCTAAAAGTGACCCTCGGACAGATGGACGGACTGTCCGTGCTCAGCCCCCGCGGGGGATGGCTCTCATTTCCCAGAGTCTGCAGCCGTGTTACGGGATGAGGGGATTTGTGATAACATTGTTGGATGTGTTATATGTGATAAATATCCCAGGGGTTTTGAACTCCGGGTGGAAGGAGCAGCGTCTCCACCCAGCACTTTCCTGGAATCTTCGCTAGTCCAACACAACCCCTCTGACCAGGAGGGCGGTGCTCTCCCTGCAGCTGGGTACCCTCAAATTTGCTAATTTTGCCAGCTCTGAAGTTTCCTTTCTCCGCTTCAGCTTCGGGATGGGAAAAGGAACTGATTCTTCTGTCTCGAGTTTCATTCTCGTTCAGAATCGAAAGCTACTGGAGATGCTGAGCTCGTTGTCGGAGAGCCAGGGCTCTCCCTGCCCCCCGAAATATCGCCCTGTACCCTGGGAACGGGTGATGGAAAGAGCAAAAAGCGCTGGCTCGAGGAAAGCCGGCAGGTGCCGGTGCTGAGGCGCCGAGACGAGCCCGTGCCGCCCTCTGCTGTCAGTCCCAGCCTTCCCAAATGGGCGGGTTTGCAGAAAATCCCCTCATTTTGAATATTTCTTCCCTTTTTTAAGTGCTTCCAGGCCTCCCGTGTCCTGAAAGGCTTCTTCTCCCCTAGGGATCGGTCGACCTGGCCACGGGCAAGGTGAAATTTGTGTTCAAGAAAGGACTGGACTCAGTACTCTGGTCTAGCTGTCGTGCTGGGGAACAGTCAAAGCTTGGATTGGATGATCTCAGAGGTCTTTTCCAGCATAAATAAGTCTGTGGTTAAATTCAGTCGTGGCACATTCCTCTAGACTCAAAGTGCAGGTGAGGCCACCATGCTCTGGAGGTTCCCCCTTGGCTGGGGACGATGGAATTAATTCTCCATCCACTGCCAAGTTGCTGCTTGGCAAGAGATGGATGTTGTGAAACAGGAGCTCCTGGCTCTGCCGACAGCCTCTGTCACCTACACTGGCTCTGGTGGGGGCTGGAGCTGGAGCCAGTGTGACAAAAACACCCTTGAAGGGGCAGCAGAGGCAGCTTCAGAACCTGGGCTCTGTCTGGTTTCATTTGCAGGCACAAAGGGCTCGGGCTGCTCCTCTCCCCTTGTTTGCCCTGGCTCATGATTCGAGTTTTTGGCCAGTGAAGGGGAGGATAAACACAGGTTTTTTTCCCCATCTGTGGGTGGGTTTTTTCCTTGCATGTAAAGTCCAGGCCTTCCCAGGGTCACATTGCCCTTTTCCAGCACTGTGAGCTTCATTTCACACTCCAGAGTTCGTAACCAAGACCCAGGAGCAGGAGACAAGGCAGCAAGTCCTGCCATGTGCCCCTGGGCAGCTCCTGCATCCCCAGGGATGCCCAGGCGAGGGTCTGGAGCAGCAGCACCCACCCGATGAGCTCGTGTGTCCCGCAGGAACGCGGGTGTACAGCCCCCCGGAGTGGATCCGCTTCCACCGCTACCACGGCCACTCAGCCACCATCTGGTCCCTGGGTGTCCTGCTCTACAACATGGTGTGTGGGGACGTCCCCTTCGAGCAGGACGAGGACATCATTCGGGGACAGCTCTTCTTCCGCCGGCGCATCTCTCTTGGTGGGTGCCCGGCTCTGGGACACGGCTGGGATAATGGGCCGGGGGAGGCAGCAGCTCTCAGGGGGCTGCATCTCCCGTGGGTGGCTGGAGGAGGTGGCACATGTGCTGCCATCCTGCTCTCCTCCCAGACAGAGGGTGGATGGGGAGGGTTGGCCACAGTTCGGGCACTGCACAGGGTGGACAGGAGCCTGCTCTGACTGACCACTGCTGGCTGCTTTCTCTCCCCAGAGTGCCAACACCTCATCAAGTGGTGTTTGTCCATGTATAATAAATTAATAAATGAAATAAATTTAAAAAAGGAAATATTGTATGTAATCGGAGTGCATTTTTAACCATTTTTTTGAATCCCAGAATGGTTTGGGTGGAAAGAGACGTTAAAGCTCATCCTGTTCCACCCCTGCCATGGCAGGGACACCTTCCACTGTCCCAGGCTGCTCCAAGCCCCAGTGTCCAACCTCGCCTTGGACACTTTCAGGGATCCAGGGACAGCCACAGCTGCTCTGGGCACCCTGTGCCAGGGCCTCCCCACCCTCACACGGAGCAATTCCTTCCCAATATCCCATCTAACCGTGCCCTCTGGCAGTGGGAAGCCATTCCCCTTGTGGTGTCATTCCAGACCGTTGTCCAAGCTCCCTCTCCAGCTCTCTTGGAGCCTCTTTAGGCTCTCAGGTGCCCGCGGAGCCTTCCCTTCTCCAGGCTGAACATTCCCAGCCTGACTCCAGAGCAGATTTTAACCTTTTCTCCCGGGCGCTTTTCCCGTGCGCTTCCCCCGTCACCGCCCCCGCCCCGAGCCAAGATGGCGCCGGCGGGGGCGCTGAGGCGGCCGGGGAGCGCCTGCAGCACCCACTGCGCTCGCTGGACGGCGCCAGCGAGAGCGGGAGCCGGGCTCCAGTGCGCATGCGGTCATTGCACATGCAGCAAAACTACATCTCCCGGCATGCATCGCGAACCCCGCCTGGCCACCTGGGGGCTTGGAGACGAAAGACTCCAGTTCCCAGCATGCTCCAGCGAAGAAAACGTGAGCACGTGACTCCAGGCTCCGCAGCTTTCTGACCCTGCGGGGACACCGTCCCGTCCGACGAACCCGGAAGTGCTGCCGAGCCCCGCGTGGATCCCACATGGCGCCGCTCGGCCCCGCCGCCCTCCCCGGACACCCCCGGGCGATCGGGCCCCGACCGTTCCCGGCTCTCCCCGCCCTCCCGGTGAGCGTCCAGCGCCCGTCCCACCCTCGGTGTAATGGCAGCCCGGCTCCACTGGGCCTTTCCGCCTCTGCCTTGACTCACGCCGGCCCCGGTACCGGCAGCACCGGCCCGTCCATCATCATCCATCCCTGCACAGGGCGGGAGCGTTACCCTCAGCTCCCCACAACCCACACCGGGGCCGCACCGGGGGCTCCTCCAGCGCCGGTCACAGCTGGAGCCCGGCAGGAAAGCGCGTCTGTCGCTTGACTCCTCAGTGTCACCTCCTGTGTCACCTCCCTTACAGCCTGGCCCGGGGCAAAGGGAAGGCAGAGGAGCCCTCGGGTGTTTGTTCAGCCCTGGGGCAGACCCGAGGGAAAAGCTGCTCGGGGGACACCAAAACCCACGGGGCAAACAGGAAGGGGAGGAATCCACCTGGAGAACTCCGGAGCCGCTGCTGGAGAAACACCGGAGGTCTCTGTGCCCAGGGAAAAACGGGCTCAGGAGGCACCAGGGGAGCTTTAGGTTGGATATTAAGGAAAATTTCTCCACGGAGAGGGTTTTCCAGCCCTGGCACGGCTGCCCAGGGTAGTGATGGAGTCCCCATCCCTGGAGGGATTGAAAAGCCGTGTGGATGTAGCTCCTGGGGACAAGGGTTGATGGTGGCCTTGGCAGTGCTGGGGAATGGTTGTGCTCTGATCTCAGAGAGCTTTTCTAGCCTTAACGATTCTCTATTTTCTGGACCGAGCAAGCTCCCTACAAGACAGTTTTCATGTATCCAGTTTCCAGACAGTGTATCCAGTACAAGGACAAACACTCCCCTTCTGACTGCTGCCAAACAGCCCTCTCTGGTTTATTATCCTGCATTTTAGAGTACCGAAGTCTTTATTGTAATTTTTTTTTGTATTTGCAGTTGATTTGCTTTAACAAAATAAATAAAGCTTTGCTTGCATTTCCTCACAAAACCGATTTTGTGAAGAACAACTGTCTTATTTCCATGACTGCAGTGTGTGCTTAATTATAGAAATGAGAACTTCGCATATTGGTGCATTTCTTTGGTATTGTTTTTTTTTCCTTCAGTACAAAATTATTTGTTGACAGTTTTTAATGTGTAACTGAGCACCAGAGCAGCTTCCAGGGAACCCTGCAGAATTCCCAGGTATGGGATTTTCGGCAAAATAACTGGAGAGGCAGAAGAATAAGATTTACAAAGACACTCAAGTGCTTTTGGGTAGCTGGGCTGGTTTCCAGCCAGGTTGTCAGATCATGCCTGGGGCTGGCAAACCCTGGACAAGCCCCAGTGCTCCTGGAGCCCCGGGGAGCGAGGCAGGGACCTGCTGGAGGCAGCAGAGCACTTTTTAAAGCTCTGCTCTGGGAGCTGAGTCCCCAAGGTGCGTTTGATGCCTGTACCCAGGATTTCCTGGGGCATCTGGTGGGAATGTGCTTTCAGAGGAAAGTGGTGCTGTTCAAACTGTGGCATTTTGGGGGCAGCCTGGCTGGGTCGAAGGCTGTGGGGACATCATGAGCGAGTCCCCAAGCACTCTCCCCACTGCCCACAGCACGGGGGAGGCTTTGAGTGTATCCGAGACCCAGCGGATTTGGGCACCCTGTCAAATGTTCTCATTGTGTGCCCCTTGTCAAGGCGCTA
Organism: Rhabdornis inornatus; assembly: GCA_013397075.1. NCBI lineage: Eukaryota > Metazoa > Chordata > Aves > Passeriformes > Rhabdornithidae > Rhabdornis > Rhabdornis inornatus. Next base: position 97,159 of record VWZS01004655.1, read on the forward strand.
ATAAATCCCTTTGGGGCATTCCCTCAGCGCACCGTTTTTAATCACAGGAGGGGAATGGGGGATGCAAAGCGCCTCTGCCCTCGGCTGCCACACCAGGGGACACCGAGGGACACCAGGGGACACCCAGCCTGCCTTCAGCGAGCACGGTGTCCCAGCTCTGCCCGTGGGCAGCGCAGCAGGACCTGGGCTGGCTCCTCCTGAAACACCCAAGTAAAGAGCGTGAGCAAGGTCCAGTAAGTGTAAAGTAAAGTATAAAGTAAAGTAAAGTGAAGTGTAAATCGCGTAAATCAGGGCGAACGAGGGTAAAGAAACGCCAAGAACGGGAAAAAAGGCTCAGAGCGGCGGCACCGCCGGCAACCACCAGGGGGAGGCAGAGCGCGGCCGCCGCCAGCGGGAGCTGCCGCACGGGGGGACAGCGGGGACAACGAGGGACACCGGGGGATACCGGGGACACCGGGGGATACCGGGGACACCGAGGGATACCGGGGACACCAGGGGACAGCCGTNTTGATTTGCTTTAACAAAATAAATAAAGCTTTGCTTGCATTTCCTCACAAAACCGATTTTGTGAAGAACAACTGTCTTATTTCCATGACTGCAGTGTGTGCTTAATTATAGAAATGAGAACTTCGCATATTGGTGCATTTCTTTGGTATTGTTTTTTTTTCCTTCAGTACAAAATTATTTGTTGACAGTTTTTAATGTGTAACTGAGCACCAGAGCAGCTTCCAGGGAACCCTGCAGAATTCCCAGGTATGGGATTTTCGGCAAAATAACTGGAGAGGCAGAAGAATAAGATTTACAAAGACACTCAAGTGCTTTTGGGTAGCTGGGCTGGTTTCCAGCCAGGTTGTCAGATCATGCCTGGGGCTGGCAAACCCTGGACAAGCCCCAGTGCTCCTGGAGCCCCGGGGAGCGAGGCAGGGACCTGCTGGAGGCAGCAGAGCACTTTTTAAAGCTCTGCTCTGGGAGCTGAGTCCCCAAGGTGCGTTTGATGCCTGTACCCAGGATTTCCTGGGGCATCTGGTGGGAATGTGCTTTCAGAGGAAAGTGGTGCTGTTCAAACTGTGGCATTTTGGGGGCAGCCTGGCTGGGTCGAAGGCTGTGGGGACATCATGAGCGAGTCCCCAAGCACTCTCCCCACTGCCCACAGCACGGGGGAGGCTTTGAGTGTATCCGAGACCCAGCGGATTTGGGCACCCTGTCAAATGTTCTCATTGTGTGCCCCTTGTCAAGGCGCTAATAAATCCCTTTGGGGCATTCCCTCAGCGCACCGTTTTTAATCACAGGAGGGGAATGGGGGATGCAAAGCGCCTCTGCCCTCGGCTGCCACACCAGGGGACACCGAGGGACACCAGGGGACACCCAGCCTGCCTTCAGCGAGCACGGTGTCCCAGCTCTGCCCGTGGGCAGCGCAGCAGGACCTGGGCTGGCTCCTCCTGAAACACCCAAGTAAAGAGCGTGAGCAAGGTCCAGTAAGTGTAAAGTAAAGTATAAAGTAAAGTAAAGTGAAGTGTAAATCGCGTAAATCAGGGCGAACGAGGGTAAAGAAACGCCAAGAACGGGAAAAAAGGCTCAGAGCGGCGGCACCGCCGGCAACCACCAGGGGGAGGCAGAGCGCGGCCGCCGCCAGCGGGAGCTGCCGCACGGGGGGACAGCGGGGACAACGAGGGACACCGGGGGATACCGGGGACACCGGGGGATACCGGGGACACCGAGGGATACCGGGGACACCAGGGGACAGCCGTGGCGGTCCCGCGTCCCCTCCCCTGCCGCCGGGACACGGCGGAGCCGGGCCCAGCGCCCGAGGTGCTGCAGTACCGGCTCCGGCCGCGGGAGGGCGAGCGGGGCCCGGGCTGGGGGCGCGCAGATCAACGTGGAAACGCACCAAAAACTGAGATTTTACACCAAAAACTGTGAGATTTTACACCAAAAACTGTGAGATTTTACACCAAAAACTGAGATTTTACACCAAAAACTCTGAGATTTTACACCAAAACCTGTGAGATTTTACACCAAAAACTGAGATTTTACACCAAAAACTGTGATTTTACACCAAAACCTCTGAGATTTTACACCAAAATCTCTGAGATATTACACCAAAAACTCTGAGATTTTACACCAAAACCTTTGATTTTACACCAAAAACTTTGAGATTTTACACCAAAAACTCTGATTTTACACAAAAACCTCTGAGATTTTACACCAAAACCTCTGCGATTTTACACCAAAAACTCTGAGATATTACACCAAAAACTCTGAGATTTTACACCAAAACCTTTGCTTTTACACCAAAAACTCTGATTTTACACCAAAAACTCTGAGATTTTACACCAAAAACTATTAATTTACACATTCAGACACTTCCACACCTCACATACCTCTCAAACACTTCTTGCTCTTTCCTTCCCTGTTTGCTCCCCTTTCTATATTTACACATTTCCTTGGAAAAATGTCACTGAAATAAACAATTCTGGTCACATCATCGCTTCTCTTCCAGATTGGTCCTCAGAGGTTTATCCTACAAAACCAACAAGTCTCCCTTCCCCACCTGGCCTTGCTGTCCCAGAGGTGTTTTGGGGACACTGAGGTGGGGTTTCGGTGTTTTGGGGCAGGATTTAGCTGGGACTCATCTGAGTTGGCAGAAAGGGGAGAAAGGTGAGGCAGAAAGAAAAAAAGAAGAGTGATGGGACAAGGGAAAGTGAATTTTTAAGATGGGGAGGAAGAGGGAGAAGGAGGAATGGGGGGGCAAGTGTGAGGGGAAAGGGGAGAGAAAAAAAAGGATGGACAGGAAAAATGAGGGTGAGACAGAGAAGGGAACAAGGACAGAATTGAGAAATCAAGTGGGGAGAGGAAGGGAAGAGGGGAAAAAAGCAGGTGAGAAGTGAAGAAAAGGGGGAAAAGGAGGAAGAGAGGGTGAGGGGAAATGAACTGGGGGAAGAAATCTGTGAGGCCAAGGAGCTGCCCTGTGGATACCCCAGGCAGCATCTCCCCCTCCCAGGCTGTGCAGAGACAGAGGAAAAGATGGACTGAGTGGGAATTCAGAAAAGGAGGGGAGAGCCTGGGGTGGATTTTTAGTAATTCCAAGAGAGGATGCCCAGAGTATGGAGATGCCTTTGGGAAATCAAAGCCGGGAGGAAGCGCTGGCTCAGGACACCAGTGTGGGACCCAGTGGGAGATGCTGGGGAGGGTAAGGAAGTGAAGGAAGAGGGAATTCCAGTCTCCAAGAGCTGCAGTGGGGCTGTGACTGAGGGGTGCCAGAGCTCTGAGGGCAGGAAGGGACCTCAGGGGCCGTGAGGTCCCAGCCAGGTGTCAGGTGTTCCCCGTGTCCCCACTCCAAAGCTGTTCCCTTCCCTGCAGGCTGCCCCTCATCTCCTCAGGGTACCCTGAAGACACCCACACCTGGCTCCATCCTAAAGCAGGTCCCACCTTGGATCCCTGTGCTTGTCCAGTGTGGGATCTCCTCTGCAGAGAGAGTCTCTCCTTTCCATTTCTAATGGATGTTGGCACTAAGGCTGTGCAGGGCGAGGGCCAGACGGGCATCTCTTTAGTTAAATCAAAAATACAGTCTGAAAAACCTGATTAAATTAAAAATACACACTGCCAGGTGGAAGCCAGCCTTTATCTTGAAGAGACAAGGCACAGTAAGTTCTAACATCTTCTCAGTGGTAGGAGATTCTTGTCATTACAAAGCAGCTTTTTCTTTTGTTGCTGACATGAAGTTGTGGAGGAAGAAATGAAGACTTTGGAGGGTTTGTGTCACACTACATCGAGTTTGGAGTTGTCCACTCACTCTATAAATATTTCTTCCACCACACTGCCCATCTCACAGGGTATGACAGAAGTTCTGCCCAGATTTTGTGAAAAATCTGTGCAATAAAAACCACAAGTTAGTGCAGAGAGGAAATACATTAAGTAAGCTCTAAAAAACATACAGACTAAAGAGAAAATAAAAGATTTTCTAACAGAGATGAGTGTTCTGGTGGACATGCCAGGGCTGTATCAGACAATGCATTTTGAATTTGCTGTCAGTTGTAGAGGAGGCTCTGCATCTCCTCCTCTGTGTTTGATTTGAGGTTGGTGGGGTTTTGATGTTTTACATCGTGTGGTTTTTTTAAACATGTTTCTTGCTTGCACCATCTTTCGTGCTTAGGAAATTTACCATAAACATTTGGGTTTTCTTGTAATACAAATCCTTTTCTTCTCCTTAAGAAATAATGAGCATAAGGAAATCATCACCAGTGGGTTAGGCTGAATGAACTCAAACCCACTGCATCCACACCCTCTCCAAAAAGCCATAGAAATCCACCTCGTGTTCCATCAGAGGTTCTTCCTTCCCTCTCCTTCCAAGTTTGTCCCAGATGAGGCAGCTCGGAGCAGTCCAGCCCCACCTGCCCTCCCAGGGCTCTCCCTTCCCTGCAGGACCACAAACACGCACTCTCCATACTGGGAAGGATCAGAAAGGACAGAAGGAAAGCTGGGGAGGAGCGAATGGGCCACCCAGGCTGACCTGAGGCTGCTGCAGCCTCTGCTGGGTGGTCTCAGCCTCCCCCTTCCCCAGCGCCTTCTGGCCAGGTCATTCTCAGTGGGTGGGCAAGAGAAATCCTGGTCACAAAGAGGAAAGTGTTTGCCACAGCCCTTGTCCACGGAAAAACTCGCCCCAGGCTCCAGCAAGGTTCAGTTTTGAGTGCTTTGTGCTTCCTGACCTGAAGGGGATCAAATGAACTCTAGTGTGTGTTGGATTATTGGAATGTGGCTGCTGAAGGAGGAAGGGCAATATTTGGAAATAGGAAAGATTCTGGCCTGAAATGATAATTCCTCAAGTTTTCCTTCAAAATCATTGAATTTTTACAATTTTGAAGCTTTCTGTGGATGAGGAACCACCACAAACCCTTGAGGTGCTGCCCTGCCCCGTTCCAGGCTCGTGTGTCTGTGCTCCCACTCTTACCTGGTTCTGCAGTGCATGGAACCACAGAAATCAGGGAATCCTGGAATGGGTTGGGTGGAAAGAGACCTAAAAGCCCATCCAGTGCCACCCCCTGCCATGGGCAGGGACACCTTCCACTGTCCCAGGGTGCTCCAACCTGGCCTTGGACACTTCCAGAGATCCAGGGGCAGCCACAGCTGCTCTGGGCACCCTGTGCCAGGGCTTCCCCACCCTCACAAGGAATAATTCTCCCCAAAATCCCATCTAAACCTTTGCTTCTTTAGTTTAAAACCATTCCCCATCGTCCATCACTCTCTGCCCATGAGGATATATTTCTTCATGGCTTTCTCCTACAACTTAGAAATTTCCTGAGAAGTCTGAGTGCATGGAATGCCACTGTGAAAACCATGGCCTGAGTCAGAGCACAGAGAGATGAACCCTGAGGGATGGCGATTCCAAACCTTTCTTAGGGGTTAGAGTTCCAGAGTTGTGTCTTTCAGGAGTTCAGCATTTACTCTGCCAACCTCCAAAATGTTAAAAATGGGGTGTGAACCCTACAGTGATCATAAACCACAGGTCCTCAAACACAGCAATATCTCAGTCAGAAACTGGCAAAGCCATCAAACCTGAGCAACAACCACTAAAACTGGGTGAAAACCTGGAAATGCTGTTAACAGTTGCTTTACAGCTACTTTGGGAGTGATTTTTTGGGGGGATTTTTTATTCTGCACCAAGGCAGAACAGTAGATCCTGGCTGCAAAATAGTATTTCTGAGAAGTCTTTTACACTGAAAACACATTTAACATGTTCACAATTCTAAAAACCCCCTCTCCTCAATTAAGGCATTGAATGGTGCTTCCTATGATGAGCCTCAGGAAAAAAGGGGCCAAAGCAGTCTTGGGTGCCATGTGAGGTAATATTAGACCAAATCAAAGGTTACTTTAGGGTGCAGAATGAGCAGGTTAGGTGTCAAAGGCAGGACAGTGAGTGACTGAGAGCTCTTGCTGGTGTTCTGGGGCAGAACTGGCATGCTGCAACATCTCAGGAAGAAAAGATATCCCAGTGAATATTCCTAAACGTGCTATAGAGAGAAAGCTGAGAACAACCACAGGAGGGAAAACCCAACCAACACAACAGCTTTTATAATCCTGTGTAGCTGATGCTTTCAAAATGAAGCTGAAATGAAAATATCTGAGCCTTTACCTTTGCAATAGGTGATATCCCAAGTTCAACCTGATAAAGAGCAAGTGAGGATTTTTGCTGGGTCACTGATTTATGATCTGTGCAGAGCAGGCTTGGGGGAGTCTGACAGAGCTCCCAAATGGCCACAGACACAAACCCCACATTGTGATAAATGTGAAGATAAAGCCGAGCTGTGACCCAGGAACACTTCTGATGAAACACAAAGAATTCAGGCAGACCCAGTGGTTTTCTGATGGTCCTTCCCCTCCAAACAATTCCCTCATTTTTCACCAAGCAGCACCATCCAGCCTCAACAGCTAAACTCGACAGGCATTTCTGCCTGCTGGGGTTTTGCAGGGGTTACTTTGACTACTGATAAAGCCTGTAGTGTTATGAAATTAAGTGACATTAAATGGATTGAACAGAGAGCATTAATCTGGGCAAATTACTCCCAACCATTAGAAAACCATGGCTGTGGCAAAGTCGGACAATGGTGTCCATTAGAGAATAGAAAATTAATGCCATATATAACCTCCTTTCTCCTAGACCCTACAGCTCAAGGAAGCTTTTTGTTCTACTGTGATACAATTTAGAAAATATTTCCTAGATCTCTGGTAGTGCAGATGATTCGTTTTCCCTGTCCCATTACTGTGAGGGGCTGGGATGATGGGTGAGAACACTTTTCTTTTGGAGAACCCTGAACTCCAGCTGAGGGGAGAAGGTGTGGGAAGCAAAGAGAAAGGTGACATTCTTTTATTTGTTTTGCAGTGTCACTGGAGGTTACACCAGGCTGGTCACAGTCCTGGTGTGCATTCCCAAACCCTCTTTGGCAGAAGATTTCCCATCTGGGCAGGAGAGAGGCATGGAAGAAATTATTCATCCTGCAATTAGGTTGGAGATAATCAGGAAATAGGAGAAGTTTCCTCACGTCTAAAGCTCCTCTTGTCCTCTGAACTCCCTCTTTGGACATTCTTCTCCCATGTTTTAGCCATCCAGTAATCTGCTTCCAGCCAGCCACTGCTCAAACATTGTTTTTCCACCTATTCCCATGTTCTCATCATTTAGGGATCCTGACACCTGCTGTGCTAAGGATGCTTCCCTCCTCTTTTCCATGGAAAAGAATATTTGCATTCTGCTAGAAATATCTCCCTTATCTTATAAAAATACATCAGAGACACGCAACCATGACTTAGACAGCCCTTACTTCTTCTTATAGTGACCCTTCCTTTAGTCAGTTTGTGAGTTTTCATTTCAATTATTTATCGTCAAAAGATTATTTTTCCTCCCATATTGAATCCATAGTGCAGCAGAAAGTTAAAAAAAGAAAAAAGACAGCTTCTTATCACTGTGTTTATTATCTCTAGGGCCCATATTCACAGGAAATTAAACATCTGAGCACATCAGTGTAGACTGAAAACAGCCACCCTTGTTATTTATCTTATTATTAGGAAATGCTTTTGAGACAAATTTTAGAGGAAAATTTAGAGGAAAAAAGTCCCTTGAGTAAGTGTTTCTCTCCCTGAGTTTCTCTGAGTTACTAAGGACAGACTTGAGCAGTTAAATGCACTTTGTATGCAGTACAACAGTCTCAAGCATCCAAAAGGACACTGAAAATTCCTCAAGTCTTACACAGAATATCAGAATGATCTTTATAAATGTTATAAATAACCATTATAAATAACATTTATAAAGCTTTGTTGGTGGGACACACGTGGAGGAAAAATCCAGTGGTTTTATCCAAGTGCTTTCCATCTCAGCTCCATCCTCAGTCAGCAATATTCCCAAGGATAAAACTCAGCGTTTTTCATTCTGATCATCAAAAACCTTGTGCTGAATGTTGAAGACCAAGACAAAGCCTTCATTGAGGGAAACAGGGAGAGTTCATGAGGGCAGGGAGAAGGAGTCAGGAAGATAAAATGACATTTTGCAGGCCTGTGGACAGCACTGAATGGTGGCACGGGAGCACTTTGGAGCACATTATCCACATGGAATTCCCTGCATGGAGTGTTCACAGCTGGCTTTGCTCTGATCCCAGCTGTCACCACACACTGGTGACATCCCCAGGGCACTGCCTGCACACAGGGGTTGTCACAAACCCACTCTGGGCTCACAACCTGTTTGGTTCCAAAGGTGGCACGGGTGGGTTCAGCTCAGTCTGAGCTCAGGAGTTTGTCCTGCAGAGCTCCAGAGCTGGCAGAGAGCAGGGCAGGAGCAGCATTTCCTGCTGAGCACTGAGCTCAGCTCATCCCAGGGCTGGAGCCCCTCTGCTCTGGAGCCAGGCTCAGAGAATGGGAATGCTCACCTGGAGAAGAGAAGGCTCTGGGGAGAGCTCAGAGCCCCTTGAAGTGCCTAAAGGGGCTCTAAGAGAGCTGGAGAGGGACTGGGGACAAGGGATGGAGGGATGGGACACGGGGAATGGCTTACAGTGCCAGAGGGCAGGGATGGAAGGGATAGTGGGAAAGAGTTCCTGGCTGGGAGGGTGGGCAGCCCTGGCACAGGGTGCCCAGAGCAGCTGTGGCTGCCCCTGGATCCCTGGAAGTGCCCAAGCACAGGTTGGACATTGGGGCTTGGAGCAGCCTGGGACAGTGGGAGGTGTCCCTGCCCATGGCAGGGGTGGGACTGGATGGGATTTAAGATCCCTTCCAACATAAACCATTCTGGCATTCCATAAATCCATAATTCTGAAGAGTGGGGAAATGGATCACTCCAAAAAGCAAATGGTTCTGTGTCTTGAAAAGCTCTTTGCTTGCAGGACCTGTAAGTGCAAAAAGTGCAGAACAAAACAAGCTTAGGGAATTCCCTTTTTATTAAAATTACCCACAGAATCCAAGAAAAAAATGGACAAACAGGGAATGTTGCCTGGAAAGTTATTAGGAAAGAAAATTTAATAAATTTACTAAATTAAGTGCTTCCAATAAGAACAGCAGTCAGTGCAGCCTTCTCACTGCACATTGACCAGATGCCATTAAAGCAGCTCCTACAAAAGATAAATTAATTCTCATTTGGCTCAGTCAAACACAGCAAGTAAATTACTTTCTAAATAAAAACAAGCATAGTCAATAAACATAACCAGAGAATGTTGTAATCTAAGGCATGATACAATTTGGAATGTTTTCTGTCATTCTTGGAGCTGTTGGTGTGTTTAAGGTCCCTTCCAGCCCAAACCAGTCTGTCATTTTATTCTGTGATTCTCAGTAATATTTTTAAGTCCACGACCTCTGTGTGCTCAAAACCAGCTGGGACAGGGCAGAACCCACCTCAAAAATTCCCTGGAGTGCTTTTCTGTCAGACCCAGTCCCCAGACTGGTGATTTCTGAGGAACATCAATTCCACCTTCCCACACATCAGTCCCACTGCTCAATCCAAGTTATTTGCTTTCCCTCTGCACAGGTTGAGCTGTACATCCCAGAACACAGAATTTGCTCTGCTGGGTGGTTTCAGGAGGTTGATTCCCGGCTGGAAATCAATGGATGACTCAAAGCCAAGACAAAAGGCAGCCTTCTGTGGCAGCCTGGGGGATGCTGTGTGATCCTCTGCTGCCCAAGGCACTCACACACAGCACTGCAGCAATTCCAGTTAACTTGAAAGACTGCAAAGGATATTTTCATCTTTATTTTGCTCTGCAGGAGTGAGTGGCACTGTTTATGTTTAAATAATGCATTTACTCTTTCAAAAAGGAGTTTGGCATGCACAGAGATGAATCAAAGTGGCTGTAACTGAGCAGATGGGATTGTGCACTCCTCCCCTTGGATGCTGCTGTTGCAAACATCTGGATAGAAGAATTCAGGTACCCTCAGCTCCAGGAAACTCCTGTGGTGTTGGGGACACCTGCCTACTTCTGGGGCAGCTCTGTGTGCTTCCCTCCCCAGAAAACCCCTCACATGGTGGGGAGATAAATTCGCAGAGCATGAAAATATCTCACTGCTGTGTTTCCTTTCATCTGTGACCAGTCCACTTCAAAACACTCATTGACTCAATTTTCCTCAGCAAGCTGGTGGCTCCTCAGGTACAGAGCAGTGAGCTCACTCTTAATTTCAAAGACCTTTCTGAATGGAACCTTAGATTTAAAATGTATTGTGTAAAAGTGCCTGAAAGGGGGTGACTTTTTGTTTCTTTTCCCAAGTATCAGGCATACAGAAAACACACCTTGCTTACTGAGATGAACATTTGGGAGATCTGTGTCCAAAACTATTTCTGTTTGTAAAAAGTGCTTCTCACCTGGGAATGAGCTCTTCCTGTTTGTTACATTGGTCAGGCAGACAGGGATGAGATTTTACCTCACTGAGAACCCTGCACTGGGCTGTAAATGTGCTCCTAAAGCCTGCAAGAGCCAGAGCTCACCTGTCCAGCTGGGTCATGGTGCAAGGAACTTCAGTTCTTATTCCCAAATGCACACGTGCCCAGGAGTAGGGATCCTCATTGCTAAGCCTTGCAATAAATCTTGCTGAATTTTATAAGAGATACAAGAAATTTCCTTTACAAACTCACTGTAATAAATAAACTTCCCATTGGTTTCAATTTTCAAATCCAATATGTTTGTAGGAGGTGTTTAAATTCCCCCATTATTTCTGTGGTAGTAACTCCATGCTGTTTTTCAGCTGTTGCATAAAAGAAAACCAACCAAAAATCCCCAACAACCCAAAATCTCTTGTTTCTTGCTGTAAATTATGACATTATGCTGAACTGGCACTGATGAAAACCAGGATCACAGGTACTGAATACATTTGGTGCATGAGATTTGGCTCTGACATATTTATGAAACACTGCAGCTAAACTACTTCATGTAGTGTTTATTTCAGTGTTAGACTTAGAGAAAGCAATGGGATTTTGGGAATTTGGTGTTACTGGGAGAGTGCACTGGTAAACTGGTCTGTGTCCTTTGTTAACTGCCTGTAAACTTCTATTTATTCAGGATTTCCTACAGGGACTGATGACAAAAGGGAAATGTCACTGGCAGAATAAATTTTGAGCACTGCAATGCAAACGCTGCTGTTTTCAATGGTGGAAAATATACATTTAAATTGTACCTAGTTCAGAATACAAAGATCAGCATGCTGGTTAATCCCAAATTATTGATCAAATTTAAACAAACTGGGGGTTTTGAGGAGGTCAGCCTGGCTGCAGCACACCAGAGCAGCAGACAGCAAATGCAAAGCTAAATTGCTTTTTCCACTCAACTGATCTGAGTGCAGCCCATGGACCCAGCAAGTGCAGTTTGTTAAAACTGGGTGTTTGTAAAGCAGTGGTCATCAACCAGCTCAGGGGAAAAGCCATGAGCTGCCTCAGGTGGGAAAGTATTTAAGAGTACAGTGAAAAGACAGCTTAATTAGCCCTGAATTGTGATGAACTTACAGTCTATTAATTCACAATGAACACAGAATACCACAAGAGCATCAGCACAGCCTCTGGAAAAACTCTTCTCTCATGGTGACCTGCTTTGATAGTTATTTTTGGCAAGTTGTACCCAATCCATAGACTGACAATAGTGAATTGACTCATGGATTATAACCAAAAATGGGGTTTGGCTACAGCTCTGCATCAGCAGGTTTTTGTGTTTAAAGCTTGGTAAAGACTTATTTAATATCAACATATTTAACTAAGATTCCTGCAGGATTCACAGTGGATAAGGAACTTCCCAGGTTTTATTTCCAGCCCTTGCCCTGGCAGTAGCCCCTGGCACAATCTGTCACCCAATGGGGATCGATACAAACCCTGCCCCTGGCTGTTCCATGTGCTGGTCCCTGCTCTGAGCAAGGGACAAAGCCATGGAGAGGCTGGAAAAGCACCCATGGGATGGCAGAAAGGGGGGAAATGAACAGAGCAAGAGGAGGAACCTTCCATGAATATAAATCCGTGTGTGTGTGTCCCTTCATCCAGCCAGAGCTCAGCAGGGATGGACACCTCCCCATGAGGAAACGCTGGGAGAGCTTGGGGTGTCCAGCCTGCAGGAGAAAAGGCTCCAGGCAGAGCTCAGAGCCCCTTCCAGGGCTTAAAGAGGATCCAGGAGAGCTGGAGAGGCACTGGGACAAGGGATGGAGGGACAGGACAGGGAGAATGGCTTCTCACTGCCAGAGGGCAGGGTTAGTGGGATCTTGGGAAGGAATTGTTCCCTAGGAGGGTGCCCAGAGCTGTTGTGGCTGCCCCTGGATCCCTGGAAATGCCCCAGGCCAGGTTGGACAGGGCTTGGAGCACCCTGGGATAGTGGAAGGTGTCCCTGCCCATGGCAGGGGTGGCACTGGATGGGCTTGACGGTCCCTTCCAACCCAAACCATTCTGGGATTCCAGGACATCCCAGATGTTAAACACCCCTCTCCTTTGAGCACAGTCCCACAAAGCCCAGCTCTTCCATGCTCCCTGTTCCCTGCACTCAGCCAGGTTCTCCCAAGCCCAGAATTCTCCTCACCACACATTCCTCATAATTCACCCAGCACCTTTCTAGCTGCTGGTGGAGCTCTTACAGCTGCTCTCCACGATTCATCCTCCCAGCCACACATTCCAGCAGGACAGCCAGCTGTCCTACAAATCCAGTTCTCCAGGCCAAAACTAGCATGGCTCTGGAAGAACAGCAGCATTTTAAGAACACTCTTAAAATAAACCCAGAGTCCTTCTTCAGGAGAGGCGCACGAGATCTACTGGCCACACTCTGTACCTTCATAATATTAATAAAGTCAAAAATAAAACCCAGGAAGCTTTAATACTGAATAGTTTAATATTAAAAAGTCATCCTTACTACCAAAAACCTTTCAAATCCCTACCTGGAATCAGTGCCCCTTCCAGGGCTGGCTAGGTGCAGAGCAACCTGCTGTCCCAGCTGAGCCTTAAATGAGTTTTCCAGCCCTTTTTCCAAGAGCAGAGCCTCCAGCAGTGCCTGCTCCTTCCCAGTGCAGCTGTAAGGGGCAACCAGAGCCATTCAGCACCTACTGGCAAGGGGTTCTGAGCATATGGCTTAAATATTATCTTGTTCATACAGGCAGGTTAAGTGGAGATGACAGCACAGTGTATATATAAATATATTTATAGAAATAGATAAATATAAATATATACAAAATATAAATATAAAAATACATTTTAAATGTATAATAATATATATTAAATACCTATGTGTGTATCTGTATATATCTATATATATAAATATACACACACACCCCAGCCTCAGGGGCTTAAAAAAACCTGTTAAAAGCCATTACAGACCTTAGAAAACACAGTAAAAGTACTCATGAAAGGAGCAGTGAGAGGATCAGTGCCAAAGCTGGGTCAGGGAAGCCCAAAGGGAAGGAGCTGCTGCTGTTCCAAGGGCCCTTTTCCTTTAAGTGCTGGTCTCCAGCCTGGCCCGAGTCAGCGGGGCAGAATTCTCTGTGCCTTATATGGCTTGTTCTGAATTTTTTGTTTTTTAATTGACTCCATGGACTTTTTTCATCCTATAATCACACAAAAAAACTTTTTTCACATAATTGTCTTCATTAAGTGAAATCATCAGGGCGCGTGAGAAACATCCTCAGCCTGACGCTGCCGTGAAAATCTTCCCATGGAATCCTCACCACGTGAATTTCTGTTTTATTTTCATTTCCAGTTTGGATGCCAGTGGCTCTCAGAGGGCCTTGCCCAGCACCTCACAATGTCCTGGGCCTGGAACTTGAATAAAGTGGGTCCCAATTGTGAGGCTGCTGGTTTGGGGCTGGTTTGGGGCTGGTTTGGATCAGGTTTGGGTCTGGTTTGGATCTGGTTTGGGGCTGGTTTGAGGCTGGTTTGAGGCTGGTTTGGTGCTGGTTTGGGGCTGGTTTGGATCAGGTTTGGGTCAGGTTTGGGGCTGGTTTGGATCAGGTTTGGGTCTNTGGTTTGGATCTGGTTTGGGGCTGGTTTGGGGCTGGTTTAGGGTTGTTTTGGGGCTAGTTTGGGGCTGATTTGGTGCTGGTTTAGGGTTGGTTTAGGGTTGTTTTGGGGCTGGTTTAGGGCTAGTTTGGGGCTGATTTAGTGCTGGTTTAGGGCTGGTTTGGGGCTGGTTTAGTGCTGGTTTAGGGGTGGGTTGGGG